>CM038702.1:67126508-67224008 GCA_021613375.1 Megaleporinus macrocephalus | reverse complement strand
TAAGTGGGCACCTGTGAAAACTCATGTTATTACCAGTGTGTTATAACATGATAGAGAATTAGCTGTTATAACTATCAATATACTTATGTAATGTAATTACATAAGCCAAAACCATCAAATTGATACACGTGTAATTACATAAGCTGCACTGCTGTAATCCGTGTGTAACAGTGGTTACATCAATAGTAGTTACATGGCTATTACATGTGTAACTACACAGTTAATAGAGACACTTAATATATAGTGGGGCCCAAATTTCTTAGACATTTTCCTCTAATATATAATATGATATATCACTTAAGTCAAGAACAGTCATACATTTGAATATTTTGGCTAAGATTTACTCTATGAACCCATTTCAACATCATAATATCATTCCAGATGCTTCATGAACATACAAAATCTTTATTTTTTCAAAAAGTCTTCAGTCTTTTTAATGAACGAGCTCAAAAGTAACATGTTGGTCCCTTTAGGTGACAGTGGATGAGGTCACAGCTGCAGTACAACCATTAGAAGGATACTGGGTTGAAGTACATATAGAAACTCTTCCCATTATTTTACAGCAAGCAATGAAACCATTCCTGAAACTCACTGTTACATAGAATAAACTGTGGAAATGTAACGTGTGACGTGTCTTTCAAACGAATACAATAAATAAGAAGTAGTTCTTTGTGCCCAGGGTCAAAGAAAAGGTCAACCAAGCCGAGCTAACGAAGCTAAAGATCAACAAAACGCTAGTTTAACTGGTTTAACACGCATCACAATGCTGATCAGAAGGCTGTACAACCGACTCCCTACATCCAGGGTCTTGGTCAGAGAGATTCCCAGCACAAGGAAAGAGAAAACATCTCCAGTCGAGCATAGCATTAGCAACATTAGCATGTTGTTTGGTTGAATCTTCCTTTTAGAGCAGGTTAAACTGTTGATCTAGTATTAGCGCCACGGTCCGTACGGTCTTCAGCCAGTGGTGGAAAGAAACGACGTCTGATTTCATAATACTGAAGACTGAACTGAAGAGTTAACAGTCTGAGGGTCAAGATTAGTTCTGATTTTCAGTTCTGCTTTGGAGCTACGAGGCTAATTTAAGACTACGCCAACAGCTGTTTCAGCGGACACGAGTTTTACTCAACAGGGTTAGGTCTCCACGTGTAGGACCGGTGGGAAATTTTTACCAGCGTCTCTCAATAATTTCAGTTCCCATTTAAATCCATCATGATTCCAGACTGCTCCCAGGTCATATTAATCCCTGATATTAAACTAACCATACAAATATTCCCAGGTTTTATCAATCCCTGATATTAAACCAACCATACAAATAATCCCAGGTTTTATCAATCCCCTGATATTAAACCAACCATACAAATAATCCCAAATTTTATCAATCCCTGATATTAAACCAACCATACAAATAATCCCAAATTTGATCAATCTTCTGATATTAAACCAACCATACAAATAATCCCAAGTTTTATCAATCTCCTGATATTAAACCAACCATACAAATAATCCCAAATTTGATCAATCTTCTGATATTAAACCAACCATACAAATAATCCCAAGTTTTATCAATCTCCTGATATTAAACCAACCATACAAATAATCCCAGGTTTTATCAATCCCCTGATATTAAGCCAACCATACAAATAATCCCAGGTTTTATCAATCCCCTGATATTAAACCAACCATACAAATAATCCCAGGTCATATTAATCCCCTGATATTAAACCAACCATACAAATAATCCCAGGTTTTATCAATTCCCTGATATTAAACCAACCATACAAATAATCTCAGGTCATATAAATTCCCTGATATTAAACCAATTGCAGAAATTATCCCAGGTTATATTAAACCACTGATATTAAACTGACTGTAGAAATAATCCCAGGTTATATTGATCCCCTGATATTAAACCAATTGTAGGAGTAATCCCAATATTAGGTTATAGTAATCCTATGCTGTAAAATGAAATGTAGGAATAATCCCAGATTACAATAATCCCATGCTATAATAGAAACCCAAATAAAATCTGTACTGTTCTTCATTCTCTGCTATAATGTTTATTGTTGGCTGTTAATTCTCAGGCTAATAACTCTCAGCATTTATTAATTACACTAAATATTTGGACAAACTCTCTGCTTTTTAGAAGCTGAACATATTTCTGGTTTGATGGAGATTGAGCAGCTCCTCCCACACGCCTGCGAGCTATAACCAAATTTCTTATCCCACGTAAATCAGTCATAAACGTTACCTCACCTTTCCATAGAAAACTAACCCAGTACACGTCCATTACCTGTTACAGTAGCAAGCCTTAGATACCAAACACGTGTCAGCTGACTGGCTTTGTTTAGTTCAGAGAGGAAACCGTGCGACTCTGATTTCACAGTAATTCACTCGTTTATACAGATTTTTGGCTACGAGGCTTAAATTCATGCAGTCTGTCGTTTAGACCCACCACCGGCGTTCAGACTTGAAATGCAGTTTGAGCCAGTTTCACTCGTAGTGCAAAATAAAAACATAGGCGTCGAATTCTGAGGCGGAGAAATCTGATACCGCAGGACAACAATAACCGAAACAGTGAAAGAAATGTGGCGGGTCTGGGTTTCACCATCATCTCCCACCTCGGATCTGTGATTAGGATCACCTGCAGAGAGGAATCCGAGCCTCCACCAGATCTACAGAGCTTAAACCCACATCCCAGACTCAGCAAGCAGCCTCTCCTCGCCTTGCACCAACCACAATCAGCAATTAATGAAACCAGAAAAGCAGGTTTTCTTCAGCGCACTGTAAACAATACAGGATCTCCACTACACCGCCCGGTTCTGCATGGGAGCTTATTGATGATCTAATGAAAAACTGAACCCTTGGAAAAGATGCTTCACGCTTCAAACCACAGCAGAACCCAATTTTGGTACAACACTGTAAAAATAGATGTTGATTTAACAGAATGTAGAGTTATTTGAAGTTGAAACACTAAGTTTCTGGCCATAAAACCCAAATTCTTGTTCTGTTAACTCACAAGTCTATTCTCTCAAAACTTTAAGGCAGACACTAAATCTTTAAGAGCCTGCATATCGTGGCTGTCCAATGATACACATGTGGGTTTTTTTTGGAGATTTTTAGTTTTTTACACAGTTCAAGTTTCACGTCCTTTATGTCATGTCAAACTTTGAGCAGGATCCAAACCTGCTTTGACCAAGATATCGTGTTTTTTTGCAGTTTTTTTTTGTGCAAACTGTAAATTACTTTGGAGTAACTCTACTCAGGTTCTCTCCTTGTGGGACCCTTGAAAAGATGCTTATGGGCCTCCAACCACAGTAGAACCCAATTCTGGTACTACACTGTAAAATGAAAGTTGATTTAACTCAAAACACTAAGCTTCTGGTCATGAAACCCAAATTTTTGTTCTGTTAACTCATATTTTGAAATTCAATTCTCTTCCAATTTTATATATCGTGGCTGTCCAATGAAAACCAAGCATCTCCATTTTTTTATTTTAGATTTTTAGTTTTTCACACAGCTTAAGCTTCCACCATGCGAGAACCCAGCATCCTTTTTATAGAGAACCCTAGAAGAACCGGGCTGAGTTCTCCGCAGGCTGACTCCACAGGGCTGCTGCTGTGCTGCCTGGGAGGTTCTGTTTCTGGCTGCCTCTGTAAAGGGAGGATGAGTGGAGCGCGTAACTGATCCAGCTCACCTCCTGTGGGCGTGGAGAGATGATGCGTGGAGCGGCTGCTGACGATGAGCAGCGAGCGGACCGGCACCCACCCGATTGCTCGGCTCCTGCTTCCCTCTGGGAGACGGAGGCGAGAAGCAGCCCGGGAGATCTGACCACACACATCTGACCGCCCACAGTCGCAAGCAGCCGGGAGTGTGTGTTCGCTGCCCATCAAAAGTTTGGGAACGCCTAGGTTGTTTTAAAGGTGAGCGAGGGTAACGCTTTACTAGCCACCCAGTAACCATGTGACGGTCCACGGGTCCAGAAGCAACGTGACGTTTCAATTTGTTCACCAGTATAACTGCTTCATTCCGCATATGACGCCTGCCATGACATGTTTAAGACATGGTTATGTCAATGTTCAATAGCGTGGCTGCAAAAACACTGCATATCGTGGCTGTCCAATGAAAACCAAGAACAGATTTTTGGTTTTCCACACAGTTCAAGCTCTACAGTCGTCCTTTACATTGTGTTAAAGTTTCAGGATGATTGGACCAATAAGAACGCTCCAAAACTGTTTTAAACTAAATATCTTTCTATGGATTCACATAGAAAGTAAAGAGAGTTTTTGTTCTCTACTGTAAAGCATTTTGGAGATTGTTTTGAATAGAAAGCTGGTCATTTTCAATGTTTTTTCAACATTTTCAAAGTTTACTGTCCCAAATCGGCCAACTATAACATGAAACTTTACATTTAACCCCTTCTGAAGTAGCCATGATATATTTCCCCGTTTTGGAGGCTCCTTACATGAACTACTTGTAACTCCCCTTAATAACACTGATGGAATCAGCCATCATTGCTCACTAGCAGCTCAACAGAGACTCACAGTGTTTTAATATAATATGATACCCTAAACTAGGACCAGTAGGAATTCCCAGAGAAGATGGTCATTTTCTTCGGTTTATGACTTATGTGCTTCAGTTGAACCCAGCGTAGACCACCTTTAGGCCAAACTAGTCTCAATATGTGCTCCTAACTGTAGTTCTGAACAGAAAGGTTTCAATTCCTGATTCACAATCTGCTCTTCAAGCCAATGAAGGCATTTCAGTGAGCAGGAAGTCCAAAACCTGAGCTGCATTAAGCTGACGAGTAACGGAAATGTGAACGTCCCCAAACCGTTTTTTTTTTTTTTTGATGGGCAAGGCATATACAGCCAGAGCTGATTCAGAATCAGATGCATTAGATTACAACCGCAGCAGTGGCAGCAGGTACAGCAGCACGTCTGCTGCTCTATAGCCTGAGAAGAAACCGCCGAGCAGCTTCTCGTTTAGCCTGACTGAACTGAAAGAGGAAAAGAGCACAAAGAGTCTGAGGCAACTGCTTCCTGTCAGAAACCGCTGCCTGCGTCAGACTGATCTGAGATCAGGGCGTGAAGCTCAGAGCCCTCCAGAGTGCAGTAACACAATGCTGGGGAAGCGAAACCACTAGAGTGCCTGTTTTACTTCCTTCTGTAGTAATAACATAAAAACAAACGGCCGGACGCTACATTAAAATCCTGCTTTTACTTGAGTGGCTGGAAAAAAGCATGTATCTTTAAAATGGCAACTCTACAGGAGAGTCCAAAAACTGTCTTCACGTTCAATGTCAGTCAATGGAACCAGAAAACTTTACAAACTATTTGGAAGCATTTCTATTGGTCCATTCATTAAACGGCAGCCCTTGCATTTAAATGATGGATAAAAATTTAAATCGACAAAAATTGACAAGTATTGAGTATCTCCAAAGTAGAGGCCACAAATGTTGTTAACTTTCAATGGGAGTAAATAGAACCAGGATTTTTTCCAGATTATTTTGGAGCATTTCTATTGGTCCGTTCATCAAGAAACTTCCAGAGGATGTAAAGAGCTGCTGTCGTGTTCAAACGATATAGAAAAATTAAAATTGATCAAATAGAGATGCTTTTTATGGTGACGATATATGTATATATATATATATATATATATATATATATATATATATATATATATATATATTTGCTCCAGTGGTGTGGAGGGTGCGTACAAGTGGCTGAGGCTTTACATCACAGGCGTCGGAGGCCTCAGCTTGCGTTGGTGAGAGCTTGTTTGAGGAGCACAAAGCGAGGGCGGCTGAGCGCTGGGCTGAAGCGGAGCGTGGGAACGGCAGAGGTGGTGTTGGTCCGCGTCCAAACACACACCAAAAAAAGAAGAAAACAATACCAGTAACTCGGCACTGACCACTGCTTCTGAAACAGGCACACTTCACAGGGAATTCCGATCATTCCGACTCATCATTCAGACTGATTCCTGCGTAGACGAGCGGCTGAGAGGTCTAACGTGAAAGGCCCTCCCTCTGGAGGGACCAGAAGTCCACATCCAAAAGCTCCCTCACGGACAGACACTACATGAAACACGCTAACGCAGGAGACCTTCACCTGAACAAACGAGGAATAATAAAAGCCCCCTAATTTTCAGATTAATGCCCATTTTACTACCACCAGCACCCCTCGTGCAGGTAACTGGTGGGCTTGATGGTAAAGAAAATCTGTATATCTGCGTTGGAGACGTCTGGTTACCATCACCACCATTGTAAACAACATCTGAACCACTAAAGCCTCTCAATTACACAGAATTAAGCTTCCCCTTTGAGAGTCATGAGATGCTGTAGCGCATACCTGTGCACAGGTGTGTACAAGTATGGAGAAGAAGGGCGTGTATCTAACAAAACATGCCCTTCCAAGAAGTGTGACGCAGGACCTCTAGGCTTTGACCCCAGTTAACTCGCCTGTTCAGGGAAAGATTCACTGTTTCTGTCTTCAACAGTTTCAACGTGCTTTGAACTTTGGGAACGGTAGCCAGGATTTCTGGGCGTGTCTAATTCCGCGGGTGGGACGATCCCCAGCTCCTCTTCAGTGGACGGACGGCTGGATACATGTCCATGGATTTTGGATCCACATCATTTATATCTACCAACTGCAACCGATTTCTGAACCCGCAACCCCAAACAGGCTGTAATGCGCCTTTAATATGTATGAGCTCTGTTCTGATTGGCTAAACAACACCCCATATGACTTCCTTGTGAATGGGCGGGGCTAAACTGCTGTTATTAGAAGCTGAATTTGAAGAAAAACAAGTACCTCCAAAATAGCAACTTTACAGGAGAGGCCAAAAACATGCACCACTTTTAATGCAAGTCAATAGAAGCAGAATTTTTCCCAGGCTATTTTGGATGATTTCTATTGGTCCGTTCGTCATGAAACTTTCAGAGGATGTTAAGAGCGTCAGTCGAGTTCAAAAGATGTAGAAAAATTAAATTCAACAAAAATAAAGATGCATGTTTTTCTTTGGACGCTGACTATATATATATATATCTCAGGTAAAGCTCTTGAAACAATTTCCAGTGAAATGAAGGACGGTTTGCTGTCCAGTCAGTGCAGTGGAGATGCTAAGCTTGGGTTTAGCCCGGAGTTAGGAAGCAGCTCGCACGCTCGCCCACTGAAACTATGTACACAGGTCAGATTACGAAACAGTGAATCTTCCCTTTAACAGAGGCTGAAATGCAAAACTATAATAAGACCAAGTGTGTATGATTATGTACACGGCTGTGTGTGTGTGTGTGTGAATATGTGTGTGTGTGTGAAACTCTCTCTTCTCCTGAGCTCATTGGCAAAAACACATATTGGCAAACTCTTCATGAATACGTGTGTGTTTGTGTATGTGTGTGTGTGTGTCTGTGTGTGTGTGTGTATCAGTGTGTGTGTGTATAAGTGTATGTGTGTGTGTGTGTCTGTGTGTGTATCAGTGTGTGTGTGTATTAGTGTATGTGTGTGTGTGTCTGTGTATGTATCAGTGTGTGTGTGTATTAGTGTATGTGTGTGTGTGTCTGTGTGTGTATCAGTGTGTGTGTGTGTATAAGTGTATGTGTGTGTGTGTCTGTGTGTGTATCAGTGTGTGTGTATTAGTGTATGTGTGTGTGTATGTTTGTGTGGGTGTATGTGTTTATGTGTGTTTGTGTGTAAGTTTGTGATTATGTGTGTGCATGTGTATATCTGTCTGTGTGTATATTTTTGTGTGTCAGTGTGTGTGTGTGGGTTTGTGTGTGTGTCTGTGTGTGTGTATGAGTGTGTATGAGTGTGTACGTGTGTGTTCTGTCCTATTTGAGCGCTTTTACGACGGACGAGTAAGCGATGTGGATTTCGTTGTCGCTCGGGCACGTGGAGGAGAACTCCTCTCTCGCGTACGTGGCGTCCAGGTATCTCCATAGCGACTCAAGTGTGCGAGGAATATTGAAACCTCGAAACTTCTCACAGACCACCTGAGAGAGAGAGAGAGAGAGAGGTAGAGAGAGAGAGGTAGAGAGAGAGAGGTAGAGAGAGAGAGAGGTAAAGAGAAACAGAGAGAGGTAAAGAGAGAGAGAGAGAGGTAGAGAGAGAGAGGTAGAGAGAGACAGAGGTAGGGAGAGAGAGAGGTAGAGAGAGAGAGAGAGGTAGAGAGAGAGAGGTAGAGAGAGACAGAGGTAGGGAGAGAGAGAGGTAGAGAGAGAGAGAGAGGTAAAGAGAGACAGGAGGTAAAGAGAGAAAGAGGTAGAGAGAGAGAGGTAAAGAGAGACAGAGAGAGGTAAAGAGAGAAAGAGGTAGAGAGAGAGAGAGAAAGAGGGGGTTAGAAATAAAGCACTATATGACCTGCAAGTGAAGCTTCAAAAAATCATTAACTGATTGATTAATTGATATGGACATACAGTTCTGCTATATATCACATTATCTGCTGATATAGAAACAATGAATGAATGAATGAATGAATGAATGAATTAATTAGACTTTAAGGCAGCCAGACTACTTCAAACATTTAACAAAGAAAATAGTCAATTACATTTTTCAGCAGCAGGTTGGCTTCTTTCTAGTGTTCTACATACTCAGATTGAAGAACTATGAGAGGTCTGAACTCTTTGCTCCACCAGGGGGCAGAGTAGACCTGCATCTTACAGCTGGGGAGGAGTTTATCTGTTTAGTCCAGACCAGGAAGCACAGAAGCTATCTAAAGGATTTACTGCAGATAACCGACAAGCTGAAGTTTAATACTTTATTATATTATTATGAAAATTGAATATCAGTTTTGACTCAAACGCTCAGAGAAGAAAGTGAAAACTGAGATACGCTGAAATACCTGCATCGCTGCTAAACCACCTTCATCCCACAACCTCACCTTGACGATGTGTAGCTTGGGCAGCAGGTTGCAGTCGGCCAGCGTGAGTTCCTGACCGTCCAGATAGGGGCGGGTGGACGTGGTGACATCATCAGCGCTGTTCTCGTCAATCTCATCAGGTAGAGGAGAGCTCAGGTAATCGTCCAGCTTCTTCAGAGCCTTCAGCAGGCCTTTCTCCAGGTCTGCACAGAGAGAGAGAGAGAGAGAGAGAGAGAGAGAGAGAGAGAGAGAGAGAGAGAGAGAGAGAGAGCAGTGACAGGGCTGCACAGGTGAAGTCTAGACTCTGTGTGTGTTTGTGTGTGTGTGTTTGTGTAGTGTGTGTGTGTTTGTGTAGTGTGTGTGTTTGTGTAGTGTGTGTGTGTTTGTTGAAGGGAAGCTGGTGTTGAGCTGTAATCCTGGAAGATTGGATTTGGATTAGGTTTGGCACACGTGTTTATAGAGCAGGAACCTACAAATCCCCTAAACTGAACTAAACCCAACAAGGCACTGGCCTGCCTCGAGTACAGGCTGAGACTTGTTTATGCATCAAAACTTTATTCTGACTGAGCTGCACAGTCACTGACAAACTATACTAAATAATTTACAGTAGTTACCGAAATAATCATACTATATACTAACAAATTTATGATAGATACTAAATAATTTACAGTAGTTACTAAATTATTTATACTATATACTAAATAATGTATAGTAGTTACTGAAATATTCATACTACATACTAAATAATTTACAGTAGTTACAAAAATATTCATACTACATACTAAATAATTTACAGTAGTTACTTAAATATTCATACTACATACTAAATAATTTACAGTAGTTACAAAAATATTCATACTACATACTAAATAATTTACAGTAGTTACTTAAATATTCATACTATATACTAAATAATTTACAGTAGTTAATAAATTATTTATACTATATACTAAATAATGTATAGTAGTTACTAAAATATTCATACTACATACTAAATAATTTACAGTAGTTACTTAAATATTCATACTATATACTAAATAATTTACAGTAGTTACTAAATTATTTATACTATATACTAAATAATTTACAGTAGTTACTGAAATATGTATACTATATACTAAATAATTTATGATAGATACTAAATAATGTATAGTAGTTACTGAAATATTCATAATATATACTAAATAATTTATGATAGATACTAAATAATTTATAGTAGTTGCTGAAACATTCATACTATAAACTAAATAATTTATGATAGATACTAAATAATTTACAGTAGTTACTAAACTGTTTATGATAGATACTAAATTGTTTATAGTAGTTACTGAAATATTCATACTATATACTAAATAATATAGGACAGATAATACTAATTTATAGTAGTTACTGAAACATTCCTACTATATATTAAATAATTTATGATAGATAATATTTTTTAGTAGTTACTGAAATATTCATACTATATACTAAATAATTTATGATAGAAACTAAACAGTTTACAGTAGTTACTGATATATTCATACTATACACTAAATAATTTATAGTAGTTATTGAAATATTCATACTATATAGTAAATAATGTATGATAGATACTAAATAATTTATAGTAGGTACTGAAATATTCATAATACATACTAAAGCATTTATGATAGATAATAACAATGTATAGTAGTTAGTGAAATAATCATACTATATACTAAATAATTTATGATAGATAATAAATTGTTCGTAGTAGTTACTGAAATATTCATACTATATAATAAATAATTTATGATAAATACTAAATAATTTATAGTAGTTAATGAAATATTCATACTATATACTAAATAATGTATGATAGATAATAATTTATAGCAGTTATTGAAATATTCATACTATATACTAAATAATGTATGAGTGACAATAATTTACAGTAGTTACTGAAATATTCATAATACATACTAAATAATTTATGATAGATACTACATAATTTGTAGGAGTTATTGAAATATTCATACTATATACTAAATAATTCATGATAGGTAATAAATTGTTCATAGTAGTTACAAAAATATTCATACTATATACTAAATAATTTATGATAGATACTAAATTATTTATAGTAGTTAATGAAATATTCATACTATATACTAAATAATGTATGATAGATATTACATTACTTATACTAGTTACTGAAACTAAATTCATACTATATACAAAATCATTTATATTATAAATTTAGTATGTATTGTGAAGAGGTATCTCTTACTGTCGTTCATTCCGGGGTTGGAGTTCTTGATGTAGGCTGAGAATTTGGAGAACACATCCATGCCAGCCGTGTTGGACTCTGGATTTCGGGCAGCAAGGCGTGGGTACCTGCAGTGAGGGGAGCAGGGGGTCCGCAGCCAGAGAAATACCAGTGAAATAGGGAATAATAGAAAAAACATGTATAAAAACAAATATATGGACTAAAGTCAAATTAAAATGCGTTCCATCCAGTACAAATAAGCCAATACATGTTCTCCATGACATTCCACTGAACCTACAGACACAATTCCGGCTTTGGGAATTCTGCTATACTGTAGAACTGCTGCGGTTCTAGGACATACAGCTCAGGGTTCTCGCCAAAGAGGGTTAAATGTTGGATTTTACAATCATTTTCTGAAAGACCATCTATACAGATATAACTTACCCATACACCCAACCCCACCTTTTAAAAAGATGGTTCTTCAAAGGTTCTTTAGTAAAGCCATTGCTTCTATATAGAACCATTAACACGTAAAAAACTTTCAGTAAAGAAAATGGTATGTAGCACTGTGAACTCTTAAAGAACCATTGCATGGTTCCATACATGCTTTTAAAAGATGGTTCTATAAAAGTTTCCTAGTAATTAAAATGGTTCTACCTACACAGAACCATAGAAAAGGTTTCTATATAGCAACAAAATATTGTAACAACAGAACAATCCATTTTTGGTGCTATAAAGAACTGTTTACATTTTATCATGCAAAGGGTTCTTTGAGTGTTTATGGTTCTATACAGAACCATTTTCTTTAATATAGAACCACTGAAGAACCATCAAGGGTGTATAGTGGCAAAAAGTGTACGTCTATTGTTACAAGCTTGGCGTCGTATTACTACTAGAACCATTCTTGTGCTACATAGAACCATTTTTAAAAGGTTCTACACAGAATCACGAACAACACATTCTCTATCAGCCTGAAGAACTTCACCATGCAAAGAACCATTTAAGCGACTGGGTGTTAATGGACATATAAAATCTCAGCCTTTACTGCTGAAGGAAGGAAACAGTGAACGAGTGATTACTTAGGAGGGCAGAGGTGCTCCTCCAGAAACTCCTCGATCTTGTTGGTGTCTGTCTTCACTTCCCTCCCGTACAGCAGAAACGGGGGCTGAGCTCCAGGAGCCAAATCTTTCAGGATATCAGGCTTCCTGCAGAGAGAGAGAGAGAGAGAGAGAGAGAGAGAGAGAGAGAGAGAGAGAGAGAGAGAGAGAGAGAGAGAGAGAGAGAGAGAAAGAGAGAGAGAAAGAGAGAGAGAGAGAGAGAGCAGGAGAGAGAGAGAGCAGGAGAGAGAGAGAGAGCAGGAGAGAGAGAGAGATTTCAGTTATTCTAAAGTTGCAGTGAGTGTTAATGATGAAGGAACAATGTTGGTGATGATAAAGGAATGAAGGGGTGAAGGAACAGTGTTAGTGATGATAAAGGAATGAAGAGATGAAGGAACAGTGTTGGTGGTGATAAAGGAATGAAGGGGTGAAGGAACAGTGTTAGTGATGATAAAGGAATGAGGGGATGAAGGAACAGTGTTGGTGATGATAAAGGAATGAGGGGATGAAGGAACAGAGTTGGTGATAATAAAGGAATGAAAGAATGAAGGAACAGTGTTGGTGATGATAAAGGAATGAGGGGATGAAGGAACAATGTTGGAGATAATAAATGAATGAAAGAATGAAGGAACAGTGTTGGAGATAATAAAGGAATGAAAGAATGAAGGAACAATGTTGGTGATGATAAAGGAATGAGGGGATGAAGGAACAGTGTTGGTGATGATAAAGGAATGAAGGGATGAAGGAACAGTGTTGGTGATGATAAAGGAATGAAGGAATGAAGGAACAGTGTTGGTGATGATAAAGGGATGAAGGGATGAAGGAACAGTGTTGGTGATGATAAAGGATTGAAGGGATGAAGGAACAGTGTTGGTGATGATAAAGGAATGAGGGGATGAAGGAACAGTGTTGGTGATAATAAAGGAATGAAAGAATGAAGGAACAGTGTTGGTGATGATAAAGGAATGAGGGGATGAAGGAACAATGTTGGAGATAATAAAGGAATGAAAGAATGAAGGAACAGTGTTGGTGATGATAAAGGAATGAGGGGATGAAGGAACAATGTTGGAGATAATAAAGGAATGAACGAATGAATGAACAGTGTCGGAGATAATAAAGGAATGAAAGAATGAAGGAACAATGTTGGTGATGATAAAGGAATGAAAGAATGAAGGAACAATGTTGGAGATAATAAAGGAATGAAAGAATGAAGGAACAGTGTTGGAGATAATAAAGGAATGAAAGAATGAAGGAACAATGTTGGTGATGATAAAGGAATGAGGGGATGAAGGAACAGTGTTGGAGATAAAGGAATGAAAGGATGAAGGAACAGTGTTGGTGATGATAAAGGAATGAGGGGAGGAAGGAACAGTGTTGGAGATAATAAAGGAATGAAAGGATGAAGGAACAGTGTTGGTGATGATAAAGGAATGAGGGGATGAAGGAACAGTGTTGGTGATGATAAAGGAATAAAGGGATGAAGGAACAGTGTTGGTGATGATAAAGGAATGAAAGGATGAAGGAACAGTGTTGGTGATGATAAAGGAATGAAGGGATGAAGGAACAGTGTTGGTGATGATAAAGGAATGAAGGGATGAAGGAACAGTGTTGGTGATGATAAAGGAATGAATGGATGAAGGAACAGTGTTGGTGATGATAAAGGAATGAAGGGGTGAAGGAACAGTGTTGGTGATGATAAAGGAATGAAGGAACAGTGTTGGTGATGATAAAGGAATGAAGGGATGAAGGAACAGTGTTGGTGATGATAAAGGAATGAAGGGATGAAGGAACAGTGTTGGTGATGATAAAGGAATGAAGGGATGAAGGAACAGTGTTGGTGATGATAAAGGAATGAATGGATGAAGGAACAGTGTTGGTGATGATAAAGGAATGAAGGGGTGAAGGAACAGTGTTGGTGATGATAAAGGAATGAGGGGATGAAGGAACAGTGTTGGTGATGATAAAGGAATGAAGGAACAGTGTTGATGATGATAAAGGAATGAAGGGGTGAAGGAACAGTGTTGGTGATGATAAAGGAATGAATGGATGAAGGAACAGTGTTGGTGATGATAAAGGAATGAATGGATGAAGGAACAGTGTTGATGATGATAAAGGAATGAAGGGGTGAAGGAACAGTGTTGGTGATGATAAAGGAATGAGGGGATGAAGGAACAGTGTTGGTGATGATAAAGGAATGAAGGAACAGTGTTGATGATGATAAAGGAATGAAGGGGTGAAGGAACAGTGTTGGTGATGATAAAGGAATGAAGGGATTGCATTGGTGGACTACACAGTGAGCTGTGTTCACAGACTCTGGAAGTGTTCCTGAGCTCGTGCAGTGATGTCCAGAACAGAATCAGACCTGGTTTTAATGTAGCAGCGTCTAAGGACTCGAAGATCATGAGCATTTAATATTGAGCGTCGGCCTTGTCCCTTGCGCACAGGCATTTCTCCAGATTCTCTGAATCTTCTGATGATCTTATGAACTGTAGATGGTGGGACATCCAGAGTCTTCACAATTTTGACGTTGAGGAACATTTTTCTGAAATTGCTCCACAGTTTGGGCAGACTGGTGCCTCTTCAGAAAGCTCTTTTTATACCTGATCATGTGTCTTAGTTTCAAACTGTTCCTTCAGCTGTTTTTATTAGTAGCACTAATTTTTCCAGTCTTGTTGTTGCTCCTGTCCCAACTTTTTGGAGATGCCTGGCTGCCACCAAGTTCTAAACAAGTTTATTTTTTTTTTTAAGAAATGTTAAAATGTCTCACTTCTGATATGTGTTGTATGATCTATTGTGAGTAAAATATGGGTTTATGAGATTTGCAAATCATTTAGATTTTACACAGCGTCCCAACTGTTTTGGAGTTGGGGTAAGTCAAAAAATTGGATACACTGCCACCGGAAACAGAAAAGCAGACATAAAACTGTAGATTATTTACACTAATATATAAATATAAAAGCTCTGGGTTCTTATTACAGTGGCTACATTTACATGCAGCCTGAGTAATGTGACCATATAAACACCTCAGTCTTAATCTAGAATCTTCCTTCCTTAACACAACAATGGACTGACAGGTCTCTAAAGAAAGTTGTTTCTTTCTGGTCATTGTGAGTCGGTCAGCAAGCCATCAACTGCTGATCTTCAGATACTAAACTAACCTAGAATGTTGTTCCCTTTTATACTCACTTATTAGTAGAATGTTTTTCAGCTGTGCATCACAATTGAGCAAGAGTGTCCTAACAACCAATTAGTCCAATAACATCCTTAACTTGGATTGGTGGTCGTACCAGGAGATTTAGACAGAGGACTGAGAATTACTGATAATAGACTATATGCAAAATAAGCCTCTATACAAAAATAGACTTTAATACAAACATTTATATTCTTTAAAATCATCTGATACACTTACATTAATAGTGAAATGAACAATATTGTTTGTGAATTCCATGAAAATAGCATGAAATGAAATTCTAAAGTGATCCTAAACTTTTGAGCGGTAGTGTGTATATATATATATTTTTTTTTTTTTTTTTTTAAGCAATATGTTTTAAGCATTGTATATGCTGAATATACTATTTTGCACACGGCTGGTTGTGTTAGTGATATACGCACCTCTTCATATCCACCGTAGTGACGTTGAATGTCACTCCTTTCAGCCACAGCACCATGAACAGCCTCTGTGAGAAGGGGCAGTTCCCAATGCTCTGTCCATCGCTGCCCGCCTGCACAGAGAGAGAACACAGTACACAGAGTGTACACAGAGTCACAGAGTCCTGTAACGACCTCATATCACCATCATAAACAGTCATCACACTGAACACACGCCACTCACTGTATCCTGTTCCGCACACAGATACACATCGACAACCTCAACGAGGTCAATCACATCCTCATGAGTTACGTCTCGTCTGCGTCCACAGAATAACAGGCATCTCCAAAACGGTAACTTTACAGGAGAGGACAAAAACTGCCTCCACTCCTAATGTAAGTCAATGGAACCAGAATTCATTCCACTCTATTTTGGAGCAGTTCTATTGGTCGATTCATCATGAAATTTTAACACCATGTTGATGGCAGTTCATGTGTTCAAATAATATAGAAAAATGAAAATGAACAATATATATATATATATAAAATTAAAAAAACAAAATATATTTTTGGACAGTGACGATATCAAAACAACATGATACCTCGTATATCATCCAATCCCCATCTGGCATTTGTTCTTTAAATGAGTAACTACTTCTAAGTGAAGCACTCAAGTAATATGAGTATTTATAAGTACGCCTGCGCTACTCAGCCATGTGTAGACATCCACTACAGCCAAAATTTTTAATATTTGACTTACTATATCAAAATAATGATTTATTTTCTGCTAATACTAACTTTCTGAAACTAATGATGTTTTCAAAATATTAACTTAGCATTTCAAAAAGCTATTCTGACATATTATCTCGAAATTATGACCTACTTCAATAAAATAAGTCATAATTTAGAGACATAAAGTCAATATTTTGAGAAAATTACTCACAAGTTAGAGACATAAAGTCAATATTTTGAGAAAATAAGTCATAATTTAGTGACATAAAGTCAATATTTTGAGAAAACAAGTCATAATTTAGAGACATAAAGTCAATATTTTGAAAAAATAAGTCAGAATTTATACATAAAGTCAATATTTTGAGAAAATAAGTCAGAATTTAGAGACATAAAGTCAATATTTTGAGAAAATTACTCCCAAGTTAGAGACATAAAGTCAATATTTTGAGAAAATAAGTCATAATTTTTACATAAAGTCAATATTTTGAGAAAATAAGTCAGAATTTAGAGACATAAAGTCAATATTTTGAGAAAATTACTCCCAAGTTAGAGACATAAAGTCAATATTTTGAGAAAATAAGTCAGAATTTAGAGACATAAAGTCAATATTTCAAGGACACTTATTATTTGAAGGCACTAAGTCAGTATTTAGAAGACAAAGTCATTAGTTACACGTACACAGTCAATATTATGAGAAAGTAAGTGATTATTTCTGAGAAACTGAGCCTGAATGCTGAGAAAGGTGTTATTACTACACTGTAAGTGGTTGATATGATAAAAGAACTGAGATATGAAGTAATAACTTTAACACACAGCAGCCGGAAACAGAAGGAGAAATGAAACTGCAGCTGAAGTTCGTGTATACAGGAATAAACAGCTCTGTGTTTTTATCACTCTGTTATTAATACTGAGTCCTGCGCGTCGCTCTATTATTATTTCTAGCTGTAGCAGCATTATTACACTGTTCTTACTGCTGCACTGCAGACGCATTAATACTGCCTGTATTATTATTATTATTATTATTATTATTATTATTATTATTTCTAGCTGTAGCAGCATTATTACACTGTTCTTACTGCTGCACTGCAGACGCATTAATACTGCCTGTATTATTATTATTATTATTATTATTATTATTATTTCTAGCTGTAGCAGCATTATTACACTGTTCTTACTGCTGCACTGCAGACGCATTAATACTGCCTGTATTATTATTATTATTATTATTATTATTATTATTATTTCTAGCTGTAGCAGCATTATTACACTGTTCTTACAGCTGCACTGCAGACGCATTAATACTGCCTGTATTATTATTGTTATTATTATTATTGTTATTATTATTATTATTATTATTATTATTATTATTATTATATACAGGGTGCTGGTCTGTGCTTCCTGTCTGAGCTGCAGGACACTGAATCACTAAAGCTCCTTTCAGGCCTTCAGTTGTGGGTCAGTTAACAATGACCGCTTTCATACTTACTCACTCTCTCTCTCTCACTCTACCTCTCACTCTCTCTCGCTCACTCTCTCTCTCTCTCACACACACTCGCTACCTCTCTCTAACCCCCCCACCCCCTCGCTCTACTTCTCTCTCTCCTTCTCTCTCTCTTACACACACTTTACCTCTCTCTACCCACTCTACACCCCTTTCTCTACCTCACTCACTCTCTACCTCTCTCTACCTCTCTCTCTCACTCACTCACTCTCTACCTCTCTCTAACCCCCCACACCCCTCTCTCTAATTCTCTCTCGCTACCTCTCTCTACCCACCCTACACCCCTGTCTCTACCTCTCTCTTTCTCTCACTCTCTACCTCTCTCTAACCCCCCACACCCCTCTCTCTACTTCTCTCTCTCTACCTCTCTCTCACACTTTCTACCCACCTTACACCCCCCCTCTCTCTCTCACTCTCTCACACACACTTTACCTCTCTTTAACCCCCCACCCCTCTCTCAACTTCTCTCTCATTCACTCTCGCTACCTCTCTCTCACTCTCTCCAACCTCCCACACCCCTCTCTCTACTTCTCTCTCTCACACACTCTCTACCTCTCTCTACTTCTATCTCTCACACACTCTCTACCTCTCTCTAACCCCCACACCCCTCTCTCTACTTCTCTCTCTCACTCTCTACCTCTCTCTACCCACCCTACACCCCTCTCTCTCTCTCCCTCACTCACCTTTTACCTCTCTCTCACTCACTCCATCCTCTCTCTATCGCCTCACACCCCTCTCTCTTTACCCTTCTCTCTCTACCTTTCACTTCTCTTACTCACTCTCTACCTCTCGCTCTCACACACTCTCTACCTCTCTTTCCTCTCTCTAGCCCTTTCACTCTACCCCTCTCTCTCTACCTCTCTTTCTCTACCCCCTGTCTCTCTTTCTTTCCCTTCTTCCCTCTCTCTCTCTCTCTCCTCGTGCAGTGTGTTGCACAGCACTTCCACTCTGAAGTTGAGCTCACAGTTAGCGCGCTTACATCGTTTCCTCTAAGAGCCAACGCCCCAGCAGCCCCGCACAGAGAGTCCAGTTATTAACCCAGTCCAGCAGGATCACACAAACAGCAGATCAGGGTGACCCGCCGCTCTGGACAGGAGCCCAGGCGCCCAGGAGCACCTGGCTCTCCTTATCAGACACCTTATCTGAGTTTATTCAAAGCTCCGGTGTGAGCTGCGGGGCTGTGAGGACCCGTAATCAGCCCGTTTACTGATACCTGCAGCTCCTCCAGCCCACTACTCTCACCCCCAGCCTTACCGAGCTATACCCCCCCCCAACCCAGCTCTTATAACGCTTAATAACGCGGAGCGGATTAAAACCTCACCTTCACGAACAGCTCCACCTCGGGGTGACTGTCGTCGCTCATGTCGCTCAGGTTCGCGCGAGACGCTCCGAAAGGGCCCAAAGAACACAGTTAATGAAACTTGTGCGCGCTGACCGTCTCCCGCTCCGCGTCCCCGACCCGAGTCCACTTCCGCTCCGCCGCGCCGCAGTCCGCGCCGAGTTTCTTTCCCCACCCGTATTCCGACAAGCCCCGTCCCTCCTGCGCCGGGATTGGTCCTTGACGTTCTGGAACGCGAAGCGGATTGGCCGGCGGGGCCCAACCCCTTCGGTGCTACGATTGGCTCGTTTTCAAAGGGTTCCACTACGAGGCTGCAGGAGGCGGGGTCTTATCAGCCAATCGCGCTGCAGGACACGGGATTCTACCAGCCAATCGCAGAGGAGTAAAGTCAGAGACAGTAGCTCATCTGCTGCTGCACAGTTTGTGTTCTCTAGTTCTTCATCAGTGGACACAGGACACCACCCACAGGTCTGAATAGTTTTGGTTGGTGGACGATTCTCAGTCCAGCAGCACTGTTGTGTCTGATCCACTCACACCAGCACAACACTAACACACTGCAGTGCTGAGAATGACCCACCTCTCTAATAGTATCTGCTCTGTGGTCCTGTGGGGGTCCTGATCATTAAAGAACAGGGTAATAAAGTATACAGAGAATCAGATGTATCTGTTTCACAGTGTTTTTTTAAGGGTTCTGATCTATCTAGAACCATGGGTTCCACATATAAGAACTCCATGCTTAGATGGTTGTTTTCATGGTGACATGGTTCTGTGTGGTATATGGTTCTATACAGCTCCAATATGGTTCTGCTACTGTCCCAATGTCAAGCTTACAACAACAGAATCCTTTTTACTGCCATACAGAACCATATACCACACGTTCTCCATCAATCAGAAGAACCGTGCCACCATAAAAACAAGTGGTTCTATAAAGAACTCATGGCTCCCAATAGCCAGTGGTTCTTTTTAGGAAGCTAGGAAGAACAACCCACTGATGAGGCTCAGCCTCAGGTTCACAGTCAACTGAACATATCTAGAACTTACAGTAGGTTCAAGCATGGCTGGATTACTGACCGGGCCAGTGGGGCCAGCGCCCAGGGGCCCTTGAGGTCAGGGGCCCTGGGAGGACCCTGGTGCAAAACATTTTGTGATGCCTATCAACATTTATGATACCATATTTTTTTTTCTGAGAGCCCTCCATTTTAAGGATGCTCTGACTTTTAGGGACTTTGACCCAGGGCCTCTTGGGGGCCCTAGCCATGCTTTTGGGGCCCATAGCTATGCTTTTGGGCACTAGCCATGCTTTTGGGGGCCCTAGCCATGCTTTTGGGGCCCATAGCTATGCTTTTGGGCACTTATGAAAATGTACGAGACGTTGTGGCACTGCTCTGACTTCGACTTCTGGCTATTAGGGGTCCTAGGAAAGAGATGGGCATAATTTTAGAGGGCCCTGGTTATGACAGCCCCTACCAGGGGGCCCTAGAAAAGAGCAGGGCATACCATTAGAGGGCCCTTGATCACGAGGGGCGCGGGTTGCGGGTTGCCCAGGGTCCCAGACTATCCGTAATCCGTCCTTGGGTTCAAGGTGCTATTTTTTATTCTCATGAAATTGGCCCCGCCCACTGCAAATCACAGCGTGATTGGTTGATTCCTGTACTGCTTCATAATTACGCTGATAGACAATCTGACTTCTTCAGCTCCTGAAGTGTTAACCAATAGGAAATCTTGTTTATATCAATATATAGATATCATGGAGAGTAAGCAGTTCCTGATTGGCCAATTTTCAGCTGAGTATTTGAAGAATTTAACTATATATATACTGCTGTATATTTGTATTTGAAGTTGTGATTTTATGTGATTTTAGTTCTGGTGACACAAATTACACGTGTCAGTTATGATAAGGTGGACCATGTGTGTAGATTAGAGCAACACAATCGTTGTTGAACTATGGAAAGAGAGGAAACTGGCAGCATGTGACAGTTCTGATTTAAACTAGAACTTAAAGTGTTTGATTAAATAATAATGATGAAAATTCAATTTCTGGCAACATCATTTATTAAATAGTTTGGAGACTAAATTGTATTGCTTGTTTTAAATTTCTCAACTTGCATATGTTGGATCAATGTAATAAAATATATAAAAAAAGATTAAAAAAGATTACAAAGTAAATTAAGTGATTTTATTACATGTGGTCAATTTAAACATATTGATATTCGTAGTGATTAGCATAGTCGTGAAGTGGTTAGTACGGTGGTGTAGTGGTTAGTATGGTGGTGTAGTGGTTAGTATGGTGGTGTAGTGGTTAGTTCGGTGGTGTAGTGGTTAGTACGGTAATGTAGTGTTCAGTACAGTGGTGTAGTGGTTAGTATGGTGGTGTAGTGGTTAGTACGGTGGTGTAGTGGTTAATATGGTGGTGTAGTTGTTAGTACGGTGGTGTAGTGGTTAGTACGGTAATGTAGTGTTCAGTACGGTGGTGTAGTGGTTAGTATGGTGGTGTAGTGGTTAGTACGGTGATGTAGTGGTTAGTATGGTGGTGTAGTGGTCAGTATGGTGGTGTAGTGGTTAGTATGGTGGTGTAGTTGTCAGTATGGTGGTGTAGTGGTTAGTATGGTGGTGTAGTGGTTAGTATGGTGGTGTAGTGGTTAGTATGGTGATGTAGTGGTTAGTATGGTGGTGTAGTGGTTAGTATGGTGGTGTAGTGGTTAGTATGGTGGTGTAGTGGTTAGCACGGTGGTGTAGTGGTCAGTACTGTGGTGTAGTGGTTAGTATGGTGGTGTAGTGGTTAGTATGGTGGTGTAGTGGTTAGTACGGTGGTGTAGTGGTTAGTATGGTGGTGTAGTGGTTAGTATGGTGGTGTAGTGGTTAGTATGGTGGTGTAGTGGTTAGCACGGTGGTGTAGTGGTCAGTACTGTGGTGTAGTGGTTAGTATGGTGGTGTAGTGGTTAGTATGGTGGTGTAGTGGTTGGTATGGTGGTGTAGTGGTTGGTATGGTGGTGTAGTGGTTAGTATGGTGGTGTAGTGGTTAGTACGGTGGTGTAGTGGTTAGTATGGTGGTGTAGTGGTTAGTACGGTGGTGTAGTGGTTAGTATGGTGGTGTAGTGGTCAGTATGGTGGTGTAGTGGTTAGTATGGTGGTGTAGTGGTTAGTATAGTGGTGTAGTGGTCAGTATGGTGGTGTAGTGGTCAGTATGGTGGTGTAGTGGTTAGTACGGTGGTGTAGTGGTTAGTATGGTGGTGTAGTGGTCAGTATGGTGGTGTAGTGGTTAGTATGGTGGTGTAGTGGTTAGTATGGTGGTGTAGTGGTTAGTACGGTGGTGTAGTGGTTAGTATGGTGGTGTAGTGGTTAGTATGGTGATGTAGTGGTTAGTATGGTGGTGTAGTGGTTAGTATGGTGGTGTAGTGGTTAGCACGGTGGTGTAGTGGTCAGTACTGTGGTGTAGTGGTTAGTATGGTGGTGTAGTGGTTAGTATGGTGGTGTAGTGGTTAGTACGGTGGTGTAGTGGTTAGTACGGTGGTGTAGTGGTTGGTATGGTGGTGTAGTGGTTGGTATGGTGGTGTAGTGGTTAGTATGGTGGTGTAGTGGTTAGTACGGTGGTGTAGTGGTTAGTATGGTGGTGTAGTGGTTAGTACGGTGGTGTAGTGGTTAGTATGGTGGTGTAGTGGTCAGTATGGTGGTGTAGTGGTTAGTATGGTGGTGTAGTGGTTAGTATAGTGGTGTAGTGGTCAGTATGGTGGTGTAGTGGTCAGTATGGTGGTGTAGTGGTTAGTATGGTGGTGTAGTGGTTAGTATGGTGGTGTAGTGGTTAGTATGGTGGTGTAGTGGTTAGCACGGTGGTGTAGTGGTCAGTACTGTGGTGTAGTGGTTAGTATGGTGGTGTAGTGGTTAGTATGGTGGTGTAGTGGTTGGTATGGTGGTGTAGTGGTTGGTATGGTGGTGTAGTGGTTAGTATGGTGGTGTAGTGGTTAGTACGGTGGTGTAGTGGTTAGTATGGTGGTGTAGTGGTTAGTACGGTGGTGTAGTGGTTAGTATGGTGGTGTAGTGGTCAGTATGGTGGTGTAGTGGTTAGCATGGTGGTGTAGTGGTTAGTATAGTGGTGTAGTGGTCAGTATGGTGGTGTAGTGGTCAGTATGGTGGTGTAGTGGTTAGTACGGTGGTGTAGTGGTTAGTACGGTGGTGTAGTGGTTGGTATGGTGGTGTAGTGGTTGGTATGGTGGTGTAGTGGTTAGTATGGTGGTGTAGTGGTTAGTATGGTGGTGTAGTGGTTAGTATGGTGGTGTAGTGGTTGGTATGGTGGTGTAGTGGTTGGTATGGTGGTGTAGTGGTTAGTATGGTGGTGTAGTGGTTAGTACGGTGGTGTAGTGGTTAGTATGGTGGTGTAGTGGTTAGTACGGTGGTGTAGTGGTCAGTATGGTGGTGTAGTGGTCAGTATGGTGGTGTAGTGGTTAGTATGGTGGTGTAGTGGTTAGTATAGTGGTGTAGTGGTCAGTATGGTGGTGTAGTGGTCAGTATGGTGGTGTAGTGGTTAGTACGGTGGTGTAGTGGTTAGTATGGTGGTGTAGTGGTCAGTATGGTGGTGTAGTGGTTAGTATGGTGGTGTAGTGGTTAGTATGGTGGTGTAGTGGTCAGTATGGTGGTGTAGTGGTCAGCACTGTCTCCTCACAGTAAGATGATCTGGGTTGGATTCCCGGTCCGGGTGGTTCTGTGTGGAGTGTGTATGTTCTCTCCGTGCTTGAGTGGGTTCCTCTGGGTTCTCTGGTTTCCTCACACAGTCCAAACACATATATGTTAAGATCCTCACTCTAAACTGCCTGTAGGTGTGAGTGTGTGTGTGAGTGTGTGTTGACCATGTGATGGACAGGTGACCTGTCCATGGTGTACCTTGCTTGATGCTGCTGGGATTGGCTCCAGCAACTGCACCTCCGCGAACATACTGTAGACGCTCCACTGTAACCTGAGAGCCACACCAGCTGCTCTCCACTGTAACATCTCACAGCTGAACTTTGAATATATGCAAATTCGCCCACAAAGATGCTCAGTCATACCAGCAGAGCATATCAGCCCTGCATCTGCACTGTGCCCAGAGGAGATGCTGAAATTTGAGAATTGTGTGGATTAGATTTAGTCCTGACTGAGATTATCCTCCTCCACTCTGTACAGATTAGAGCTGTGTGGATTAGATTTAGTCTAAAGTTACAGTGAGATTATCCACTCTGTACAGTTTAGAGCTGTGAGGTTTACACTTAATCTAATATTACAGTAAGATTATTCATCTTCACTTTGTACAGATCAGGGTTGTGTGGATTAGATTTAGTCTAAAGTTACAGTGAGATAATCCACTTTGTACATATTAGAGCTGTGTGGATTAGATTTAATCTAAAGTTATAGTGAGATTATCCACTCTGTACAGATTAGAGTGAGATCATTCACTCTGTGCAGATTAGAGCTATTCTCCTCCACTCTGTACAGATTAGAGCTGTGTGGATTAGATTTAGTCTAAAGAGCTGTGTGGATTAGATTTAATCTAAAGTTACAGTGAGATCATTCACTCTGTGCAGATTAGAGCTGTGTGGATTAGAGTTACTCTAAAGTTACAGTGAGATAATTCACCTCCACTCTAACAGATTAGAGTTGTGTGGATTAGATTTAGTCTTAAATGAGATTATCCTCCTCCACTCTGTACATATTAGAGCTGTGTGGATTAGATTTAGTCTTAAATTAGATTATTCTCCTCCACTCTGTACAGATTAGAGCTGTGTGGATTAGATTTAGTCTAAAGAGCTGTGTGGATTAGATTTAATCTAAAATTACAGTGAGATAATTCACCTCCACTCTGTACAGATTAGAGCTATGTGGATTAGATTTAGTCTTAAGTGAGATTTTTCTCCTCCACTCTGTACAGATTAGAGCTGTGTAGATTAGATTTAGTCTATAGTTGCAATGAGAATATCTACTCTGTACAGATTAGAGCTGTGTAGATTAGATTTAGTCTATAGTTGCAATGAGAATATCTACTCTGTACAGATTAGAGCTGTGTGGATTAGATTTAGTCTAAAATTATAGTGAGATTATCCACTCCGTACAGATTAGAGCTGTGAGGTTTACACTTAATCTAAAATTACAG
The DNA here is from genome assembly GCA_021613375.1 of Megaleporinus macrocephalus. NCBI lineage: Eukaryota > Metazoa > Chordata > Actinopteri > Characiformes > Anostomidae > Megaleporinus > Megaleporinus macrocephalus. The sequence continues at coordinate 67,198,547 of CM038702.1, read as the reverse complement.
TAAGATTATTAATCTCCACTTTGTACGGATTAGAGTTGTGTGGATTAGATTTATTCTAAAGTTACAGTGAGATCATCCACTCTGTGCAGATTAGAGCTGTGTGGATTAGATTTAATCTAAAGTTATAGTGAGATTATCCACTCTGTACAGATTAGAGCTGTGTGGATTAGAGTTACTCTAAAGTTACAGTGAGATAATTCACCTCCACTCTAACAGATTATAGTTGTGTGGATTAGATTTAGTCTTAAATGAGATTATCCTCCTCCACTCTGTACAGATTAGAGCTGTGTGGATTAGATTTAGTCTTAAATTAGATTATTCTCCTCCACTCTGTACAGATTAGAGCTGTGTGGATTAGATTTAGTCTAAAGAGCTGTGTGGATTAGATTTAATCTAAAGTTACAGTGAGATAATTCACCTCCACTCTGTACAGATTAGAGCTATGTGGATTAGATTTAGTCTTATGTGAGATTTTTCTCCTCCACTCTGTACAGATTAGAGCTGTGTAGATTAGATTTAGTCTAAAGTTGCAATGAGAATATCTACTCTGTACAGATTAGAGCTGTGTGGATTAGATTTAGTCTAAAATTATAGTGAGATTATCCACTCCGTACAGATTAGAGCTGTGAGGTTTACACTTAATCTAAAATTACAGTAAGATTATTCTTCTCCACTTTGTACGGATTAGAGTTGTGTGGATTAGATTTAGTCTAAAGTTACAGTGAGATCATCCAATTTGTACATATTAGAGCTGTGTGAATTAGATTTAGTCTAAGGTTACAGTGAGATCATCCACTCTGTACAGATTAGAACTGTGTAGATTAGATTTAATCTAAAGTTATAGTGAGATTATCCACTCTGTACAGATTAGAGCTGTGTGGATTAGAGTTAGTCTAAAGTTACAGTGAGATAATTTACCTCCACTCTGTACAGATTAGAGCTATGTGGATTAGATTTAGTCTTAAGTGAGATTTTTCTCCTCCACTCTGTACAGATTAGAGCTATGTGGATTAGATTTAGTCTTAAGTGAGATTTTTCTCCTCCACTCTGTACAGATTAGAGTTGTGTGGATTAGATTTAGTCTAAAGTTACAGTGAGATTATCCACTCTATACAGATTATAGCTGTGTTGATTAGATTTAGTCTAATGTTACAGTGAGATTATCCACTCAACAGAGTTGTGTGGATTAGATTTAGTCTTAAATGAGATTATCCTCCTCCACTCTGTACAGATTAGAGCTGTGTGGATTAGATTTTGTCTTAAGTGAGATTATTCTCCTCCACTCTGTACAGATTAGAGCTGTGTGGATTAGATTTAGTCTAAAGTTACAGTGAAATTATCCACTCTGTACAGTTTAGAGCTGTGTGGATTAGATTTAGTCTAATGTTACAGTGAGATTATCCACTCTGTACAGATTAGAGCTGTGTGGATTAGATTTTGTCTTAAGTGAGATTATTCTCCTCCACTCTGTACAGATTAGAGCTGTGTGGATTAGATTTAGTCTAAAGTTACAGTGAAATTATCCACTCTGTACAGTTTAGAGCTGTGTGGATTAGATTTAGTCCAAAGTTATGGTGAGATTACCCTCCTCCACTCTGTACAGATTAGAGTTGTGTTGCTAGGTGGTTGCTAGTTAGTTTCTAGGTGGTTGCTAGGTTGTTACTAGATGGTTGCTAGGTTGTTGCTAGGTAGTTGCTAGGTTGTTACTAGGTGGTTGTTAGATTGTTGCTAGGTGCTTGCTATGGTAGTCTCTGTTGTATCCACAGCCCAGCGGATCCAGTGCTTTACTAGCTCAGTATTAAACATCTTCAAGTCTAAGTTTAAAGTGTTTCTTGATTAAAGAGTATTTATTGTAGTAAATTAGTACATTTATTGTAGTACTTTTGTATAATTTGTGGTGGAAGTTTTATACATAAATGTTTTTATTGCAGTTGTGATAAATGCCTGTGTTTATTGTATGAAATTAGATTATTAATTATAATTAATAATTAATAGTTAATAATTATAAGTATAATTATTGTTTATTATATATATATATATATATATATATATATATATATATATATATATATATATATATATATATGGTAAGTAAGTTGTTTGGTATATTTTTTGGAGTAAGTTAGTATATTTATTGGCGTATGTTAGTATATTTACTGTAGGAAGTTAGTATATTTATCGGCTAATGTGAGTATATTTATTATAGTAATTTAGTATATTTATTGTAATAAGTTAGTATATTCATTGTAGTAAGTATATTTATTTGCGTATGTTAGTATATTTACTATAGTCAATTAGTATATTTATTGTAGTAAGTTAGTATATTTATTGTAATAAATTAGTATATTTATTGTAGTAAGTTAGTATATTTATTGGTGTATGTTAGTATATTTACTATAGTAAGTTAGTATATTTATTGTAGTAAGTTAGTATATTTATTGGCGTATGTGAGTATATTATAGTAATTTAGTATATTTATTGTAGTAAGTTAGTATATTTATTGGTGTATGTTAGTATATTTATTGGCGTATGTTAGTATATGTATTGGCGTATGTTAGTATATTTGTTGTAGTAAGTTAGTATATTTATTGGCATATGTGAGTATATTTATTATAGCAATTTAGTATATTTATTGTAATAAGTTAGTATATTTTTTGGAATAAATTCATATATATATATATATATATATATATATATATATATATATATATATATATATATATATATTAAAGTGAGTTGGTTGATATATTTATTGTAGTAAATTAGTAAAATTATTGTAGTATGTTAGTATATTTATTGGTGTATGTGAGTATATTTATTATAGTAATTTAGTATATTTATTGTAATAAGTTAGTATATTTTTTGGAGTAAATTCATATATATATATAGACGTAAGTTGGTTAGTATATTTATTTTAGTAAGTTAGTATATTTATTGTAGTAAGTTAGTATATTTATTGCCGTATGTGAGTATATTTATTAAAGTAATTTAGTATATTTATTGTAATTAGTTAGTATATTTATTGTAGTAAGTTAGTATATTTATTGGCGTATGTTAGTATATTTACTATAGTAAGTTAGTATATTTGTTGTAGTAAGTTAGTATATTTATTGGCGTATGTGAGTATATTTATTATAGTAATTTAGTATATTTATTGTAGTAAGTTAGCATATTTATTGGCGTATGTGAGTATATTTATTGGCGTATGTTAGTATATTTACTATAGTAAGTTAGCATATTTATTGGCATATGTGAGTATATTTATTGGCGTATGTTAGTATATTTATTTGTGTATGTTAGTATATTTATTGTAGTAAGTTAGTATATTTATTGGCATATGTGAATATATTTATTATAGCAATTTAGTATATTTATTGTAATAAGTTAGTATATTTTTTGGAATAAATTCATATATATATATTTATTAAAGTGAGTTGGTTGATATATTTATTGTAGTAAATTAGTATATTGGAGTAAATTCATATATATATATATATATATATATATATATATATATATATATATATATATATATATATATATATATATATATGTAGACGTAAGTTGGTTAGTATATTTATTTTAGTAAGTTAGTATATTTATTGTAGTAAGTCTGTATATTTATTGAAGTAAGTTGGTTGGTATATTTATTTTAGTAAGTTAGTATTTTTATTTTAGTAAGTTAGTATATTTATTGAAGTTGGTTGGTATATTTATTGTAGTAAGTTGGTTGGTATATTTATTGAAGTTGGTTGGTATATTTATTGTAGTAAGTTGGTTGGTATATTTATTGAAGTAAGTTGGTTGATATATTTATTGTAGTAAGTTAGTACATTTATTGAATTGGTTCATATGTTTGTAGTGAATTTGTGTATTTATTGTAGTAATTTTTTAATATATATTCTAGAAAATTGTAATATATATTTCAGTAAATGTTAATATATATTTTAGTAAATTTTAATATTTATTGTAGTAAATTTTAATAATTATTTTAGTAAAGGTTAATATTTATTATAGTAAACTTTGATATATGTTGTACTAAATTTTAATATTTATTGCAGTAAATTTTTAAATAAATTTTGTACCAAATTTTAATGTGTATTCTAGTAAATTAGAATATTTATTGCAGTAAATTTTTAGTACATATTGTAGTAAATAATAATGTTTATTGTAGTAAAATTTAAATATTTATTGTAGTAATGTTTTATATTTATTGTAATTATTTTTTTATATACATTATAGTAAATTGGAATATTTATTGAAGTAAATGAGTACATTTATTAAATTAGTATGTTTATTGTAGTGAATTAATTCATTTATTGGCTGAGACTAGAGTTGAACTAGGCTGAACTTGGACCAACAAAACCTGCAGTGCTGCAGTTCTGAGAATGACCCACCTCCCTAATAATACCTGCTCTGTGGTGGTCCTGTGGGGGTCCAAGCAATATACAAAAGTATACAGAGAATCAGATGAACTACAGTCTGTAAGTGGAGCTCCTGCATGGTCAGTGGAGCTGATACAGTGGACAGTGAGTGGAGATTAGAGATCTCAAACTCAAAGAGAGGAAAATGGCATCATTTGACTCGATCATTTAACTCAGTCAGTTTATGTGTAGTGACGCTGCAGCGCCCCCTACAGGCAGAGATTATAATGCCTAATTTCTATGAAATACCTAGAGCTGCCACTAGAGGGCAGCATTGACCAGCACTTGCATCAGCAGCTCGGGGAGGAGTGTTAACAGCTCGGGAGCCTCATTAGCTTCAGCTGGCTCATACACCGAGCACCAGAAACAACAGAAGCTCGCGCTGTGAAGCTCAGCTGGAGGGTTGTGGTTTGGCAGCGGCAGGGCGGGGTGGTCTGCAGGGCGGGGTGGTCTGCAGGGCGGGGTGGAAATCGTGGGACAGTAGCTTCATGTTTTTGCCCTGTTTTTTCCAGACTGGCTGCCAGGCCGGCTACTGCGGTCACTCCCGTGGAAAAATTTACAGACAAACCTTTCTGACTTTCCTCCATCTCTTCTCTCTCTTGTTTCTCTCTTCTTTCTCAATTCTCTCTCTTCTCTCTTCTTTCTCTTCCTTCTCTGTCTTCTTTCTCTCTCTTCCTTCTCTCTCGTCTTTCACTTTCTTCTTTCTCTCTCTTCTTTCACTTTCTTCTTTCTCTCTTATTTCTCTCTCTTCTTTCTCTCCCTTCTTTTATTTCTTCTTTCTTTCTCTACCTTCTCTCTCTTCTTTATGTGGATCTCTGTCATATATATATATATATATATATATATATATATATATATATATATATATATATATATATATATATATATATATATATATATACTGTCCAAAGAAATGCATGTACCTCCATTACTGTGTTGACATCATTTGGACAGGACAGCTGCTGTTTACACTCTGTGAATATGTCATGGTGAATGGACCAATAGAAATGCTCCAGAACTGCTTGGAAATAATTCTGGTTCCATTGACTTACATTGAAAGTAGCCTCTCCTGTAAAGTTGCCATTTGGAAGGTACTTGTTTTTCTTTGGAGGGTAATAACATGCTGCAGTGTAGTAACTCCATACTTGGTGAAGATGTATGGAACATGTTGAGTCAGGCTCTGTTCTCCTCAACCAACATGCTGTCACATAAGCAGAAGATCCGGTCCTGGTCCCGTACTGGGAGTGTCTCTGCAGATTGTGACACTGAGCGATGTGGAAATCCTCAAATACTCACCACACATTCCACAGTGGCTCGTCTTTCTGCTGTCAGTGACAGAAGGCTTTGCTTGGTTTCCGTTGTCATGTCTTCACTAGGTCAGGGCTGCAGTGTGCACTCCCAGGCAACAAAGTGGGCCGAGCCCAAAGTTCACTGGTGCTTATTACACTCCAAAAAACAAAGTATCAGGCCAACAGAGTTTGTTTGAGTTCTGCCAATTCTATCTATCTATCTATCTATCTATCTATCTATCTATCTATCTATCTATCTATCTATCTATATTTTTTCTATCTATCTATCTATCTATATATATATATATATATTATCTATCTACCTATCTATATATATATATATATATATATATATATATATATATATATATATATATATATATATATATATATTTAGGTATCTATATATTTTTCTATCTATCTATCTATCTATCTATGTATCTATCTATCTATCTATCTATCTATCTATCTATCTATCTATCTATCTATCTATATAATTGTACTGATAATTGTACTTTTGATGCAGCCACAAAAAATAATAATAATTATATTATAAAAGGAAAACATTTTAAAAATATTTGTAAGGGATATAAGACTCAACCTGCTTATGAAAAACATGCTTTTTTGTAATTTGTCCACACAGAGAGGTCTGTGGTGTCTAGCATGTGGGAAGTTTCACCATGTCCAAGTCATATACCATCTTGAAAAACAAGTATCTCCAAAATAGTAACTTCACAGGAGAGGCCAAAAACATACTTTACTTTCAATGTAAGTCAATGGAACCAGAGTGTTTTTCCAAGCTATTTCGGAGCATTTCTATTGGTCCATTCATTATGAAATTTTCACACTATGTAAACGACCATTGTCGTGTTCAAATGATGTAGAAAACTCAAAATGGAGATACATGTTTTTCATTGCAACAGCAACGTTATAATCAAACATTTGAAGTTCTGGTGAGTCATTATGGTGGGTTGAAACAACACATAATTTAAGTCACCAGAACTCAATAAAATCATAAAATCAACTTTATATAACTAAAATAATCATATAATAATCATTTAATCATATTAATAAAAAAATTGGTGTCCATGCTGCCCTAAACTTTTTGGTTAATTACATTTCAAATAAGAGAAGGATTTGCGTTTTATGCCCAGAAATATATTATTTCAAGTTAAAATAACTAAAAATGTAAAGTAGCACAGACACTACATTTATTAAAGTTAAAACAACTTTCTTTTTTACAGTGTGTTAAAACCCTTGAAAACATAAACTTTTAGCATTTATCCAATTTTTATTGCATGGGATTGTAGGCTAATCACCGAAGCACATATTGTTAAATTCTTTTAGATCTGAAAATTTGAAATTTGAAAATGTAAAATTTGAAAATTTGCTATAAAAACAAAATTGTTCTAACTTAAACAAGGTTAGTATCTGTGCTGCCTTAAAGTTTTGTGCTAGTTGAACTTGTAAATCATACATTTCTTGGCATAAAACCCAAAATCTTGTTCTATTAACTCACTATTTGAAATTCTGAATTTTTTTAAGTTCAAACAACTGTTTTACAGTGTACAGTGTGACCCAGGGCTGACCCTTGTGGGACACCTTTCGTAACCAGACGGGTGAAAATATAACTTTATCATACTGTTATATTACAGAGAGTGCTGACTGGCGGGTTTATGACTTGTGTATGCTCATGTATGCTAGCCTTTACCCTCTTGGAACTGCTAGCATTGCGTGAGTCTTAGCTAGTGTGTGGAATTACAACCAACCAAACTGAAGAGATCATTTTTTAAATATGTAAAAATAATACATTATGAAAGTGGCTGAATTGCATGATAGCATATAGTTTTGTGTTCATAGATTCTTGACCCTTTGATGCACAAGCTGAGCAAAACCCTCCCAATGAACAACATGGGCTTACACTAGACCCGTATTCATTTTCTATGTTACTGTATGTACTGCTGAGTATCTCTTTGGCAAATCTATTGAAATCAGTTTATTTCATTATTTAATGTGTCATGGGTTCAATAAATAACAATAAAAATCTTGTTTTTGATCTTAAACATAGTTTTAATTCATGAACAAAAACAGTGTTTGTAAATATGTTCCCAACTGCAAATGTTTACAAATGTCAACAGTTCCTATCAAACGCCATAGTGAATATATAAGGGTTAACTCTTAAGGCAGTGATACAAACATCATTTATATTAAATAAGTAAATAATAAAACTGAAATATGTATTTGTGATGATGAAAAACAAATAAACTGAGGAAGCTTGAATGATGAAACTAATTCATATCAAAGATAAAGAAAATAAAACCCCAGTTGGGTGACTGTTGAAGCAGGCTGTGCATCAAGGGGTTAAAACCATGGTGTTGATATAAACTTTGCCTGATGGTCTTACTGTGAAGTGTTTTCTTCTATTCGGCCCCTAATGAACGAGTGAGTTTATCTTCTGTGCTGCCGACATCCGCCCACACTTCAGTCCCAGCTCAGTGGCCGTTGTGTGTGGGTCGGCCTAATTACCTGTGAATAGTTAGCCTGGGCCTGGATTAGCTGGACCTGACGTCAGGATTTCCTGTCTCGCTGGGGAGCCTCTCTATAATGGGCCACTGAGTGGGGGTTAGTGGGCGGCTGTTAGCTCTGACCATTAGCTTTGGTCCTTTGGGTGGTCTGCAGTGTAATTAGCAGGGGGCAGACAGTGGCCTGCAGGGCAGCGCTGTTTGATGATGATGTGATGAAGGTTTCATTAAAGGATAACTGGGTGTGACTGCACTTTGTAATGTTTCATCACTCAAAACGAGCCTTTAAACTCAACTTTGAACTCCTTTGATGTTAATTAAAATGTTCTGATCTCCTGCTTGTCCTGCTGATTTACTGCTAAGGTGCTAATGCTTCCTCTGGAGACTCAATTAAGTCATCCACACAGCATTGCCTCCTCATTACTGTAGTACAATAACAATGCTACTGTGAGATGGTGGCTGTGTTAGTTGTGAAGGTCTGTTCAGAGCCGGCTCTTGTGTCTTGAGGCAAAATAGCTGGATATATTTATTACAGGATCCAGGAAGATGATTCAGCCTGCATTGCTTCTTCTTTATACAGCAAACTTCAAGCTTAGTTTAACCTAACTTGAGTAAATAAAGCAGAAATAATCAGTTCCTGAGTATCTAAACCTGGATTATTAACAGTCTGAGCATATAAACCTGGATTAATAACAATCTGAGTTTCTAAACCAGGGCTTATCACAGCCTGAGTATCTAAACCTGGATTAATCACAGTCTGAGTATCTAAACCTAGATTAAATACAGTCTGAGTATCTAAATCTGGATTAATTAGTCTGAGTATCTAAACCTGAATCAATCACAGTCTGAGTATCTAAACCTGGTTTAATCACAGTCTGAATATCTAAACCTGGATTAAATGTGACAAATATGTATATTTATATATTTATACTTGTTCTCTGTTTCCTCTCTGTTTCTCAGCTGCAGGTGTAAAGACACACACTCTGATAGAAGGACACAGACAGAACTTCAGCCAATCAGTTCACACGGTTGGTTGGACTTCTGGATGTTCAGCCTTCAGTGAAACGTCAGTGAAGCAGTTCTGTAAATGGCTCTCAGGTTCTCGATCTTGAGCCGGGGTGTTTTATATCACACTGTTCTCAGCGAGCGTCACATTGAAGAACGTGATGATTCATCTGACCAGAACTTTCAGGCGACCGGTGTTACATAAACAAGCCTTACATGACAACGAGCAGTAACACACCTCAGTTTCAGAAAGAACTGCAAACACAAGTCTTACTGAAAGATTATTCACAGGCACAGTCTACTCAGTAGACAGGGTCAGTGACAGCCCAGCTCAGCCTGTTCTCTTTTCTCTTTTCTTTATAAACAAAGTTCTTTATTTACTGGTTTTCTAATACGTGACATAATAATCAGGAGTAAAAGAAAAAGAGCGAGTAAAATTAGATTAAACAGATTACGTTGTTATTATATGCAAAAGCTATTGTTCTCAGTAAATACTTTATTATTAAGTATTAATCAGTATTAATAAAGTAAGTAGTGTTTTTACATACATCAGTGTAGTCAATCTTCTCCTTCTATAAACAACCCAGTATTATTTACAGTTCTTATCTAATACCTGCTCTGACTGCTCAGAACTTCATTAAGCTAGGTTTAGATACTCAAAACTGTTATTAATCCAGGTTTAGATATTAAGACTGTTATTAATGCAGCTTTAGATATTCAGACTGTTATCAATGCAGGTTTAGATACTCAGACTGGGATAATCCAAGGTTAGATACTCAGCCTTTTATTATTCCAGCTTTAGATACACAGATTGTGATTAATACGGGTTTATATGATCAGACTGTAATTAATCCAGGTGTAGATACTCATACTGTGATTAATCCAGGTTTAGATACTCAGACTGTAATCAATCCAGGTTTATATGATAAGACTGTAATTATGCCAGGTTAAATACTCAGACTTTGATTAATCCAGGTTTAGATACTCAGACTGTGATTAATCCAGGTTTAGATACTCAGACTGTGATTAATCCAGGTTTAACTACTCAGATTGTTATTAATCCAGGTTTAAATACTCATGCTTTTATTAATCCACATTTAGATACTCAGACTGTGATTAATCCAAGTTTAGATACTCAGGCTTTTAATAATCCAGGTTTAGGTAATCAGACTTTTATTATTCCAGCTTTAGATACACAGATTGTGATTAATACGGGTTTATATGATCAGACTGTGATTAATCCAGGTTTAGATACTCAGACTGTGATCAATCCAGGTTTAGATACTCAGACTGTGATCAATCCAGGTTTAGATACACAGGTTGTGATTAATACAGGTTTATATGATCAGACTGTAATTAATCCAGGTGTAGATACTCATACTGTGAATAATCCAGGTTTAGATACTCAGACTGTAATCAATCCAGGTTTATATGATAAGACTTTAATTATGCCAGGTTTAAATACTCAGACTGTGATTAATCCAGGTTTAGATACTCAGACTGTGATCAATTCAGGTTTAGATACTCAGACTGTGATTAATACAGGTTTATATGATCAGCCTGTGATTAATCCAGGTTTAGATACTCAGACTGTGATTAATCCAGGTTTAGATACTCAGACTGTGATCAATCCAGGTTTAGATACTCAGACTGTGATTAATCCAGGTTTATATACTCAGACTGTGATTATTCCAAGTTTACACACTCAGTGATTAAACGCTGAACGTTGAAACGCTGAGACTTCTCAGGTCATAAAATCAGGAACCACACAAGACAACCCCGATTCAAATCTATTTTAATCTTTTTATTCAATAAATGCATCATTCAAACAGTTATCGTCCTACAGGAGGCTAAATGGGTGTGTAAGTACTACAGGAGGCACGATGGGTGTGTAAGTAATTTACATTGTTATCACATCATCATTGCGTCAGAGATACACAGTCTCCCGGAGAAGTCCTGGGAACATGCACTCTTCCTAGCAACTGTAACAAAGTTGGTGTGTTTAATCCAGTACATTCCTTCTTATTATATTCAAACATGCAAGAAAACGCTGGTTAGATCTGTTCTTGTCGTTTTCCTTCCACTATATTTTGTTAATCTCAGTAGTTTCCAGTCTCAGTCCTGTAGACAGCATGCTGTGCGCGCTCCTGAATTTCCTCTGAACTAACTTAACTCAACTCAAACCCTGCGTGAACTCTTGGTGTCTCAAACGAGGCCGAACAGAGCACGGTATTTCCCAGGACTGGGACTGGAAACACCTTGGACAATAGAAAATGATGTACACCGGAGGTTCTCTACATGTAACTCAAGGTGGTGGCCAGCAGGGCGGCGCTAACAGCTGCGGTGAGGGGCAGCTGGACGCTGCTGGCCCCATTGCAGAGGTCAGTGCTGCAGCAAGCTTGGGTGACGGTGTAACCGACGCCCAGAATGCTACCCGTGCTGGAGATGCAGTTGGTGGAGTTGATGCAGCCGCTGGTGTAGAAGTTCAAGGCACCCGATAAGTTGAACGCTGAGGAAAATGGAAAAGAGAGGAACGTGGGAAAAGGATCAAGCTTCCAGTCAGAGGTAAAAACAACTAAATACTGTGTCCTGAGAAGCAGTGAATACAAGGGTTGGTCACTATATGGCCAAAAAGTATGTGGACGTCTAGCCATCACACCTATATGAGCTTGATGGACATTATATTCCAAAACTTTCAGCGTCAATATGTGTGGCTTTGATTGTTCTGGGAAGGCTTTTCAAAGTCACTCAGTGTGTTTTGGTGTGAAACGTTCTGTTATAGGAGTGAGACGTTTTCACACTGGTGGTGATAGACGCCTGAACGTTATTACTTGAAATATCTATGAAGGCACGTGTAGGTTCACTGGTGGTTTTGATGGTAAATAAAATGTGTATATTTGTTGTGTTGTAGACATGGTGATGTCTGGTTTCCATCACCACTACTGTAAACATCATCACCACCACTGTAGACATCAACACCACCACTGTAAACACCATCACCATCACTGTAGACATCATCACCACCACTCTAAACATTACCACCACTGTAAACACCATCACCATCACTGTAGACATCATCACCACCACTCTAAACATTACCACCAATGTAAACATCATTACCACCTCTGTAAACACCATCACCACCACTGTAGACATCATCACCACCACTCTAAACATTACCACCAATGTAAACATCATTACCACCTCTGTAAACACCATCACCACCACTGTAGACATCATCACCACCACTCTAAACATTACCACCAATGTAAACATCATTACCACCTCTGAAAACACCATCACCACCACTGTAGACATCATCACCACCACTCTAAACATGACCACCAATGTACACATCATTACCACCTCTGTAAACATCATCACCACCACTGTAGACATCATCACCACCACTCTAAACATTACCACAAATGTAAACATCATTACCACCTCTGTAAACATCATCACCACCACTGTAGACATCATCACCACCACTCTAAACATGACTACCAATGTAAACATCATTACCACCACTGTAAACACCATCACCACCACTGAAAACACCATCACCACCACTGTAAACAATATTGCCACCACTGAAAACACCATCCCCACCACTGTAAACAATATTTCCACCACTGAAAACACCATCACCATCACTGTAAACAATATTGCCACCACTGTAACATCACCACTGTAGACATCACCACTACCACTGTAAACATCATCACCACCACTGTAAACATCACCACCACTGTAAACACCATCACCAACACTGTAAAGAACATCAGCACTACTGTAAACATCATCACCACTGTAAACACCATCACCAACACTGTAAAGAATATCACCACCACTGTAAACAAGTGAATGAACCATAAACCATTCTCTGTAGTGAACCATGTAATTTCAGTCATTGCTTACATCTCAATATTCACTTCTTGCGAATGAATCAACTTGGATCAATGTTTAACGTGGTTGATTTCCCAATGTTCAATGTTCTGAGATCAACATTGATTCAACAGAACCGCCCAACATCAAATCAACTACTTTTCCCTCAAAAGTTTGCTATCTAGGACACGGTTTTATGGTAAGTGCTTGGTGATGATGAACCCTTGGTGCTCTTTACTTTTGAGAATTTAGAGTCTTTGAACTTGAGATAATATGTTTCAGTGCATAAAACACTAATTCTTGTTCTGTGAACTTACTACTAGAAATTGACTCCAAAATTTTAATGCAGCTTAGACACTAAAAATGTGGCAGGTGTGTCTGCAGGTGGTACGTGGTTGATACTTATCTTTAAACAGGCCTGGAGTTCCTATTCTCCAGATCCTCAATCAAATGTTCTGTTCTACCTTAAATGCAGGTTCCAGAACATAACTGCAGAACCATTTAAGGTGGAACGAACCTGATCAGAAAGCCAACTTCAGCTCCCACGTCTTTAACAGAATCCTGGACAACTTTAATCTGCAGATTTCACTCGGATCACTTTCTCAAATCAACTTGGATCAATGTATACCAAGACTGATTCCCCAACATTCAATGTTCGGAGATCAACATCGATTCAACGAAACTGCCCAACACCAAAGCTTTGCTATGCGGGTCAGAGTTTGGAGGTGAGTGCTCGGTGCTGATGAACGCTTTGGTGTGGTTGAACGCTCGTGGGAAAGTTTTCTGAAAAAAATGTGCATTTGAGTGTCTGTCCAGAAACCTACTTGAGTGAATGCAGGTATGTGTGCAGGTGTGGAGCTAAGAATGTAAGAATGAGCCTCAGGATGAGAATGTGGACGCATGTTTCTGTAAGTACGTGCCGTCATACCTGCTACGCCTGTGTAGCAGCTGTCGTCGGTGCCGGTGCAGGTTTTCGAACTGCTGAAGATACACCTCCCAAAAATGCCCACCGAACAGGAGTAACACTTCAACCCCTCGGCTAAAGAGAGAGAGAGAGAGAGAGAGAGAGATTAAGGGTTACTCATTCAGGAGAACAGCAGTGTCTTTTCAACTGAACCCAGACCAGTCAGGCTTTTAAAGCTGTCTTAGAATGAAAACAGTATTTATATAGTTCAGTACATAGAACTGTGCATACCGTGAATCTCAAAATCCTTTGAATACAAATCCTGCTTTTATACAAAATCCTACAGACTCGTTAATATTTACACCCCTGACATTTATATACAACCACCACAGCAACCAATCTGGTGACTATGTGGAGAAATCCAGCGTTCCAGACTGTGAAGGGAACGTCAACACTTTCCTTCCTTCCCAACCAACAACCCAACTGTCAGAGCTATATGTTCATCTTTAAACCAGCCTTTCAAGTTTCTATTTGCCAGATTCCTAATCTAATGTTCCACCGTAAATACTGCAGCTCGTACAGACACCAGAATGTCACTGCAGCTCCATTTAAGTTGGAACAGAAAATTCCCAGAACAAGCTGCTGAACTTCCAACATCTTTAACAGTTTCTCCAACACTCAGAGCAGCTTCAGCTCAGCGTTCAACACTGAAGAGACTGAAGGGACAAGTAGCTCCACCTATATTAGCACTAATATATATATATATATATATATATATATATATATATATATATATATATATATATATATATATATATATATATATATACACCACCGCTCAAAAGTTTGGGATCACAGTGAAATGTCCTTGTTTTCAATGGAGTATCTTCTTCCTTAACACAACAATGGACTGACGGGTCTCTAAAGAAAGTTGGTTCTGGTCATTTTGAGTTGGTCAGCAAGCCATCAACTGCTGATCTTCAGATACTAAACTAACCTAGAATGTTGTTCCCTTTTATACTCACTTATTAGTAGAATGTTTTTCAGCTGTGCATCACAATTGAGCAAGAGTGTCCTAACAACCAATTAGTCCAATAACATCCTTAACTTGGATTGGCGGCTGTACCAGGAGATTTAGACAGAGGACTGAGAATTGCTGATAATAGGACTATATATAAAATAAGCCTCTATACAAAAATAGACTTTAATACAAACATTTTTATTCTTTAAAAATCATCTGATACACTTACATTAATTGTGAAATGGACTATATTGTTTGTGAATTGCATGAAAATTGCATGAAATGAAATTCTAAAATGACCCTAAACTTTTGAGTATATATATATAAGAGAGGCCAAAAAACATCTTTACTTTCAATGTAAGTCAATGGAACCAGAATTATCTCCCAACTATTTTTGAGCATTTCTATTGGTCCATTCGTCATGAAATTTTGTAATCATGAAACAATGCTGTATTAAAATAGTTTTTAAAAAATAGACAAAAATGGAGACACATGTTTGTCTTTGGAAAGGCGTGATGAACCAGTCCTTAGAACAATGGTCCTTAGAACAACAGTCCTTCACAACTTCTGATAAACATGATATTTTATTTAGTAGTTTCTGTGCAAACTTTCCGTTACATATGTCTCCTGTTTTTGTTCTGGCCCTGTGAAACGATTGGCCTCTGACATTTACACAGATCTGCAGGTGGTGTAATATATACAGGTGCGGTAATCTTGTGTGGGATGGTTAGATGGCGTAACCGGAGATCTCAGGATGCCTGATTGGGTGTGGTGCCTTAAGGATCCAGCAGTATTTAGTGCAAAAAGGAGAGATTACTCAAGACATTGTTAGACATCATAATAATCCTCAATTTTGCGTGACCTACTTTAGGGGAATGTCCTAACTCCTACATTTACACTAAACACTAACCTCTACAGTAACACTAACCCCTAACCCCTACATTTACACTAAACCCTAACCCCTACAGTTACACTAAACCCTAACCTCTATATTTACACTAAACCCTAACCCCTACATTTACACTAAACCCTAACCCCTACATTTACACTAAACCCTAACCACTACAATTACACTAAACCCTAACCTCTATATTTACACTAAACCCTAACCCCGACATTTACACTAAACCCTAACCTCTACATTTACACTAAACCCTAACCCCTACATTTACACTAAACACTAACCCCTACATTTACACTAAACCCTAACCCCTACAGTTACACTAAACCCTAACCTCTATATTTACACTAAACCCTACCCCCTACATTTACACTAAACCCTAACCCCTACATTTACACTAAACCCTAACCCCTACAGTTACACTAAACCCTAACCTCTATATTTACACTAAACCCTACCCCCTACATTTACACTAAACCCTAACACCTACATTTACACTAAACACTAACCCCTACATTTACACTAAACACTAACCTCTACAGTTACACTAAACCCTAACTCCTACATTTACACTAAACCCTAACCCCTACAGTTACACTAAACCCTAAACTCTACATTTACACTAAACACTAACCTCTACTTTTACACTAAACCCTAAACTCTACAGTTACACTAAACACTAACCTCTACTGTTACACTAAACGCTAACCCCTACATTTACACCAAACCCTAATCTCTACAGTTACACTAAACCTTAACTCCTACATTTACACTAAACCCCTAACTCCTACATTTACACAAAACACTAACCCCTACATTTACACTAAACACTAACCTCTACAGTTACACTAAACCCTAACTCCTACATTTACACTAAACCCTAACCCCTACAGTTACACTAAACCCTAAACTCTACATTTACACTAAACACTAACCTCTACTGTTACACTAAACCATAACCCCTATATTTACACTAAAACCCTAACTTCTACATTTCCACTAAACACTAACCCCTACATTTCCACTAAACACTAACCCCTACATTTACACGAAAGCCTTACCTCTACATTTACACTAAACACTAGCTCTTACATTTATACTAAACACTAACCTCTACATTTACAATAAACCATAACCTCTACATTTACACTAAACACTAACCTCTACATTTACACTAAACTCTAACCTCTACATTTACACTAAACCCTAACTCCTACATTTACACTAAACACTAACCTCTACATTTACACTAAACACTAACCTCTACATTTACACTAAACCCTAACTCCTACATTTACACTAAACACTAACGTCTACATTTACACTAAACCATAACTTCTACATTTACACTAAACTCTAACTCCTACATTTATACTAAACCCTAACCCCTACATTTACACTAAACACTAACTCCTACATTTACACTAAACCATAACCTCTACATTTACACTAAAATCTAACTCCTACATTTACACTAAACCCTAACTCCTACATTTACACTAAACACTAACCTCTACAGTAACACTAAACCCTAACATCTACAGTAACACTAAACACTAACCTCTACAGTTACACTAAACCCTAACTCCTACATTTACACTAAACCTTAACTCCTACATTTACACTAAACCCCTAACTCCTACATTTACACAAAACACTAACCCCTACATTTACACTAAACACTAACCTCTACAGTTACACTAAACCCTAACTCCTACATTTACACTAAACCCTAACCCCTACAGTTACACTAAACCCTAAACTCTACATTTACACTAAACACTAACCTCTACTGTTACACTAAACCATAACCCCTATATTTACACTAAAACCCTAACTTCTACATTTACACTAAACACTAACCCCTACATTTCCACTAAACACTAACCCCTACATTTACACGAAAGCCTTACCTCTACATTTACACTAAACACTAGCTCTTACATTTATACTAAACACTAACCTCTACATTTACAATAAACCATAACCTCTACATTTACACTAAACACTAACCTCTACATTTACACTAAACTCTAACCTCTACATTTACACTAAACCCTAACTCCTACATTTACACTAAACACTAACCTCTACATTTACACTAAACACTAACCTCTACATTTACACTAAACCCTAACTCCTACATTTACACTAAACACTAACGTCTACATTTACACTAAACCATAACTTCTACATTTACACTAAACTCTAACTCCTACATTTATACTAAACCCTAACCCCTACATTTACACTAAACACTAACTCCTACATTTACACTAAACCATAACCTCTACATTTACACTAAAATCTAACTCCTACATTTACACTAAACCCTAACTCCTACATTTACACTAAACACTAACCTCTACATTTACACTAAATACTAACCTCTACATTTACACTAAAACATAACTTCTACATTTACACTAAAACATAACTTCTACATTTACACTAAACACTAACCTCTACATTTACACTGAACACTAACCTCTACATTTACACTAAACCCTAACTCTTACATTTACACTAAACCCTGACTCCTACATTTACACCAAACCCTAACTTCTACATTTACACTAAACACTAACCCCTACATTTACCCTAACTTCTACATTTACACTAAACCATAACCCCTACATTTACACTAAACACTAACCCCTACATTTACACTAAACACTAACCTCTACATTTACACTAAACCATAACTTGTACATTTACTCTAAACACTAACTTCTACATTTACACTAATCCCTAACTCTTACATTTACACTAAACACTAACCCCTTCATTTACACTAAACACTAACCTCTACATTTACACTAAACCATAACTTCTACATTTACTCTAAACACTAACCTCTACATTTACACAGATCTGCAGGTGGTGTAATATATACAGCTGCGGTAATCTTGTGTGGGATGGTTAGATGGCGTAACCGGAGATCTCAGGATGCCTGATTGGGTGTGGTGCCTTAAGGATCCAGCAGTATTTAGTGCAAAAAGGAGAGATTACTCAAGACATTGTTAGACATCATAATAATCCTCAATTTTGCATGACCTACTTTAGGGGAGTGTCCTAACTCCTACATTTCCACTAAACACTAACCTCTACATTTACACGAAAGCCTAACCTCTACATTTACACTAAACACTAGCTCTTACATTTATACTAAACACTAACCCCTAAATTTACACTAAACCCTAACCTCTACATTTACACTAAACACTAATCCCTACATTTACACTAAACCCTAACCTCTACATTTACACTAAACCCTAACTTACATTTACACTAAACTCTAACCTCTATATTTACACTAAACTCTAACCTCTACATTTACACTAAACACTAACCTCTACATTTACACTAAGCACTAACCTCTACATTTACACTAAACCCTAACCTACATTTACACTAAACTCTAACCTCTACATTTACACTAAACCATAACCTCTACATTTACACTAAACCCTAACTCTTACATTTACACTAAACCCTAACTCCTACATTTACACCAAACCCTAACTTCTACATTTACACTAAACACTAACCCCTACATTTACACTAAACTCTAACCTCTACATTTACACTAAACCATAATCTCTACATTTACACTAAACCCTAACTCTTACATTTACACTAAACACTAACCCCTACATTTACACTAAACCCTAACTTCTACATTTACACTAAACCATAACCCCTACATTTACACTAAACCATAACTCCTACATTTACACTAAACCCTAACTCCTACATTTACACCAAACCCTAACTTCTACATTTACACTAATCCCTAACTCCTACATTTACCCTAAACACTAACCCCTACATTTACACTAAACACTAACCCCTACAGTTACACTAAACCCTAACCTCTACATTTACACTAAACACTAACCTCTACATTTACACTAAACCCTAACCTCTACATTTACACTAAACCCTAACTCTTACATTTACACTAAACCCTAACTTCTACATTTACACCAAACCCTAACTTCTACATTTACACTAAACACTAACCCCTACATTTACACTAAACCCTAACTTCTACATTTACACTAAACCATAACCCCTACATTTACACTAAACCATAACTCCTACATTTACACTAAACCCTAACTCCTACATTTACACCAAACCCTAACTTCTACATTTACACTAATCCCTAACTCCTACATTTACCCTAAACACTAACCCCTACATTTACACTAAACACTAACCCCTACAGTTACACTAAACCCTAACCTCTACATTTACACTAAACACTAACCTCTACATTTACACTAAACACTAACCTCTACATTTACACTAAACCCTAACTCCTACATTCAAGTTTCAAGTTTCAAGTTTATTTGTCATTTGCACATCATGTCAGGACATAACATGCATTGAAATGCTTGGGGTGAGACTCAGATAAACTCTACAGCAGGGCAGCATTATAATGTAAAACAGTGCAAACACACAATAAATAGACAATATTAAAGTAAAAATAAGCTAAAAATATACATATAGTTATACTGAAATATATAAAGGACTATACAATACACAAGATATATACATAGGATATACAGGAGGGTCATCTGTGAAAAATGTTGCATAGGCAGGTTCTAAGTAGATATATTCATTAAAGTGACTTAGTGACTTACATTTACACCAAACCCTAACTTCTACATTTACACTAATCCCTAACTCCTACATTTACCCTAAACACTAACCCCTACATTTACACTAAACACTAACCTCTACATTTACACAAAACACTAACCTCTACATTTGCACTAAACACTAACCTCTACATTTACACTAAACCCTAACTCCTACATTTACACCAAACCCTAACTTCTACATTTACACTAAACCCTAACTCCTACATTTACACCAAACCCTAACTTCTACATTTACACTAAACACTAATCCCTACATTTACACTAAACCCTAACTCCTACATTTACACTAAACACTAACCCCTACATTTACACTAAACACTAACCTCTACATTTACACTAGACCATAACTTCTACATTTACTGTAAACACTAACATCTACATTTACACTAAACCATAACCTCTATATTTACACTAAACACTAACCTCTATATTTACACTAAACTCTAACTCCTACATTTACACTAAACCTTAACTCCTACATTTACATCAAACCCTAACTTCTACATTTACACTAAACACTAACCTCTGCATTTACACTAAACCATAACCTCTACATTTACACTAAACACTAACCTCTACATTTACACTAAACCTTAGCTCTTACATTCACACTAAACCCTAACTCCTACATTTACACCAAACCCTAACTTCTACATTTACACTAAACACTAAGCCCTACATTTACACTAAACCCTAACTCCTACATTTACACTAAACACTAACTCCTACATTTACACTAAACCCTAACTCCTACATTTACACTAAACCATAACTCCTACATTTACACTAAACCCTAACTCCTACATTTACACCAAACCCTAACTTCTACATTTACACTAATCCCTAACTCCTACATTTACACTAAACACTAACACCTACATTTACACTAAACCATAACTTCTACATTTACTCTAAACACTAACTCCTACATTTACACTAAACACTAACCCCTACATTTACACTAAACCATAACTTGTACATTTACTCTAAACACTAACTCCTACATTTACACTAATCCCTAACTCCTACATTTACACTAAACACTAACCCCTACATTTACACTAAACACTAACCTCTACATTTACACTAAACCATAACTTCTACATTTACTCTAAACACTAACCTCTACGTTTACACAGATCTGCAGGTGGTGTAATATATACAGGTGTGGTAATCTTGTGTGGGATGGTTAGATGGCGTAACCGGAGATCTCAGGATGCCTGATTGGGTGTGGTGCCTTAAGGATCCAGCCGTATTTAGTGCAAAAAGGAGAGATTACTCAAGACATTGTTAGACATCATAATAATCCTCAATTTTGCGTGACCTACTTTAGGGGAGTGTCCTAACTCCTACATTTACACTAAACACTAACCTCTACAGTAACACTAACCCCTAACCCCTACATTTACACTAAACCCTAACCCCTACAGTTACACTAAACCCTAACCTCTATTTTTACACTAAACCCTACCCCCTACATTTACACTAAACCCTAACCCCTACATTTACACTAAACCCTAACTCCTACAGTTACACTAAACCCTAACCTCTATATTTACACTAAACCCTACCCCCTGCATTTACCCTAAACCCTAACCCCTACAGTTACACTAAACCCTAACCTCTATATTTACACTAAACCCTACCCCCTACATTTACACTAAACCCTAACCCCTACATTTACACAAAACCCTAACCCCTACAGTTACACTAAACCCTAACCTCTACATTTACACTAAACACTAACCTCTACATTTACACTAAACACTAACCTCTACATTTACACTAAACCCTAACACTTACATTTACACTAAACCCTAACTCCTACATTTACACCAAACCCTAACTTCTAGATTTACACTAAACACTAATCCCTACATTTACACTAAATCCTAACTTCTACATTTACACTAAACCATAACCCCTACATTTACACTAAACCATAACTCCTACATTTACACTAAACCCTAACTCCTACATTTACACCAAACCCTAACTTCTACATTTACACTAATCCCTAACTCCTACATTTACCCTAAACCCTAACCC
Organism: Megaleporinus macrocephalus; assembly: GCA_021613375.1. NCBI lineage: Eukaryota > Metazoa > Chordata > Actinopteri > Characiformes > Anostomidae > Megaleporinus > Megaleporinus macrocephalus. Next base: position 67,175,871 of record CM038702.1, on the reverse strand, counting down.
CTATATTTACACTAAACCCTAACCCCTACAGTTACACTAAACCCTAACCTCTACATTTACACTAAACACTAACCTTTACATTTACACTAAACACTAACCTCTACATTTACACTAAACCCTAACTCTTACATTTACACTAAACCCTAACTCCTACATTTACACCAAACCCTAACTTCTACATTTACAATAAACACTAATCCCTACATTTACACTAAACCCTAACTTCTACATTTACACTAAACCATAACCCCTACATTTACACTAAACCATAACTCCTACATTTCCACTAAACCCTAAATCCTACATTTACACCAAACCCTAACTTCTACATTTACACTAATCCCTAACTCCTACATTTCCACTAAACCCTAAATCCTACATTTACACCAAACCCTAACTTCTACATTTACACTAATCCCTAACTCCTACATTTACACTAAACACTAACCCCTACATTTACACTAAACACTAACCTCTACATTTACACTAGACCATAACTTCTACATTTACTCTGAACACTAACCTCTACATTTACACTAAACCATAACCTCTACATTTACACTAAACACTAACCTCTACATTTACACTACACCATAACCTCTACATTTACACTAAACACTAACCTCTACATTTACACTAAACTCTAACTCCTACATTTACACTAAACCTTAACTCCTACATTTACACCAAACCCTAACTTCTACATTTACACTAATCCCTAAGTCCTACATTTACACTAAACACTAACCCCTACATTTACACTAAACACTAACCTCTACATTTACACTACACCATAACCTCTACATTTACACTAAACACTAACCTCTACATTTACACTAAACTCTAACTCCTACATTTACACTAAACCTTAACTCCTACATTTACACCAAACCCTAACTTCTACATTTACACTAAACACTAACCTCTACATTTACACTAAACCATAACCTCTACATTTACACTAAACCTTAGCTCTTACATTTACACTAATCCCTAACTTTTACATTTACACCAAACCCTAACTTCTACATTTACACTAAACACTAAGCCCTACATTTACACTAAACCCTAACTCCTACATTTACACTAAACACTAACTCCTACATTTACACTAAACCCTAACTCCTACATTTACACTAAACCCTAACTCCTACATTTCCACTGAACCCTAACTCCTACATTTACACCAAACCCTAACTTCTACATTTACACTAATCCCTAAGTCCTACAATTACACTAAACACTAACCCCTACATTTACACTAAACACTAACCTTTACATTTACACTAAACCCTAACTTCTACATTTACACCAAACCCTAACTTCTACATTTACACTAAACACTAATTCCTACATTTACACCAAACCCTAACTTCTACATTTACACTAATCCCTAAGTCCTACATTTACTCTAAACACTAACTCCTACATTTACACTAAACACTAACCCCTACATTTACACTAAACCATAACTTGTACATTTACTCTAAACACTAACTCCTACATTTACACTAATTCCTAACTCCTACATTTACACTAAACACTAACCCCTACATTTACACTAAACACTAACCTCTACATTTACACTAAACCATAACTTCTACATTTACTCTAAACACTAACCTCTACGTTTACACAGATCTGCAGGTGGTGTAATATATACAGGTGTGGTAATCTTGTGTGGGATGGTTAGATGGCGTAACCGGAGATCTCAGGATGCCTGATTGGGTGTGGTGCCTTAAGGATCCAGTCGTATTTAGTGCAAAAAGGAGAGATTACTCAAGACATTGTTAGACATCATAATAATCCTCAATTTTGCGTGACCTACTTTAGGGGAGTGTCCTAACTCCTACATTTACACTAAACACTAACCTCTACAGTAACACTAACCCCTAACCCCTACATTTACACTAAACCCTAACCCCTACAGTTACACTAAATCCTAACCTCTATATTTACACTAAACCCTACCCCCTACATTTACACTAAACCCTAACCCCTACATTTACACTAAACCCTAACCCCTACAGTTACACTAAACCCTAAACTCTATATTTACACTAAACCCTACCCCCTACATTTACACTAAACCCTAACCCCTACATTTACACTAAACCCTAACCCCTACAGTTACACTAAACCCTAACCTCTATATTTACACTAAACCCTACCCCCTGCATTTACACTAAACCCTAACCCCTACAGTTACACTAAACCCTAACCTCTATATTTACACTAAACCCTACCCCCTGCATTTACACTAAACCCTAACCTCTACAGTTACACTAAACCCTAACCTCTATATTTACACTAAACCCTACCCCCTACATTTACACTAAACCCTAACCCCTACATTTACACTAAACCCTAACCCCTACAGTTACACTAAACCCTAACCTCTACATTTACACTAAACACTAACCTCTACATTTACACTAAACACTAACCTCTACGTTTACACTAAACCCTAACACTTACATTTACACTAAACCCTAACTCCTACATTTACACCAAACCCTAACTTCTAGATTTACACTAAACACTAATCCCTACATTTACACTAAATCCTAACTTCTACATTTACACTAAACCATAACCCCTACATTTACACTAAACCATAACTCCTACATTTACACTAAACCCTAACTCCTACATTTACACCAAACCCTAACTTCTACATTTACACTAATCCCTAACTCCTTCATTTACCCTAAACCCTAACCCCTACATTTACACTAAACCCTAACCCCTACAGTTACACTAAACCCTAACCTCTACATTTACACTAAACACTAACCTTTACATTTACACTAAACACTAACCTCTACATTTACACTAAACCCTAACTCTTACATTTACACTAAACCCTAACTCCTACATTTACACCAAACCCTAACTTCTACATTTACACTAAACACTAATCCCTACATTTACACTAAACCCTAACTTCTATATTTACACTAAACCATAACCCCTACATTTACACTAAACCATAACTCCTACATTTCCACTAAACCCTAAATCCTACATTTACACCAAACCCTAACTTCTACATTTACACTAATCCCTAACTCCTACATTTACACTAAACACTAACCCCTACATTTACACTAAACACTAACCTCTACATTTACACTAGACCATAACTTCTACATTTACTCTAAACACTAACCTCTACATTTACACTAAACCATAACCTCTACATTTACACTAAACACTAACCTCTACATTTACACTAAACACTAACCTCTACATTTACACTACACCATAACCTCTACATTTACACTAAACACTAACCTCTACATTTACACTAAACTCTAACTCCTACATTTACACTAAACCTTAACTCCTACATTTACACCAAACCCTAACTTCTACATTTACACTAAACACTAACCTCTACATTTACACTAAACCATAACCTCTACATTTACACTAAACCTTAGCTCTTACATTTACACTAAACCCTAACTTTTACATTTACACCAAACCCTAACTTCTACATTTACACTAAACACTAAGCCCTACATTTACACTAAACCCTAACTCCTACATTTACACTAAACACTAACTCCTTCATTTACACTAAACCCTAACCCCTACATTTACACTAAACACTGACTCCTACATTTACACTAAACACTAACCCCTACATTTACACTAAACCCTAACTCCTACATTTACACTAAACCCTAACTCCTTCATTTACACTAAACCCTAACTCCTTCATTTACACTAATCACTAACCCCTACATTTACACTAAACCCTAACTCCTACATTTACACTAAACCCTAACTCCTTCATTTACACTAAACCCTAACTCCTTCATTTACACTAAACCCTAACCTCTACATTTACACTAAACACTGACTCCTACATTTACATTAAACACTAACCCCTACATTTACACTAAACCCTAACTCCTACATTCACACTAAACCCTAACTCCTACATTTACACTAAACCCTAACCCCTACATTTACACTAAACCCTAACTACTACATTTACACTAAACCCTAACTCCTTCATTTACACTAAACCCTAACTCCTTCATTTACCTTAAACCCTATCCTCTACATTTACACTAAACACTAACCCCTTCATTTACACTAAACCCTAACTCCTACATTTACACTAAACCCTAACTCCTACATCTACAGTATTCACTAACTCCTACATTTACACTAAACACTAACATTTACATTTACACTAAACACTAACCCCTACATCTACACTAAACCCTAACCCCTATATTTACACTAAACACTAACCCTTACATTTACACTAAACACTAACCCTTACATTTACACTAAACACTAACCCCTACATCTACACTAAACCCTAACTCCTACATTTACACTAAACCCTAACCTCTACATTTACACTAAACACTAACCTCTACATTTACACTAAACCCTAACTCCTACATTTACAGTAAACACTAACTCCTACATTTACACTGAACACTAACTCCTATATTTACACTAAATCTAACCTGAAAGACCTTTGCTATCCCTAAATGTGTGATTGATCTGAATTAGCTGGTTGGCTAACCCAGACATGTTCAGTCATGTGTTTTAATAACTGTTGTATTGTCCTTGATAGAGTTACGTATTAAAACTGAAAATAAATTCAAACATCTTACCAGCAACAAAGAGCGCGGCCACAGCCAGCACGGCAAACAAAACCTTATTCATTCTGTAAAGGTTTATTTGTCCTTAGAAGCCAAAATGTTTGGACGTCTCTTTGCAGGAGTTAGAAATCCAAGTGGAGTCGCGGAATGCTCTGCACAAAAGATGAAGATAAGAAGAATGATACCTGGAGGATGCGGGCCTAATATACTCTCCCGTCCAGGAAGGAGTCGATGGTTAATTCATTAGCTTGGTTAGTAATAGGGGTGTTGCCGTTTGTCCTCAGCTGGCCACCAGGTCATTCAGAGGAATGGCAGGGGAACAATGGTTGAGGAGATAAACCTGTTTTTATGCACACAGACACCTATGCTTACTCAGCACAGGGTCAGTCTATCACGCCGGTAATGAGATACCGTTTGCGTCCCTGTAGTCAAGGCTCTATTGAAAGGTTGCGTGCCGAGTCTATTGTTTGCTGATGAGCTATAAAACAAGCTTTGATCTTATAGAAAAAGGACCGACGTAATTGTTTTGGCTATGAAGGCTGTCAGTCATCCAGGTCATCAGTAAGCTGTAAGTCAGCGTTGGGTCCAGATTTGAGTCTTCGTTCTTCTCAGCAGTTCTTCCTCATGTTCTTTACAGAGTTTCTACATTTGAGTCAGGGTTCCTTTCTTCCTCATACTCTTAAAACGTTCTCACACTAGGTGATCTGTATTGTGCCCAAGCACATCTGACCCCCAAGGGCCAGTTCTTTGGCTCTTGTGATCACTCAGTACCATGGCTGGATTACTGACCGGGCCAGTGGGCCAGCGCCCAGGGGCCCTTGAGGTACATTTCGCGATGGCTGTCAACATTTATGATACAATATATTTTTATTTTCGAGGGCCCTTCATATTAAGGATCCTCTGTTTTTTAGGGACTTAGATCCCAGGGCCTCTTGGGGGCCCTAGCCATTCTTTTGGGCCCTAGTCTTGCTTTTGGGGGCCCTAGCCATGATTTTGGGCCACTTATAAAAGTGGACAAGGCGTTGAGGCACTGCTCTGACTTCGACTTCTGGCTATTAGGGGTCCTAGGAAAGAGGGCTCTGGTTATGAGAGCCCCTACCAGGGGGCCCTACAGAAGAACAGGGCATACCATTAGAGGGCCCTTGATCACGAGGGCTTAGGTGTGTGTGTTGGGGGGTGTTATCCCTGGGCAACTCTTTGCCCAGGGGCCCAAACTATCCTTAATTCATCCTTGCTCAGTACCTAGTTCAGCTGGACTTGGGTTCAGTTCACATCTAGGGTGGTTAACAACACAGCCCAAGCTCAGAAGAAGAACAATTACCTGCTTCGTCTGCACTATTCAAGGTCACTCAGAGGGTCACTCTGGTCTATTGTCTGAGAAAGTCCTTTTGCACCATTTAAGGTGGAATGGGAGAATACCAACAAGAAGCTGGACCATGTAAGGTTCCTTGGTTCCAACGAATACTGGTGCAAATACAGGATGGTTCCTTGAATAGCACCAGGGTTTTAAGAATCAATTCAAGATCCAGAGATATTACTGGTGGAAAAGGGATCTCAGTGGTTCTTCTTCATGGTCTTAGAGAGATAAGTCCTGGTTTGTCTTCCTACAAAAACAAACAGGTTCAGAAACCTGGAAAAAGTGTGTTCCCAGGTGGTGGAACCGGTTGTAGAAAGAGAAGGAACAATTAAGAGACCCTGGAAGAGCGTATAGATCCTCTACGTCTTCTTATCACCAATAGTGGATCCAGATTTGCTTTCTGGATCAAAATATACAGCAGTAACAGCACAAACATTCACAGGTAATCTATATACGCCATCTTGTTACTACTGTATACTACCACTGTGCAGCCCCTGTTGGTGACGTATCCTACGAGGTCCCATGGTTTTTGTTAAAAACTGGGGCAAACACAGACTGGTTCCCTGAATATCATCAAGATTCTAAAAGACCTAAACAGAAGCTGTTCAACATTAATAAAGGTGGAAAAGGGGTCTCAGTGGTTCTTCTCCATGCATCTAGAGAGATTCTTCTTTTGAGTCCCTCTTCCCTTTTGATTGTAGACAGCCCTTGTTGACCAACGTGGAACAGATTCCGTTCCAGTTTGGGCACCCATGTTTGAAGCATTTGGCACATTTCCTTCAAAACTAAACAGGTTTAGGAACCTCTTCTAAAATTAAAGAACAATAAGCTCTTCAGCAGGAACCGTAACAACATTCATGGACATGTCAGTTGTTGAAGAGAGAGAAGAAACAGTGGCGACACTCTGGAAGCGTGTGCAGGGTGTTCTTATCACCAGTAGTCAATCTAAACTTGCTTTCTGGATAAAAATAAACAATAATAAAAGCATAAACACTCAGAAATAATCAATGTGCTCTGTCATCCTGTTACTACTGTTTACCATAGCTGTGCAGCTCCCTCTGATGATGACGTATCCCTTGACGTTGCTTGTTTCCATTAAAAACTGGGGCAAACACAGGCTGGTTCCTTGAGTAGTATCAAGCTTCTCAGCAGCCTGAATAGAACCAGCTCAAGATCCAGAGTTATTACTGGTGGAAAAGTGCTCTCAGTGGTTCTTCTTCATTCTCTTAAAGAGATTCTCCTGGTTCTTCTTGGTGTTTTTTCCTTTTGAACGTGGAACAGATTCCATTCTAGTTTGGCCACCTAATTTGCTTAATTTCCTCCAAATATAAACAGGTTCTGAACCCGAAAAGTGTGCTTCCATCTGGAACCCGTTGTTGAGAAAAGAGAAGAAACAATAGAGACCCTAGAGTGTACAGTATTTGGTTAAGATCTTCTTCCTTGTCTTATCACCAATAGTTCACCAATATCACCAATAGTTTATAGATTAAAATATACTATATATACTCTGCCATCTTATCCCTACTGTTTGGTACCGCTGTGCTGCTTCCTTGAATAGCCGGAACAGAACTGGTTCAAGGACTCAACAAGACTTATCACTGGTGGGAAATGAGAGTCTTGGCTCTCCTCAGTGTTTCTCCTCAGTACTCTTAAAAACGTCTCCCTGCCTCGTGACATTTCTGGACAAGCTGTTTTGAAATTGTTGGAAAATGTGCTACACAAGTAAAAGTCAAACCTCAAGCCTGTCCACTGAAATAAACGATAATTGAAAGATTACTTGGAATGTATTGGACATGAGTTGAACTTAACTACCTTAAAATAAAACTTAAAAAAATTAGTCTTAGAATTACAGACTGAAAGATGTCAAGTACATTTAAAAATGCCACAGTGCTTCTGATAACTGACCTGTTAAATTAGTGGAAATTAAGTTCATATAAATAATTAAATACGCTTGTTGCCGGTAAGTAAGCTGATACTTCTATGCCTTTTATGTCATCTCGTAGAGTCACAGAATCAGGTTTCATCCTGCTGTCTCCATGTTTACGCTGACTGCTGTAAATACAGGAGCCAGTTAAGCTTCTAATACACATGATCTCACTCTTCGTTCATAACTGACCACAAAATGTATTATTGAATTGATTCTTAAAATTAATTAAGTATTTTCTTTGGTTGTTTCTGTTGCTGCAGAACACTTAGTTAAATACATATTCAGCTAGAAGGCAATACTCAAAGGGAGTATTATGCTTAAGCGATCTTGGCAGTCTGAAAAACTCAATTCGGGAAAATCAGAACTTAATCAAAATCAGTATAATTCTGAGACTGTAGCTCAAAAGGTAAATACTTTTTGGCGGATCAAATTAAAATTGTTGATAGAAAAAGGTTTTTGTATAATGCATTTAGGTGTAGCCTATTTATGTGAAAAAAGCTGGTTGGTATAGTGTAATGGGCCATATACGGTGGTGGGTATAGTGTAGTGGTTAGTATACAGTGGATGGTATAGTGTAGTGGGTTGGTGTACAGTGGTCGGTATGGTGTAGTTGTTGGTATACAGTGGTTGGTATAGTGTAATGGATTGTATACAGTGGTTGGTATAGTGTAGTGGTTGGTATACGGTGGTTGGTATGGTGTAATTGGTTGGTATACAGTGGTTGGTATAGTGTAGTGGGTGGTATACAGTGGTTGGTATAGTATATTGGGTTGGTATACAGTGGTTGGTATAGTGTAGTGGTTGGTATACAGTGGTTGGTAGAGTGTGGAGGGTTAGTATACAGTGGTTGGTATAGTGTAGTGGGTTGGTATACAGTGGTTGGTATATGGAGCTTGGTATACAGTAGTTGGTATAGTGTAGTAGGTTGGTATACAATAGTTGAACAACACTGCTGCTGTTCATTCTGTATACTGGAATTCGATTCTCCACAGAATATCATTCATAAAAAAAACTGACAAAGTCAGTTTTAAGTAGTTTATTGTTAGAAATGCTTCAAAAACTCTTGCAATAAATCCTCTTTACATTGACGTACATTGAAAATTAAGAATAGTCCTCTCTTGTAAAGTTACTATTTTGGAGGTTGACACTCAGTGGTTGGTATAGTGTAGTGGGTTGGTATACAGTGGTTGGTATAGTGTAGTGAGTTGGTATACAGTGGTTGGTATAGTGTAGTGGTTGGTACACAGTGGTTGGTATAGTGTAGTGGGTTGGTATACAGTGGTTGGTATAGTGTAGTAAGTTGGTATACAGTGGTTGGTATAGTGTAGTGGGTTGGTATACAGTGGGCGGTATAGTGTAGTTGGTTGGTTTACAGTGGTTGGTATAGTGTAGTAGATTTATTTTCAGTGGTTGGTATAGTGTAGTAGATTTATTTTCAGTGGTTGATATAGTGTAGTAGTTTGATATTCGGTGGTTGGTATAGTGTAGTAGTTTGATATTCAGTGGTTGGTATGTTGTAGTGGTTGGTATACAGTGGTTGGTATAGTGTAGTAGGTTGATATTCAGTTGTTAGTATAGTGTAGTGGGTTGGTATACAGTGGTTGGTATAGTGTAGTAGGTTGGTATACAGTGGTTGGTATAGTGTAGTGGTTAGTATGCAGTGGTTGGTGTAGTGTAGTAGGTTGGTATGCAGAGGTTGGTATAGTGTAGTGGTTGGTATACAGTGGTTGGTATAGTGTAGTGGGTTGGTATGCAGTGGTTGGTATAGTGTAGTGGGTTGATATTCAGTTGTTGGTATAGTGTAGTGGTTGGTATTCAGTGGTTGGTATAGTGTAGTAGGTTGGTATACAGAGGTTGGTATAGTGTAGTGGGTTGGTATGCAGTGGTTGGTATAGTGTAGTGGGTTGATATTCAGTTGTTGGTATAGTGTAGTGGGTTGGTATTCAGTGGTTGGTATAGTGTAGTAGGTTGATATTCAGTGGTTGGTATATGGTGCTTGGTATACTGTGTTGGTATTGTGTAGTGGGTTGGTGTTCAATAATTGAACAACACTGCTGCTGTTCATTCTGTATACTGGAATTCGATTCTCCACAAAATATCATTCATGTGAAAACTGACAAAGTCAGTTTTTTCATTGTGTATTTTTAGAAATGCTTTAAAAACTTTTGCCATAAATCCTCTTTGGGTAATCATGTTTAGGAAATTATTAGGGTATAAAGTAAATGAGTCCAAATATTTTACCCAGTTAAATAAGTTTAGATAAGGTGTTAATAATAAACTTATTTTTATTATATTTACCAAAAGAGTAAATATAATCAGATCATCCCAAACATTTTATGTGGAAATTTCAGCCTTGTATGAGATATCATATAAAATCATAACTATTGAAATGTGGATAAATATTGCTGGAGCCTTCTGCAGAGTCATTATTTACATAAAGGAAATACAGGTCAAGACATAAGATACTTCCAACACCCCAGGTACTCTTTTAAAAGAATGTTAAAAAAAGTGGATCAGACTCAATAAAACAACTTGTGCTGTTTAATCTAATGCATGAGGAAATAAAGAAAAAAAAATATAGCAGTACTTTGCAAAAGATGACTGAAATAATTAAATATGTTTTTAACATTTTTTATTTATTCAATAGTCATAATGAATTTTTCCACATGGTCACAAACACTGAAGAAAGTAATACTACATTAGAAAGGATATACACTACAACATGGTTCAGAGGTTATACAGCGTGTCAGTTCTTCTCAACTGCTTTGAAGAAGTGAATTTTACAGTTTCACAAAACAGTATCATGACATTGATTCCTATAATTTAAAACTATGTTGTCTACTATATCATCAGTTCCAATATACTCCAAAATCGAATTCACTACCTGATTTCAGTTTAAGTCTACAAAATTTTTTTTTACATAATTCCTAAGGATTAAAAGTTTATTTAAGTCATAATTAAGTTATAAGTCATGCAGGGTTTTTGCTGTTTATTTACTATTTTTTTAGTTTCTTCAAAAATAGTTTTTCAAGTTGCTAGGATAAAATGCTAACTGGCCAGCAAATGAACTAATCTATACTAAACCCAATGAGAGCTATGAGCTGTTATAGTCCAATGGACTCTCGACCAAGGACGACTATAGTACTTCTGTAAATCACACTCAGTTCCCATAGCAGGGCTTGTATAGCTACTATTGCTGCCTTGCTTTGGTTTTTAATCTTTGGAACCAAGTCTGATGCACAAGTTTGAATTTTGCTTTGTAGTAGTTTAACATAAAAGGTAGCCGTGTGGCTCTAGTAAGAAGGAAAGACCACCAAGTAGCCATAAAACAAACCACCATTAGACATGAATTACAGCTCTCAAGTAGAAAAAAACAACGTAAATACAATTTTAGTAAAAAAAACTTAAGTTTGTGGAAAATAATTTTGGGCAATAACCCCCTTATAAATAGGCATTGCATGACGCCAGTTGTGGATGAAAGTCGAGTCGTTGTTGGTTGATCATCGATGTTCATCAACCACAAGAGAATGCTTTGCAACAAGTGGGTTTAAAATTTGAAATTTATTGGTTAAAATTTAGAATTTTTAAAAAATCAGAACTGGAGATTTGGACATGGATACCAGAAACTTTGCAATGTAATTTATTTCTATGGTGAAGTTCTAAGGGCCAAAGAAGTTTAGAGCGCCGCCTCTTGGTGACAACAGAATTAACCAAATTCAAACTTCACTGGATTATGGGATGTTATGCTCCCTCTACAACCACACATTACAAATCTGGCGTGTTAAACATGGCCTTACAAACAAGACCTGGATTGCTAGCCTTCAGGAAACCAGAGATAAACACCAGGCTCCTCACCTGTTGTCTTCTCTGAGGTATTCATGGTATTACCACCATCATCATATTACTATTGACTAGTAGACATCAAGCATAAAGCATCATTGCCGTCTGTGCGACCCCTACTCAGAAATGCAGGCAGTAAATTAACAACAAATTCTCAGGCAAATATAAAACATGTCATGAAGTTGATCCTTTAATTTACCCTCAATATAAACATAGTTCATCTACATATACATCCTCCTTCATACAACAGCGGTTTGTGTTGAAATTGCACTGAATCTATCTATAAATGAAGTTTTGTGCGCGTGGATTCACACAGAAAGCGATCAATAGAAGAAATTGCCCGAGATGAAGGCCAGCAGGGTGGCGGCGAGAGCCAGGGGCAGGGACAGCTGCATGTAGGGGGCGCCGCTGACCTGGACAGGGTTGCACTTGTCTGTGGTGCAGCAGGTCTGAGCGACGACGTAGGAGGCGCCCAGGATGGTACCGTTGACGGTGACGTTGCACTGAGACGACTCCAGGCATCCCTGAGTGTTGAATCCAAGGAAATTGGAGACGGAAGGGAAAGCTGTCGGAGAAAGCAACAGTCGTCTTAGTGACCAAGACCACCCTTAGTTGGTTTCATTTCCAGTCATTCAGTACAAGCTATTCGTTATTCAGGAGATATTTCTGCAGATTGGAGTCAAAGCTAAAGATAACATCTGGGAAAAAAACAGGATTGTCCAAAACTGGATTTCCTAACAACCAACTGGAAGACCTGGTAAACACCAACACTGTCCTCAGACTTTTATCTTTGAGAAGGAGGAGAACATCAAGCTCCACTCCTGCTGCTGGTGTTCTTAGAACTATGGATGGACCATTGAAATTTCCAGAACCTTAACATCACTGAATGTTTTTGGGGTTGTTTAGCAACTAAACCAGTTTCTAAGACTAAGTCTCTGAGAAACTGTAAATGAGTCTCTTGAAGAAGAAAGGAAGCTGGAATTTGAAGGGATTTTAAAAGGAATTAATGTTATAATTATAATAATATTACAACATTATAATATAATAATATAAAAATGTAGTTTTTTAAATTGAAATTGAAAGTTCGGTTGTGGTAAAAGATTCTTGATTATTTAATATAAAAAATTTAACAATTTAATATATAAATGCATGTTTGAGTGGTAGCATGTCTGGCTACTGTGGTCAAGAAGCGTATATATTTACATACTTAATAGTAGTTTTTGTCCACAGAGACATATACTGTAATGTATTATTTAAAGTGTTCCCCAATAACTCTTCGCAGTAAAAAAAGAGAGGACAAAAGCTGTCTTAACTTTCAATGTAAGTCAATGGAACCAGAAATATTTATTTTCTATTGGTCCATTCATCGTGAAATTTTCAGAACAGCGAAACAACAGCTGCTGCATTCGAATGATTAAGAAAAAATATCATATCATCATAAAGATTCATGTTTTTCATTGGACAGTGACGTTTATATTATAAGAAAATAAAGGCTTAATGAATGAATGAGGATACTTACAGGCCTTTCCTGTGTAGCAGCTGGACGTGTTGGTGGTGCAGTCGGTGGTTGAGGGTTTCAGACAAAACCCAATCACACCCATAGAGCACTGATTACAGGTCAGAGACTCCGCTACAGAGAGAGATGATGATTATAAACACACAGTTAGAAACAGCTGTATAAAATATCCCATATATTAGCATTAACATGACTAGCCGTTAACAAAAACAAACCTCTACAGTTTTAATATATATGTTAATATAACATTTTTAAGGGATTTGATCACATAAAATACATCCACAAATAAAATCATTTGATATTATATACTTAAAAAAAATTCTATAATATAATATGTTATAATATATAATGTTAATGTTATAACTATAATGTTATAATTATATATAATATAATTACATAATTAAAACTATATATATGTTATTATGTTATAAAATAAAAAATGTAGCTCAAAATATGGTTTAATATAAGAACAAAAAAATGTTTTGTAGAATTGTGTGTATTTTCATATCAAAATTTAACTCAGGAGACCCCTGAGAAATATGAGCCACTTCCAAGACCCCCACACCATACATCTTTATATTTTAACCTCACAAGACTCCAAGAAAATGTTGGGATGTACAACAGAGAGTAAAATCTGCCAAATGGCTAAGTTCTTGTAATTTATACAGTAAATTAACCCATGTATGCTGAAAGCACTGTATTGAAAAAGTGCCCCCAGATTTTTGTTTGGTTGGATAAAAATAAATTGAAATTTTAGTAAGTCCTCTATTTCACTATTCTAATATTATTCAAAGTTGGATATTTTTAGAGAAACCATAAAAATGTCCAACTCCGTATCATTTCTGTCCTAGATATCAGTATATCCACAAGTTCTTCTTATATTATTGTTTTTTAACCCCTCTATGGTACCATTTTTAAAAATTCTAGTTCCTTGTTTTTATGTAAAGACATTTTCTTATTGTACATCATTAAAAAAAATAAAAGATGAAAATAACACTGTAGTTAAACAGTTTGACCAATGTTGATTTTGTTGAGCTCTAAGAATCACTCTAATAAATTAAAATAAACAACCAATTCTAAGAATTAAGAAAGGACGCAAGTTCACAAATTTAGTCTTGTTGGCTGATACTAAAACTCTCCCAATTTCTACGAAAACTGTCAAGAATACAATGCTTTGCTAAAGTCTCTTCACTCTCTGTTTAACTGGTCAAACCTGCTGGACCAGGTTAGAAGTTGGATTCTCCTGGGCTTTAAGGAAGCCGCCCTGATTTTGACCACTACAGTAAGACTCCCTGCCAGAAAAGCTCTTACAAAATAAAACATCTATCTATACGTTGGTAGTTTTATTCAACCTGAAACTCACATTGATTAAAATAATTTATTCTACATTTTTAGCAAGTTCAACTGCTTGTTACCACATTAAGTTATTTTTTAGGTTGCACCGATGTGCACTGTAAAAAAACAGCTTTTTAATTCAAACTAACAAAAAAACAACTCAATGTGTAACAAGCAATTTAACTTGTTTTACTTAAAAAAAATCTTGATTTATCTAAAAATTGTTTGTTGAAAATATTTGTTTTAATAAAAAAAAAATTAGTTCAAGTCGTGTACAGGATGTTAATCTCACTTAAACAAGCCGTTTGACCAGAATTTGCACGCAACTATAATATAAAGGAAAATTTTACATCTAGATTTTCTGGATTGTTGATTAGGACACTCATTAATGCATTTGATTTAATTGACCAGGATGGGGTGGCTCTATAGATGAATAGGAGAATGGTAGTCATGGAGACTAGAGAACCTAAACTGATGTTTGAGGGAGGTTTTACAATCTAATCTGCCCCACCTATTGTTACAACCAGCTCTGGTAGTTGGGCAGGTTGGAACAATTTGTTTGCATCTCCAAAATGACAACTTCACAAGAGAGACCAAACCCAGTCTTTACTTTCTATGTAAGTCAATGGAACTGGAATTTTTTCCATGTGATTTCTGAGCTTTTCTATTGGTCCATTCCTCGTGAATTTTTAACACAACGTAAGTGGTGGCTGTTGTGTTCAAGGGATGCAGAAAAATGTTTTTTTTAAAAACTGGAGATGCATAATTTTCTTTGGACATTGACAATATTTACAAGTTTGGTGATCACGTAAACCATCTCAGTCAAGTTATGAGGCCCCAAATATATGAATTCTAAAGACTCATAACTCTGCATCTCCTGGGAGCAGCCCAGACCTTTGGGTGGGGCTAGAAAGAGAGTGACAAGTACGTAATGTTTTGATGAGCCTCCATGCAAGCCGACAAGGTTTTCTTCTGAGATGGGTACAATGAGTGAGGACCTTTGGGGTCTAGTTCTAAAAAAATGTCTCAGTTATATTCACATTTGAAGCTTTGTTGAGATCTCAATGGTTCACACTTATTAGGTAAATGGTTATAGGTTCCTATATAGGTATAGGTTCGTGACTCAGATCCGTCTAACCTTTGTTTGCGCAATCCTTATCAATAGCATTGTGTGAAAAAACCACATGGGTCGTAAACTAGAACCAAGACTTCATCACCATGGTAACTTAGCTTAAACCCCTTACAGCTGTTCTTTAAGAAGGTGTTACGAGGAACATTAAGGTCAGATGGCCATGATGCATATCCAATCCCGGGTCACATATGAAGTTGAATCAGTCTGAGTTGAATGATTGGATTTATGTGTCCACACAGTTCGGAATCATCATGTTACATAATAAGATTTGTGGTATTGTGGAAGTAATGTTTATCTATTGATACCTTCTAAAAAAATTCAGGAGCAAAAGGTTCCACTCTAGAGAAACTGTTCTAGAATGTTCTAGAATATATATATATTTGTTCTCTTTTGCTTTTATATTTATATACATTTCTTAATATTTCAGATACCCTATCCTCATACTTTATATTATATTAATA
This sequence comes from Megaleporinus macrocephalus, assembly GCA_021613375.1. Classification (NCBI taxonomy): domain Eukaryota; kingdom Metazoa; phylum Chordata; class Actinopteri; order Characiformes; family Anostomidae; genus Megaleporinus; species Megaleporinus macrocephalus. The sequence goes on along the minus strand of CM038702.1, from coordinate 67,159,669 downwards.
TTTAATGTACGCTGGCAGTTATCAAAACATTTCACTGGTAGTTGAACCCTGTATAACTATGAATGTGGCAAATAAACTTTGATTTAATTTGACTTACTGAGTCAAAACTGTGAACAGTAGTGGAGAATGGAACCAGACGTCCGCTTCCAAAAAAAGTCATTACGTGTAATGATCATGAATAAACTGTTTAAGGCATTGTACTTAATTAATTAAATAATTATTGTATTTAATTTATTCCTAAGGATACTCTATTATTTCAGATCAGTCTATTTTGCCATCAATCCCAATTCTGTGTAGGTTCACTGGTGGGTTTGACAGTAAATAAAATGTTTGTATTTGTGTCTTAGACGTGCTGACGTCTGGTTCCATTGGCCACCCCTTTAAAAGAACATCTGAACCATTTTCACAGCAACCGAAACTGTTTACAGCTCATAGACTCAAAATGTGGAATTTCTCTTTAAAGGAGATAAGAGTTGAAAAGCTCCAGACCTGGCACATCACTGTCACTTACCCAGAGCCAGGAATCCAACCAAAGCGACCGCTCCAATTATCAATCCTCTCATCCTGACGCTCGAACCCGATCAACGAGTGGAAAAAAACGAAGAGGTTCTCTCAGCGGAGCGAAGATCTCGAGGTCCTTCAGGAACTGAGGTAGCACCAGAGTGATGCACCTTGTCCGGGCTTTGCAAATATATGTCACGGGGGGGTTATGTGCAGGGAGGGGGCCGGTTCAGATGCTGGTTCCTCATTGAAAAAGAGATAAAGACAGTAATGCGGTTAGGGAGGTTTCTGCCATCAAGAAACATTTACAACACCTGTGGAACCTGACGGGACACATGCCACACTGCATCCACATGCATGCACACACTGTGGCGTAACTAAGTGGTTTCCATTCACTGCTTTTGTGGGAATTCAAGTGTGAATGAAACAGCTGGTTGGAAAAACCAGATATTCATAAAAATGCATTAATATCGCTTTATTTGTAGACATGTTGGTTTATGGGTAACGGTGAACTGTGAATGTCTCTGGAGTGTAAAGTTGAGTAGCTTCACTAAATTGGCCCACTATCTGCTTGTTCCTGGTGGCTGCTGAGGCTAAAGCTTCTCTGCTGAGAGCTAATAATAGTGAGACTCTATACATACCGAGAAATTTGCAACAGTGTTTGATGGAAGCATTGATTCATTTGCGTCTTCTTCCAATTCTCAACTCAATTTGCATTTGAATGGAAACCCTGCAAAACAAGTTAATGGACCGCCCAAACAACCCCTAAATAAAACCATAATAACCAGCCAACATCAGTACTAGAACTCACCAATGCTCTGGTGTCTGAATGCCATTAAATTACTCTCACTGCTGACTGGTGTGTTTATGTGTGTCTGGTGTAGAATGGTGAGTGTGTGCCAGACTCTTGCTGTTCATGTGGAGTTGGTTTGGATGTTCTGCTGTATTCTGTTCTTCCGAGAGCCGGGACACGGCTTGCCGCTGTAGTGGAGTCAGGCCAGGCCAAGATCCAGAAAACTTTTCAGTACAGTAACAGAGTTTGACTGGGTTGTGAGTTGGAAGACTAAGCTGTGTCTTTCCGTACCAAATGATTTTAGATCATTTATATATATATACACTACTGCTCAAAAGTTTGGGACCACAGTGAAATGTTCTTGTTTTCAATGGAGTATCTTCCTTTCCTTAACACAACAATGGACTGACGGGTCTCTAAAGAAAGTTGTTTCTTTCTGGTCATTTTGAGTCGGTCAGCAAGCCATCAACTGCTGATCTTCAGATACTAAACTAACCTAGAATGTTGTTCTCCCTTTTATACTCACTTATTAGTAGAATGTTTTTCAGCTGTGCATCACAATTGAGCAAGAGTGTCCTCACAACCAATTAGTCCAATAACATCCTTAACTTGGATTGGCGGCCGTACCAGGAGATTTAGACAGAGGACTGAGAATTGCTGATAATAGACTATATGCAAAATAAGCATCTATACAAAAAAAGACTTTAATACAAACATTTTTATTCTTTAAAAATCATCCGATACACTTACATTAATTGTGAAATGAACAATATTGTTTGTGAATTGCATGAAAATTGCATGAAAGGAAATTCTAAAGTGATCCTAAACTACTTTGGAGCGGTAGTGCATATATATATGTATATATATGTTTTAGGTATATTTGGTCTCTTTTGTTCTTATCTTTATATATATTTCTTAATGTTTCGGATACCCTACCTTTATACTTTATACTGTACTAATATTTTAGTTATCAAAGCATTTCACTGGTAGTTGTACCCTGTATAACTATGTATGTGTCAAATAAACTTTGATTTAGTTTGACTTACTGAGTCAACAGTAAGTCAAACTATGTACTGTGTACAGTGGTAGTGTCCTTTCATACTAAATGATTTTAGACCCATTTCTAAACGATCTTAGAAAAAGTTGTTTTCAACAACTGAATGCTTCTAATATTAAACAAGTTATACGAGAAGTTTAATCAGGTTTTTATTTTAACTCAGATGGCACTAGGCACTGATGTACTAAATTCATCTATTCTGGTCTTATTGGATCTTAGTGCAGCTTTTGATATTGTTGATCACAAGATTCTAATCCACTACTGCAACTTCTAGTCTTGAATGCTGGGTCGGCCACTAAGATACGGTTTTAGATGTTTAGATATTTTATTAGATATTTTTAGATATTTCCCGTGGGGTACTACAAAGATCAGTTCTAGACCTATTGCTTTTCTCCTGTACTGTCATTAGGATGTCATTAGGAAGCATGATGTAAACTTTCATAGTTATGCTGATGACATGCTGTTATATATTTGTATTACTTTAGATAATTTACACTCAGTAGACAGGCTTACAAGCTGTGTGTCAGATATTTCTCAGTGGTTGTGACAAATTCTTTATAATTAAATCGAGAGAAAACTGAAATACTGATTCTCAGTACTCAGAGACAAATGTTTTTTGAAAGACTCCTGTAATAGTCAGATTTGATCACTGTAATGATCAGAGTTGATCGCTGTAATGTTCAGAGTTGATGACTGTAATAGTCAGAGTTTAACACTGTAATGTTCAGAGTTGATCACTGTAATAGTCAGAGTTCATCACTGTAATGGTCAGAGTTCATCACTGTAATGGTCAGAGTTGATGATTGTAATAGTCAGAGTTGATCGCTGTAATGGTCAGAGTTGATCACTGTAATGGTAAGAGTTGATGACTGTAATAGTCAGAGTTGATGACTGTAATGGTCAGAGTTGATCGCTGTAATAGTCAGAGTTGATCACTGTAATGGTCAGAGTTGATCACTGTAATGGTCAGAGTTGATCACTGTAATGGTAAGAGTTGATCACTGTAATGGTAAGAGTTGATCACTGTAATGGTCAGAGTTGATCACTGTAATGGTAAGAGTTGATCACTGTGATGGTCAGAGTTGATCACTGTAATGGTCTTTTACTGGAGTTCCTCAGAAAACAGTCCAGCTAGTCCAGAACACAGCAGCTCAGATCCTAACAAGCACAGATCAGTCCTGTTTTAAAAGAGCTGCACTGACTACCTGTATCTTTTAGAACAGACTTTAAACTTCTGTACTCGTCTATAAACTCTAAATAATCTAGAATCTGCTACATCACAGAACGTCTCTCTGTTTATGTTCCAGCTGCTGATCTTAGATCTGCAGATACTGACCTTCTGTACAAACACCTTCAGTAACATACAGAGAACCTGGAGAGACTCTTTCAGCTCTTCTGCTTCTAAACTGTGGAGCTCAGTTCAGCTTTTACTAGACAGTCGAGTCACTTTTAACACACTTAATAAACGTTTGTCTTTAAGTCACTGCTTAATTAACTTAGACATCATAGTAGCTATAAATCTGATCTTTGTTTTTGCTAACACATTTATATTGTTACTGATGACTGATGTCAGTAAGGAACTCTGAGCTGCCACTGCTGTGAAACGTGCTGTATAAATAAAGATTATTATTATTACTCAGTAGCAGAGTTTGACTGGGCCATGAGCTGGGATGCTTCTTACTATGGCAGTTGAGTCTGACAAGGCTAAGATCTGGGAGATGCAGTACCAGAGTTTGACCAGCCAGTGAGCTGCGATGCCTTTTACGCTGTCAGTGGAGTCTGACTACGCTGTAATCCCTAAGACCTTTCAATACAGTAACATAGTTTGACTGGGCCGTGAACCAGGACACTTTTCACTACAGCAGTTGACTCTGAGAAGTCTGAGATCTGGGGGATGTTTCACTGCAGTACCAGAGTTGGACCAGCCTATGAGCTGGGATGCTTCTTACTCTGGCAGTAGAGTCTGATTAGGCCTAGATCAGGCAGACTCCTCAGTGCAGTGCCAGAGTTTGACTGGACTGTGAGTTGGGACACTTTTTATTGCAGTAGTGGAGACTGACAAGGCTGAGACCCAGGAGACTCCTCAATATAGTAACAGAGTAAGCATGAGGACATTGAGCTCCAGATCTGTGCAAGTGGAGTCTGAATGGGCCAGAATCCAGGAGGCTTTGACAGCAGTAACGGGGTTGTGAGTCAGGACACTCACTTCTTACTCTAGCAGTGGAGTCTGATTAGGTTCAGGGAGACTTTTCAGTGCAGTAGTTTAACTGGGCCATGAGCTAGGAGACTTCTTACAGCAGCAGTGGAGTCTGTATAGCCCATAATCCAAGAGACTTTTCAATAGAATAACAGAAATTCATAGAGTTTGACCGGGCTGTGAGCCAGCACACTTCTCACTCTAGCAGTCACACTAGGTTAAGATCTGGGAGACTTTACACTGCAGTACCAGAGTTTGACCAGGCTGTGAACTGGGACATTGGGAATCTGACTTGGCCAAGATCCAGGCAACTTTTTTAATACAGTAACAGGGTTTTACAGAGTTGTGAGCAGGCAGTGGAGTCTGATAAGGTTAGGCTGAGGGAGACTGTTCAGTGTTGTGAGCCAGGACAATTTTTACTGTGGAGTCTGACCAGGCTGAGATCCAGGAGACTCTTTAATATGGTTACAGTTGTGTCTGACCAAGTCAAGATCTGGAAGACTTTTCAATGCAGTACCAGAGTTTGACCAGGTTGTCAGCTGGAACACTTGTTTACCATGGTAGCAAAGTCTGACTAGGCCAAGATCCAGGAGGATCCAGTTGTGAACTGGGACACTTCTTACTCTGGCAGTGGAGTCTGACTAGGCTGTTTACTGAGGTAATGGAGTCTGACTATGCCAAGATCCAGGGGACTTTTCTATACAGCAAATGCTTACTCTAGCAGAGGAGTCTGATCAGGGTCAGGGTGTCAGTGCAGTAGTTTAACTGGGCCATGAGCTGGGAGACTTCTTAATGCAGTAGTGGTGTCTGAATGGAATGGGCCAAAATCCAGGAGACTTCTCAGTACAGTAACTGAGTTTTGCAAGAGTTTTTAGTGAACTGGGAAATCTGCTTTTAGCTACAGTGCACCAGCGAGCTGGAATTCTCTACAGGAAACTCTGAAGCTCAGCTGGCTGGGATCACTGAACCATTTTAAACTTTTAGTGTCTAGTCACCATCAGAAAGCCTGTGATTGTTTTAAATGAGTTTATCTCTCTATTTGAATTTTAATTATTATATTATTTGTTTATTTTTTATGTATTTTATGTTTATTTTATATTCCTTTATTTAAATTCTTTATTTTTTATTTATATTTTATAAATTTTTATATATTGTATATTTAAAATTTGTGTTTAATTTATTATTATTATTTTTGTTTGTTATCAGTTCTAATTCCTTATTTAAATGTTTTCAATGTTTCAATGTTTCTCAGTGTAAATTCTCGGCTACATTGCAAATGTTTCAATGTTTCTCAGTGTAAATTCTCAGCTACATTGCAAATGAGGGTCACTCCTCAATGTATTTCCGAGATAAAATAAAGGTTGATTGATTGATTGATTGACTATGGTGTAATCCTTTCAATACAGTAACAGAGTTTGACTGGGTCATAAGTCGGGATACTTCTCACTCTGGCCGTGGAGTCTAACGAGGTTGAGATCAGGGAGATTTTTCAATAACGTATCAGTTTGACTGGGTCGTGAACTGGGACACCTCTTGCTCTGGCAGTGGAGTCTGATCAGGCTGGGATCAGGGAGACTTTTCAGTGCAGTTCAAGAGTTTGACTGGGTAGTTTATTTAACAAAACAAAGCCTCTTAGCTGGCTTGCAGATGTACAAGAGAGAGTGCGTTGCAGGTATGTGATTTATCTGGTAAACTCTGGTAAGTGCTCTTGCACTGTGTAGGTAACAGTGTATGGTTCTGAATGTATGCTATGAAAACACAGGTCCCGGTGTGGCAGTGCTTTGTCATGCAATCAAAGGACCTTGCATTTTAGAGAGCCTCAGCCAAATGTGCTAACATGCTACCTCACATATGCTGGCTTTGATGCCACTGTTGGCACCAATATGACCATTAAAGAACATTGACCATTGAAGAACATTGACCATTGAAGAGCATTGACCATTAAAGAGCACTGACCACTGAAGGACATTGACCATTAAAGAACATTGACCACTGAAGAACATTGACCATTAAAGAACATTGACTATTGAAGAACATTTACCATTGAAGATTGTTGACAATTGAAGAACATTGACCATTGAGAACATTGACCATTGAAGAACACTGACCATTAAAGAACATTGACCACTGAGAAAAAATTGATTATTGAAGAACATTGACCATTGAGAAAATAGACCATTGAGAACATAGACCATTGAAGAACATTGATCATTGAAGAACATTGACCATTGAAGAACATTGACCATTGAAGAACACTGGCCGTGGGAGAACATTGATCACTGAAGAAAACTGACCATTGAAGAACATTGGCCATTGAAGAACACTGGCCATTAAAGAACACTGGCCATTGAAAAACATTGACCATTGAAGAACATTGACCATTGAAGAACATTGACCACTGAAGAACATTGACCATTGAGGACATAAACCATTGAAGAACATTAACCATTGATGAACATTGAGCATTGAAGAGCATTGACCATTGAAGAACACTGACCATTGAAGAACATAGACCATTGAAGTACACAGACCACTGAAGAACATTGACCATTGAAGAACAGGGCAACAAAGTATACAGAGAATCAGATGAACTACAGTCTGTAGTTTAAGAATACTTCTGTAGAAATCGAAGTATCAACTGAAGCTGTTTACTCCAGTAAAAGTGTAATAGTACTGCTTTCAGAACTACTTAAAGTATAAAAGCAAAAGTAATGTAAGGGGAAAAATGCCAGTACAAAAGTTTAGGCCACACCACCACAGGGGTCTATAGTGCACTACCCACCTCCCCCAAAAACCCCATTCTTCTAAAAGCTATAATGACTATAATATTATAATGACTATGTTATATTAAAATAATAATGTTGATAAATTTGGGATGCGCTAGGCTTCCTGTTTCAGCCTCATATACGCCCATTGAACCTGAATGTAGTTTAGTACAATGTAAACATATTAAAGAAGCATATCTGTTACTACTGAGCATTAACATGTGTTTAATGGAGCAGAAGATATGATGACTAGTTGTCTATAAGTATTGTAATGAAGTCAAACTTCAAAGACATGATATCAATAATCTTTACTGGAGTAGGAGTAGAAAGTACTGATAATGGAGTGTAAATGTAAGGAGTAGAAAGTACTGATAATGAAGTGTAAATGTAAGGAGTATAAAGTACTGATAATGGAGTGTAAATGTAAGGAGTATTAAGTACTGATAATGGAGTGTAAACGTAAGGAGTAGAAAGTACTGATAATGGAGTGTAAACGTAAGGAGTAGAAAGTAATGATAATGGAGTGTAAATGTAAGGAGTAGAAAGTACTGATAATGGAGTGTAAACGTAAGGAGTAGAAAGTACTGATAATGGAGTGTAAATGTAAGGAGTAGAAAGTACTGATAATGAAGTGTAAATGTAAGGAGTAGAAAGTACTGATAATGGAGTGTAAACGTAAGGAGTATAAAGTACAGATAAGGGAATGTAAATGTAAGGAGTAGAAAGTACAGATAATGGAGTGTAAACGTAAGGAGTAGAAAGTACAGATAAGGGAATGTAAATGTAAGGAGTAGAAAGTACTGATAATGGAGTGTGAATGTAAGGAGTAGAAAGTACTGATAATGGAGTGTAAATGTAAGGAGTATGAAGTACTGATAATGGAGTGTAAACGTAAGGAGTATAAAGTACAGATAAGGGAATGTAAAGGTAAGGAGTAGAAAGTACAGATAATGGAGTGTAAACGTAAGGAGTATAAAGTACAGAAAATAGAGTGTAAATGTAAGGAGTATAAAGTACTGATAATGGAGTGTGAATGTAAGGAGTATAAAGTACAGATAATGGAGTGTAAAGGTAAGGAGTAGAAAGTACTGATAATGGAGTGTGAATGTAAGGAGTATAAAGTACTCATAATGAAGTGTGAATGTAAGGAGTATAAAGTACAGATAATGGAGTGTAAATGTAAGGAGTAGAAAGTACTGATAATGAAGTGTAAATGTAAGGAGTAGAAAGTACAGATAATGGAGTGTAAATGTAAGGAGTAGAAAGTACTGATAATGGAGTGTAAACGTAAGGAGTAGAAAGTACTGATAATGGAGTGTAAATGTAAGGAGTAGAAAGTACTGATAATGAAGTGTAAATGTAAGGAGTAGAAAGTACTGATAATGGAGTGTAAACGTAAGGAGTATAAAGTACAGATAAGGGAATGCAAATGTAAGGAGTAGAAAGTACAGATAATGGAGTGTAAACGTAAGGAGTAGAAAGTACAGATAAGGGAATGTAAATGTAAGGAGTAGAAAGTACTGATAATGGAGTGTGAATGTAAGGAGTAGAAAGTACTGATAATGGAGTGTAAATGTAAGGAGTATGAAGTACTGATAATGGAGTGTAAACGTAAGGAGTATAAAGTACAGATAAGGGAATGTAAAGGTAAGGAGTAGAAAGTACAGATAATGGAGTGTAAATGTAAGGAGTATGAAGTACTGATAATGGAGTGTAAACGTAAGGAGTATAAAGTACAGATAAGGGAATGTAAAGGTAAGGAGTAGAAAGTACAGATAATGGAGTGTAAATGTAAGGAGTAGAAAGTACTGATAATGGAGTGTAAACGTAAGGAGTATAAAGTACAGATAAGGGAATGCAAATGTAAGGAGTAGAAAGTACAGATAATGGAGTGTAAACGTAAGGAGTAGAAAGTACAGATAAGGGAATGTAAATGTAAGGAGTAGAAAGTACTGATAATGGAGTGTGAATGTAAGGAGTAGAAAGTACTGATAATGGAGTGTAAATGTAAGGAGTATGAAGTACTGATAATGGAGTGTAAACGTAAGGAGTATAAAGTACAGATAAGGGAATGTAAAGGTAAGGAGTAGAAAGTACAGATAATGGAGTGTAAACGTAAGGAGTATAAAGTACAGAAAATAGAGTGTAAATGTAAGGAGTATAAAGTACTGATAATGGAGTGTGAATGTAAGGAGTATAAAGTACAGATAATGGAGTGTAAAGGTAAGGAGTAGAAAGTACTGATAATGGAGTGTGAATGTAAGGAGTATAAAGTACTGATAATGAAGTGTGAATGTAAGGAGTATAAAGTACAGATAATGGAGTGTAAATGTAAGGAGTAGAAAGTACTGATAATGAAGTGTGAATGTAAGGAGTATAAAGTACAGATAATAGAGTGTAAATGTAAGGAGTAGAAAGTACAGATAATGGAGTGTAAATGTAAGGAGTATAAAGTACTGATAATGGAGTGTAAATGTAAGGAGTATAAAGTACTGATAATGGAGTGTAAATTTAAGGAGTATAAAGTACTGATAATGGAGTGTAAATGTAAGGGGTAAAAAGTACTGATAATGGAGTGTAAATGTAAGGAGTAGAAAGTACTGATAATGGAGTGTAAATGTAAGGAGTAAAAAGTACTGACAATGGAGTGTAAATGTAAGGAGTAGAAAGTACTGATAATGGAGTGTAAATGTAAGGAGTAGAAAGTACTGATAATGGAGTGTAAATGTAAGGAGTAGAAAGTACAGATAATGGAGTGTAAATGTAAGGAGTAGAAAGTACAGATAATGGAGTGTAAATGTAAGGAGTATAAAGTACAGATAATGGAGTGTAAATGTAAGGAGTATAAAGTACAGATAGTGGAGTGTAAACGTAAGGAGTATAAAGTACTGATAATGGAGTATAAACGTAAGGAGTATAAAGTACAGATAATATAGTGTAAATGTAAGGAGTAGAAAGTACAGATAATTGAGTGTAAATGTAAGGAGTAGAAAGTACAGATAATGGAGTGTAAATGTAAGGAGTAGAAAGTACAGATAATTGAGTGTAAATGTAAGGAGTAGAAAGTACAGATAATTGAGTGTAAATGTAAGGAGTAGAAAGTACAGATAATGGAGTGTAAATGTAAGGAGTAAAAAGTACTGACAATGGAGTGTAAATGTAAGGAGTAGAAAGTACTGATAATGAAGTGTGAATGTAAGGAGTATAAAGTACAGATAATAGAGTGTAAATGTAAGGAGTAGAAAGTACTGATAATGGAGTGTAAATGTAAGGAGTAAAAAGTACTGACAATGGAGTGTAAATGTAAGGAGTAGAAAGTACTGATAATGAAGTGTGAATGTAAGGAGTATAAAGTACAGATAATAGAGTGTAAATGTAAGGAGTAGAAAGTACTGATAATGGAGTGTAAATGTAAGGAGTAAAAAGTACTGACAATGGAGTGTAAATGTAAGGAGTAGAAAGTACTGATAATGAAGTGTGAATGTAAGGAGTATAAAGTACAGATAATAGAGTGTAAATGTAAGGAGTAGAAAGTACTGATAATGGAGTGTAAATGTAAGGAGTAAAAAGTACTGACAATGGAGTGTAAATGTAAGGAGTAGAAAGTACTGATAATGAAGTGTGAATGTAAGGAGTATAAAGTACAGATAATAGAGTGTAAATGTAAGGAGTAGAAAGTACTGATAATGGAGTGTAAATGTAAGGAGTAAAAAGTACTGACAATGGAGTGTAAATGTAAGGAGTAGAAAGTACTGATAATGAAGTGTGAATGTAAGGAGTATAAAGTACAGATAATAGAGTGTAAATGTAAGGAGTAGAAAGTACTGATAATGGAGTGTAAATGTAAGGAGTAGAAAGTACTGATAATGAAGTGTGAATGTAAGGAGTATAAAGTACAGATAATAGAGTGTAAATGTAAGGAGTAGAAAGTACTGATAATGGAGTGTAAATGTAAGGAGTAAAAAGTACTGACAATGGAGTGTAAATGTAAGGAGTAGAAAGTACTGATAATGGAGTGTGAATGTAAGGAGTATGAAGTACAGATAATAGAGTGTAAATGTAAGGAGTAGAAAGTACAGATAATGGAGTGTAAATGTAAGGAGTATAAAGTACTGATAATGGAGTGTAAATGTAAGGAGTATAAAGTACTGATAATGGAGTGTAAATGTAAGGAGTATAAAGTACTGATAATGGAGTGTAAATGTAAGGGGTAAAAAGTACTGATAATGGAGTGTAAATGTAAGGAGTATAAAGTACTGATAATGGAGTGTAAATGTAAGGAGTAAAAAGTACTGACAATGGAGTGTAAATGTAAGGAGTAGAAAGTACTGATAATGGAGTGTAAATGTAAGGAGTAGAAAGTACTGATAATGGAGTGTAAATGTAAGGAGTAGAAAGTACAGATAATGGAGTGTAAATGTAAGGAGTAGAAAGTACAGATAATGGAGTGTAAATGTAAGGAGTAGAAAGTACAGATAGTGGAGTGTAAACGTAAGGAGTATAAAGTACTGATAATGGAGTATAAACGTAAGGAGTATAAAGTACAGATAATATAGTGTAAATGTAAGGAGTATAAAGTACAGATAATTGAGTGTAAATGTAAGGAGTAGAAAGTACAGATAATGGAGTGTAAATGTAAGGAGTAGAAAGTACAGATAATTTAGTGTAAATGTAAGGAGTAGAAAGTACAGATAATGGAGTGTAAATGTAAGGAGTAGAAAGTACTGATAATGGAGTGTAAATGTAAGGAGTAGAAAGTACTGATAATGGAGTGTGAATGTAAGGAGTATGAAGTACAGATAATAGAGTGTAAATGTAAGGAGTAGAAAGTACAGATAATGGAGTGTAAATGTAAGGAGTATAAAGTACTGATAATGGAGTGTAAATGTAAGGAGTATAAAGTACTGATAATGGAGTGTAAATGTAAGGAGTATAAAGTACTGATAATGGAGTGTAAACGTAAGGAGTATAAAGTACAGATAAGGGAATGTAAAGGTAAGGAGTAGAAAGTACAGATAATGGAGTGTAAATGTAAGGAGTAGAAAGTACTGATAATGGAGTGTAAACGTAAGGAGTATAAAGTACAGATAAGGGAATGCAAATGTAAGGAGTAGAAAGTACAGATAATGGAGTGTAAACGTAAGGAGTAGAAAGTACAGATAAGGGAATGTAAATGTAAGGAGTAGAAAGTACTGATAATGGAGTGTGAATGTAAGGAGTAGAAAGTACTGATAATGGAGTGTAAATGTAAGGAGTATGAAGTACTGATAATGGAGTGTAAACGTAAGGAGTATAAAGTACAGATAAGGGAATGTAAAGGTAAGGAGTAGAAAGTACAGATAATGGAGTGTAAACGTAAGGAGTATAAAGTACAGAAAATAGAGTGTAAATGTAAGGAGTATAAAGTACTGATAATGGAGTGTGAATGTAAGGAGTATAAAGTACAGATAATGGAGTGTAAAGGTAAGGAGTAGAAAGTACTGATAATGGAGTGTGAATGTAAGGAGTATAAAGTACTGATAATGAAGTGTGAATGTAAGGAGTATAAAGTACAGATAATGGAGTGTAAATGTAAGGAGTAGAAAGTACTGATAATGAAGTGTGAATGTAAGGAGTATAAAGTACAGATAATAGAGTGTAAATGTAAGGAGTAGAAAGTACAGATAATGGAGTGTAAATGTAAGGAGTATAAAGTACTGATAATGGAGTGTAAATGTAAGGAGTATAAAGTACTGATAATGGAGTGTAAATTTAAGGAGTATAAAGTACTGATAATGGAGTGTAAATGTAAGGGGTAAAAAGTACTGATAATGGAGTGTAAATGTAAGGAGTAGAAAGTACTGATAATGGAGTGTAAATGTAAGGAGTAAAAAGTACTGACAATGGAGTGTAAATGTAAGGAGTAGAAAGTACTGATAATGGAGTGTAAATGTAAGGAGTAGAAAGTACTGATAATGGAGTGTAAATGTAAGGAGTAGAAAGTACAGATAATGGAGTGTAAATGTAAGGAGTAGAAAGTACAGATAATGGAGTGTAAATGTAAGGAGTATAAAGTACAGATAATGGAGTGTAAATGTAAGGAGTATAAAGTACAGATAGTGGAGTGTAAACGTAAGGAGTATAAAGTACTGATAATGGAGTATAAACGTAAGGAGTATAAAGTACAGATAATATAGTGTAAATGTAAGGAGTAGAAAGTACAGATAATTGAGTGTAAATGTAAGGAGTAGAAAGTACAGATAATGGAGTGTAAATGTAAGGAGTAGAAAGTACAGATAATTGAGTGTAAATGTAAGGAGTAGAAAGTACAGATAATTGAGTGTAAATGTAAGGAGTAGAAAGTACAGATAATGGAGTGTAAATGTAAGGAGTAAAAAGTACTGACAATGGAGTGTAAATGTAAGGAGTAGAAAGTACTGATAATGAAGTGTGAATGTAAGGAGTATAAAGTACAGATAATAGAGTGTAAATGTAAGGAGTAGAAAGTACTGATAATGGAGTGTAAATGTAAGGAGTAAAAAGTACTGACAATGGAGTGTAAATGTAAGGAGTAGAAAGTACTGATAATGAAGTGTGAATGTAAGGAGTATAAAGTACAGATAATAGAGTGTAAATGTAAGGAGTAGAAAGTACTGATAATGGAGTGTAAATGTAAGGAGTAAAAAGTACTGACAATGGAGTGTAAATGTAAGGAGTAGAAAGTACTGATAATGAAGTGTGAATGTAAGGAGTATAAAGTACAGATAATAGAGTGTAAATGTAAGGAGTAGAAAGTACTGATAATGGAGTGTAAATGTAAGGAGTAAAAAGTACTGACAATGGAGTGTAAATGTAAGGAGTAGAAAGTACTGATAATGAAGTGTGAATGTAAGGAGTATAAAGTACAGATAATAGAGTGTAAATGTAAGGAGTAGAAAGTACTGATAATGGAGTGTAAATGTAAGGAGTAAAAAGTACTGACAATGGAGTGTAAATGTAAGGAGTAGAAAGTACTGATAATGAAGTGTGAATGTAAGGAGTATAAAGTACAGATAATAGAGTGTAAATGTAAGGAGTAGAAAGTACTGATAATGGAGTGTAAATGTAAGGAGTAGAAAGTACTGATAATGAAGTGTGAATGTAAGGAGTATAAAGTACAGATAATAGAGTGTAAATGTAAGGAGTAGAAAGTACTGATAATGGAGTGTAAATGTAAGGAGTAAAAAGTACTGACAATGGAGTGTAAATGTAAGGAGTAGAAAGTACTGATAATGGAGTGTGAATGTAAGGAGTATGAAGTACAGATAATAGAGTGTAAATGTAAGGAGTAGAAAGTACAGATAATGGAGTGTAAATGTAAGGAGTATAAAGTACTGATAATGGAGTGTAAATGTAAGGAGTATAAAGTACTGATAATGGAGTGTAAATGTAAGGAGTATAAAGTACTGATAATGGAGTGTAAATGTAAGGGGTAAAAAGTACTGATAATGGAGTGTAAATGTAAGGAGTATAAAGTACTGATAATGGAGTGTAAATGTAAGGAGTAAAAAGTACTGACAATGGAGTGTAAATGTAAGGAGTAGAAAGTACTGATAATGGAGTGTAAATGTAAGGAGTAGAAAGTACTGATAATGGAGTGTAAATGTAAGGAGTAGAAAGTACAGATAATGGAGTGTAAATGTAAGGAGTAGAAAGTACAGATAATGGAGTGTAAATGTAAGGAGTAGAAAGTACAGATAGTGGAGTGTAAACGTAAGGAGTATAAAGTACTGATAATGGAGTATAAACGTAAGGAGTATAAAGTACAGATAATATAGTGTAAATGTAAGGAGTATAAAGTACAGATAATTGAGTGTAAATGTAAGGAGTAGAAAGTACAGATAATGGAGTGTAAATGTAAGGAGTAGAAAGTACAGATAATTTAGTGTAAATGTAAGGAGTAGAAAGTACAGATAATGGAGTGTAAATGTAAGGAGTAGAAAGTACTGATAATGGAGTGTAAATGTAAGGAGTAGAAAGTACAGATAATTGAGTGTAAATGTAAGGAGTAGAAAGTACAGATAATGGAGTGTAAATGTAAGGAGTAGAAAGTACTGATAATGGAGTGTAAATGTAAGTAGTAGAAAGTACTGATAATGAAGTGTAAATGTAAGTAGTAGAAAGTACAGATAATTAAGTGTAAATGTAAGGAATAGAAAGTACAGATAATGGAGTGTAAATGTAAGGAGTAGAAAGTACTGATAACGGAGTGTAAATGTCAGGAGTAGAAAGTACTGATAATGGAGTGTAAATGTCAGGAGTACAAGTAAAAAGTCAGCTTAAAAATAATTACTCCAGTAAAGTATAAATAACCAACATTACTACTTAAGTGAAGTAACTAAGTATTTGTACTTCATTACCTGACACCTCTGGTTTTTAGATCATTTGGCTTTTTAAGTCTTGGAGATTCATATAGAAACTAAACTCAGGGTTATTTGTTTTCTTGGCTCCTGTTTTTGGGAGAAAACCTTTAACTGGTCGACAGTCGCACTTGCTGAAAAATGTGAAATGATGTGGTTCAGCTGGAATGTCGCCTTCCCGAGAGCAGCACAGGGTAGCTTTTGTTTAGACGTGAAATAACAATGACACCCCATGATTTAACCCAGAGCTAACTGAGCTATTTAAGGCTGTGAAAGCCCTCAAGGCCAATCGCCTCTTTCATCAAAGATAAGGCGAGCTGCCCCCAAGGCTGCTGAGTTACGTGCCTCTTTCAGTCGCTCGCTCGCTTGCGGTGGGGACATGGCAATGCCAGCCTGAGGACATTTGAAAGGCTTCCTGGAAGAGGACTTAGAGCAGCTTTGAATGACACACTACACTGATAAGCCTCTCCACACGGGAGGACGCTGCATTTGGTTAAACAATTTGCAAGTGAAATTCAGGCTGAGATGACGAAAGAGATGAAAGAGGCTGTCTTTACAATGTCTCAATCAATTGTTAAACACCATAGTAACCAAACCAGTTGGGCATTTGAGGAGTAAATGCATTAGAAAGATTTAGATCGCAGCTAAAAGTTGTTTCAACTTCCTAATTCTAACCAGTAGAAATGAACAGGTTTAAAATGAATTGAATGCTCTTCTGCTGTGGATTAGAAATGATAGAACCTGATTTGGAAGGACTTCAGTGTTTTATGGCCAGTGCTCTGTTGGGATTAGTGGTCTTGTTCAGGTCTGGGGAGGTTAGAATAAATAGTCGGCCCACCAATTCTTTGACTCTACCAGCGATTCCTCAGTTAACTCTACCACAAGTGGTTCACCCGATGGTCCTACGTGATCAGCTAACTACTTTGCAGGCACAGAGGTGGCCAAACAGCCAGCAAGGCTTACAAGGGTGGGCATTACGGTTGGTTGATTTTTAGGTCTTGGACAGTTATCAGCTGCTTGTAGA
Organism: Megaleporinus macrocephalus; assembly: GCA_021613375.1. Taxonomy (NCBI): domain Eukaryota; kingdom Metazoa; phylum Chordata; class Actinopteri; order Characiformes; family Anostomidae; genus Megaleporinus; species Megaleporinus macrocephalus. The sequence goes on along the minus strand of CM038702.1, from coordinate 67,142,954 downwards.
AGGCTTACCCCGCTTAACAGCCGCTAAACTCCTAAAGCCATACTATCCAGTGAATCATCTTCACCCAACATCTAAGAGGTTATTTCCACAGTGGTTGTTTAGGGTTTAGTGGTGGTGTAGTGGTTAGCACTGTCGCAACACAGCAAGATGGCCCTTCTATTGAGTGGCGGTCCAATAAAAAATAAGTATTTCCAAAACAGTAACCTTACAGGAGAGACCAAAACACTCATAACGTTCAATATAAGTGATTTTGGAGCTTTTCTATTGGTCCATTCATCATTCATCAACTCTCACTGAATATAAAGGACAGCTGTCGTGTTCGAATCATATAGAGAATGAACATTGACCAAATAATTAAGTTTTTTTTTGGACAGTGATGATAATCTGTGCTTCGGATGCTGGTGGTACATCCCAGTGGGTCATAGTCTTGATTGTTTTAATTGTTTTAAGTATTGCAGGACTGAGGAGGAAATTGAATTACCAATTTGGGACAAGCTGATTGGTCACCACCAGGGGGAAGCAGCTTTTTAAAGGTCACAGGAAGTGGGTGGGTGTGCTTGGCAAGGGCGCAGATTTGACTTTGAACCTACTTCAACACGCCTCCTGCCAACCCCACCCATCAAGCTTTTCCATTATTATTATTATTTCCATTATTCCAACTTATTATGATGGACATGTTTCATTGGTGAACTAGACATTAAGTGATTTAACCGTTTCTTTAAAAAATAGCTTTTCTGCTGCCACCCTAACTCGCCTTTCACACCCACATGTCTCCCACGCTGCACCTGAGTCTTGCACAGTGTGTCTCATATGACTGGAAAGCTTTCCTTCCAGCTTTGGCGCCGCTAGCAAACAAACATAGCTACAGAGTCTCACGTGACATCAGGGAAAGGCACAGCCAATCACACTGGCCTATGTGTTACAAGGAGGTAGGACATTGATCAAGTTATTGGCGGGGACAATTCCATAACCGCTGTATACTGGTGGGGACACGTGACTTCAGTCCGCGCTAATTCTACGTCCCTTGGTGCTTGGCTTCCATTATGACTGCCGCGTGTTCCTGGTTCCCTGCCTCATGGTTGCCAGTCTGTGATGACGGCTTACCTGAAGTGTGGTGGAACTAAGCTGACTCTGTAAAGACCTTGTGTACTAGTGTGTACTGTTTGTTGGTGATTTGGTCTCTCAGCGGGGGGAAATGAGTTCTGCCTTTATTTGTTTTCTCCTGGTTTGTTTAGTTAGTTAGATTAATGACTTATATTTCTTTTTCTGTTTTGTTAAGTTAATTTCTTTTTCAGTCCTAAGTTAGCTTTGTTTTGTTTGTTATTTCCCCCAAGGGTGTAGGAGCAGGTTTGACATTGACATTAATGCTAGACAGTAAGGCTGTGTCCCAAACAGCGCCCTCTGGAACATTACATACTGCACTACTGACAGCACTTCTAACGATGGAGTCCTTTTATTTATTTATTTATTTTATTATATTTTATTTGTTTATGTATGTAGTAGCAGTCTGCAGTTTGGGGCGTGGCCAGAGAGTAATGTAGCTTTACGTTTCAGAGTGCTTTCTGACTAAAGTTAATATAAACGTTATCTAACCCATACCCTCCTAGTCTGTTACCATACAACACATTATACTAAAGCTGTGTTATTACGGTATATATGATCATCGTTGCTGTTCACTGCTCTCATCACTGACCTCGCGTTTAAAGCTGGCGCGAACTACCCGACGCTCCAGTGAGGCGAGAGCTCGGGTCAGTGAAGCTGCTGACTGCAGGATATTTCTGAACAGGCATCTCAACACAAGCCTTAAAGTGAAAGACCCAGAACACCTAACAACCAGAGCCTGTTGCTGACAACAGCGTGAACAACAAACAGCGTGAATTGCGAATGCTGCCAAAAGTGTTTTAAACAGTTTCTGCTTTTTCTGTGGTTTAATTTTTGGTCAGGACAAATCCACCTGTTTCTGATATTGGGTGGGACACGTCCCCCCCGGTTCCTAAGCCAATGCTTTCCCGTTACTGGATATCTTCCTTTTGACTCGATTTATGAAATGTTTCCACCTCAGGTTTGTTAAATAAATACAACATTTTTTGGCAACCTTGGCTGATGGTGTGGTTGGGCAGCCAGGAAGGCGTGAGGCTCTCATTTATAGACCAGGTCGTAACAGCTGATGAGCAGCAATGGAACTTAATATGCTGTTCTTTAACAAAACCAACATTATCATCACTGTCCAATAAAAAACAAGCATCCAACAAGTATCTCCAAAATAGTAACTTTACAGGAGAGACTGAAACATTCTTGACATTCAATTTAAGTCAATGTAAAGAGATTTTATTAGAAGTGATTTTGGAGTGTTTCTATTGGTCCATTCATCATGAAACTCTCAGTGTATATAAACAACAGCTGTTGTGTTCAAATAATATCCAAAAATATAAAGATACACGTTTTTCTGTGGATAGGGATTACATGCTTGCTACCTGAGCATTGTGGGAGCTTCTACCTGTCAAATCTTAATACAAAATAATAGAAAAAAATGAAAAATCCACACAAACACTGGTTTAAATGTGTGTGTTTAATGTTGGCAGTTCCTTCAGACAGTGGAAAGTAGTTCCGGCAGCTCACAGTAAAGCGATTGTAGTCGTTACATAGCATTGGGTGGTCAAGCAGAGTGACACAGGCATAAACAACTGCATCAGATATAAAAACAGGTTGATTGTGTTGGATGGAAATTAGGTTTTCGCTGTCCAAAGAAAAACAAGTGTCTCTAAAAACCTACTTCACTTGTAATGTAAGTCAATGGAACCAGAATGTTTTCCAAGCTACTTTTGAGCATTTCTATTGGTCCGTTCATCATGAAATTTTCACACAATGTGACCAACAGCTGTTTTGTTCGAATGATGCAGAAAACCAAAAATCGATAAAAATGGAGATGCATGTTTCTGTTTGGACAGTGAAGGTATAGATCCTGATGCTAGAGGGCCACCGTACTGCAGAGTATAGCACTTCCTCTACACTACCACACCTCATCCACGTCACTCTGGGCTGACTGTTTCACTGCTGTTTGCACAAATGCGCTCATGTGTTCATGTGCCATGACAAGCAAAAAAAAAAAAAAAAAAAAAAAAAAAAAATATATATATATATATATATATATATATATATATATAGATATAGACATGCAACACAGAGTAGTACCTGATCAGCTAAGCTACCTGCAGGAAGTCCATAGCCAACATCATCTCAAGCACTTCATCCTCGGTTTTCCAGTAGAAATCTCTAGACAGCGTTGGTTATATGTTATCGTACACATGCAAATTCGTGCTGAACTGATTCCAGTTCACCAAAAAGCGTCCCTGTCATAACAATTAAAACAACAATAAACAACAACACTGCACTTCTCCATACAGCTTTGGCCTCCAATCGCAATATTTCTGAAAACAGGGAGCATTTAAACAATCAGAAAACAGGAACAAACAAAGAAATAATAATAAACAACTTGTTTATTAACCCGTAAGCAGTGGCATCAAATTTTTACTTAAAAAAAAAGTACATAAAATGATCACCCATCTGTTCCAGAAGATTGTCGTCCGCTGCAAATCACTTTACGTCAAACTTGAAAATAAGGCACTTGGAATCGTAACCAGGTCAAAATTTTGATTGTACTCTATTTGGAGGTTACTTAAGAATTGAACTCATTTATAATACATGCATAAGCATTGAATGACATATTTATGAAGCCATGCTAAAGTATTTATTAACAGCCTGTACCTGTACCTGTAACTGCAAAACAACATACAAATTCTTCTCAACCATAAAACGAGTAAAACAATAGGTTTTAAACTCTTTTGAAGCATCTGCCCGACATAATGGAACTTGGTTAAGGTAATAAAAACTGAAACAGGATGGTTGTGCATAGACAACAAATAGAGGAGTGTGGGTCAGTGTGTTTGGGGATTAGTGTTTGGGGATCTGCTCTGAGTGAGTACAGGCAGTTTGGCGACTGTAGGTTAAATGAAACCATGAGGTTTGGGTGTCTCTGAAAATGAATGGGACTCTATGGGGAAAAGAGAGGGATGGAAGAAAATGACAAATGAACGAGTGCGGGTCGAACCAACCCTGCAGTCATGGTCGGGGGTCCGCCCTGAGCCAACGTGTGCGAAACGGTGTCTATCGGTCGAGCAGAAGTTCAGTAGATTGTTATGTACTTTTCCATCCTATTCATTCTCTATGGGGAAAAATTCCTGGAAATTCCGCTCTTATCTGGAATCTGTGCATCCAATCAACAAGCTGTATACACGCCCGAATCACACAATCAGACCGGACAATCTGGAGTTGGAGTCGGTGTTCTGATCTGGCAGAAAGCTAAATAACAGAATAGTTGTTGCTGGTTTAAATACACAATTCAATGTTTATACATGAGTTAGCATGCTGGGAAAGCTCATTAACCTCATAGTCGACACGGTTTGATGGTGGTTTGATGAGATGAAAGCAAAGATAGTCTGAAAACGTCGACCACCAGTATAAACAGCTGCTCCTCACAATACAGGACGAGCAAGGAGACTGTAGTTAAGCATGCATGAGAAGGAATGTCTTTAAACGAGGACCGAACGGGATGGACTATAATATTGACCCTGTATGCAAAATTAATATACAGCAATATATAAACTGGAACCCACGTTGGCGGAACGAAGGGGCTAGAACGCGTGAACAGAAGTACAATAAAAAGAGTTACAGGGGTCGGGAAGTAGGAGGAGCTTCTTCACATTAGTGCATGTGAGTGACGTGAAAGGAAAGACTTTACTGTAGGGCAGCGTTCGTTAGGCTACACGACACCTGCATAAGCTGTTCATGGCACAAGGCTCATTGCAAACCGAGTGGTAACCTACTGCAACGATGGTTGTCGGGGCTCCAATCACTGCTCAGCTCGCAAATTTAGTCCCTTATTTGCAATAAAGGTTGCATTTGGCAAGTTATGTCATGTTGAGTTAATAAGCAGTTATAACCCATAAACATAGAAAGTAGAGATGGAAGGATTGATATTTCTCCAATTTAGCCGATCCCGAGAGCCGATCAATGGCGTTAAACAAATGAGCCTAGTTTCTGTATTTCCAGCTAGCGTTTCATCCAGGAAGAGGAGCCCTCCGGCCATCTCCCTGCAATTCCTATCTGAACCACTAGGTGGAAATACATACCCTTTTATTTTCCACAGACTGACTGAAGCAGCGGCCTCACAAGAACAGTTAATAGCTTTCACAGCATGCGCTAACAGAAAACATGTCCGTCTGGCAGTGTTTACCGTATGTGACGCAGACTCATCCAGGACATTTTTAAAATCTGTAAAATCAGTGTGTCTCGTTGGAACCAAGACAAAGATATTTAACTCTACTAATCTGATACAGCACTGCACGCAGCTGAATACAGTGAATATCAGTAAACAGCAGAGCTAGCACGCACAGCTAACACAAAACAAACAACCCAGAACACCTACAGACCAGATCTGACCGGTACTAACAGAACAGCAGCAACAATTCAATATTCTACATTTAATGATTACAGTTTTAGTTTAAAATAACAGAGTCTGTGTTTAATGACTGCAGTTTTGACTGTATTTATTTAATTATCTTTTTTAGTTTTAAATTGAGTTTCTAAATGTAATGATTGCAGTATTGGAGATATTTGTTTGATTTACTTTGTATATTTACTGATAAATTTGTTGAAAATATGATGCTGTTTCATATGAGCTCATTAAAAATGCTAATAAACCAGTTTAGACCATGTTTCATGACTTGCTTGCGCTAATAACTACATATAGCTCTGCTCCGATTGGTATCGGCTATCGGCCAATCGTGCTGAAACGTGATTTGCGATCGGAATCAGCTTTAAAAACGCTAATCGCTCCATCTCTAGTTAAAAGGGCGTCGGTGACTCATCGCTCGCCAAATGTTGAGCCCGTATTCGTTGCACTGGCGCCCTCTTGTGTGTCATAACTGCTTATTAACAATATTAAAGCGATGATCCGTGGAGCCTGGTTTTAAAGTGGCACCATGCGCGCTGCCCTCCAGTAAAGTGTTACTGATATAAATGACCCTTAAATACATCTGTAGGGGTGGGAGTGGGTGGGATTCTGCACAGGTGTGAAAGGTCTCGTCCTCACACCAGGATCTTCGTGATGAGGAGTGCGGTGAGCGAGGCGAAGGCCAGCGTGACCGCGTGCAGGGACAGGCCGGGGGCGGCGTTGCACATGTCTGTGGAGCAGCAGGTCTTGGTCATTTGGTAGACGGTGGTGTTGGAGCTGGACGGGAAGTTCACGTCAGAGGTCTTGTTACATTGGTCCACCGGCAGGCAGCCCTTCATCTTCAGCTTGATGATGCCGGCTGAAAAACAAAGAGGTTCATTCGTTCACTCTACTGGGAGCCCACCGGGGGGCGGGTCTGATTTGCAACTTAAAAGACATTCAGGTTGGGCTTCGTTTGGTGGAGCTTCATCTCCAGCTTCAGAACTTACACATTAAAATAACTGTTTAGTTATCTCACTTCAGTTTAATGAAACCACCACAAGACACAGAATTACTGAGGGGTGGGCTTTGATTGACAGTAGCATAATGTCCATGTCCTGCCCCCATGTACACTATATTGCCAAAAGGATTCGCTCGTCTGTCTTCACACGCCTATGAACTTGAGTGGCGTCCCATTCTTAATCCATAGGGTTTAATATGATGTCGGCCCAACCTTTGCAGCTATAACAGCTTCAGCTCTTCTGGGAAGGCTCTCCACTAGGTCGGTTTAGGAAAGTGTTTATGGGAATGCTTGACCGTTCTTCCAGAAGACCATTGATGTTGGACGAGATGGTCTGGCTCGCAGTCACCGCTCTAATTCATCCCAAAGGTGTTCAATCAGGTTGAGGTCAGGACTCTGTGCAGGCCAGTCAAGTTCTTCCACACCAAACTCGCTCCTCCGTGTCTTTGTGGAGCTGCTTTGTGCACTGGTGGGCAGTCATGTTGGAGGGGGCCGTCCCCAAACTGTCCCCACAAAGTTGGGAGCATGTAATTGTCCAGAGTCTCTTGTTCTGCTGAAGCATTAAGAGTTATCCCCACACCATAATCCCCCCTCCACCAAACTTTACACTCGGCACAATGCAATCAGACAAGTACTGGTCTCCTGGAGACTGCCAAACCCAGACTCGTCCATCGGATTGCTAGACGGAGAAGCGTGATTGGTAACTCCACAGAACACGTCTCAGCTGCTCTAGAGTCCAGTGGCGGCGTGCTTTACACCACTGCATCCGACGCTCTGCATTGCGCTTGGTGATGTGAGGCTTGGATGCAGCTGCTCGGCCATAGAAAACCCATTCCATGAAGCTCTCTACGCTCTGTTCTTGAGCTGATCTGAAGACCACATGAAGTTTGGAGATCTGTAGTGATGGAATCTGTGGAAAGTTGGTGACCTCTGTGCACTGTGCTCTTCAGCATCCGCTGACCCGCACCAAGTTCTACCACTTGGTGTCTGAGTTGCTGTCGTTCTCAATCACTTCCACTTTGTTAGAACACCACTGACAGTCCACTGTGGAATATTTAGTAGTGAGGAAACATCACCACTGGACTTGTTGCACAGGTGGAGTTCACTGAGCTCCTGAGAGCGACCCATTCTTTCACTAATGTGTGTAGAAGCCGTCTGCATGACTAGGTGCTTGTCTTGTGACCATGGAAGTGATTGGAACACCTGAATTCAGAGATTTCGATGGGTGAGTGAACACTTTTGGCAATACAGTGTATGTTAAATTCACTCCCACTCCTGGTTCTTCACTCTCGAACATCCTGTTCACAACAACTGACTTCCTATTAATGAATACATCATTCCTCATAGGCTGTTTCAAGTACTGAACCCTTTTTCTTCCACCCAGAACTACTACAACGATACTAGTCGGCGTTCTTACCTGCTTTTCCTACTCCGCTGTAGCACTGTTCCCCTGCGCTGCACGTCACATTGCTGGTCACACACACATCCCATAAACCAATCGTACATTCGTAGCATTTGAGAGTGTGGGCTGAAAGAGAGAGAGAGACAGAGAGTTTAGGAAAGGGTTAAAAAACTCATTACATTTTCAATGAACTCAAATCATGGCACTACAAATAAAATATAAAGAGTTATTAAAGCAATAAGCCACACTCCATTTGCCTTAAAGTCACTGTACCACCGTTAGGAGACCCTAAAACACAGTACATGGACAGAGGGGACATGGATGCAGACTAACCCCCTGTTTTAATGCCATAAACAAGCACTTGTCCACTTCTGGGTCCCCCAATTGTCACTTTGGGGTCTGTATCAATATTTTATTAGCTGAAGTGAAGGCTGTCAGATGAGTCATGGGTAGGACTGAGTGAACACTGTTGACAGTAATAACTATGTAGTGATTTTAATCCAGTATGAATCTGCAGTTTCATACTGGATTATAATCACTCCACAGTTATTACTGTCTGACTGTAAACACTACACACACTGCAGATTCATACTGGAATATAATCACTCCACAGTTATTACTGTCAGACTGTAAACACTATACACACTGCAGATTCATACTGGATTAAAATCACTCCACAGTTATTACTGTCAGACTGTAAACACTACACACACTGCAGATTCATACTGGATTAAAATCACTCCACAGTTATTACTGTCAGACTGTAAACACTATACTCACTGCAGATTCATACTGGATTATAATCACTCCACATTTATTACTGTCAGACTGTAAACACTACACACACTGCAGATTCATACTGGATTATAATCACTCCACAGTTATTACTGTCTGACTGTAAACACTACACACACTGCAGATTCATACTGGAATATAATCACTCCACAGTTATTACTGTCAGACTGTAAACACTATACACACTGCAGATTCATACTGGATTAAAATCACTCCACAGTTATTACTGTCAGACTGTAAACACTACACACACTGCAGATTCATACTGGATTAAAATCACTTCACAGTTATTACTGTCAGACTGTAAACACTGCTCACACTGCAGATTCATACTGGATTAAAATCACTCCACAGTTATTACTGTCAGACTGTAAACACTGCTCACACTGCAGATTCATACTGGATTATAATCACTCCACAGTTATTACTGTCAGACTGTAAAAACTACACACACTGCAGATTCATACTGGATTATAATCCCTCCACAGTTATTACTGTCAAACTGTCAGTTCAGATGGTTGTTGATCATGTAGTGTTAGTGCTGAAGTGCTGGGTGGATGCGGAAGACCTCATTAAAGCTGGTGACCACATCATTAAGTGTCCACTTAAGAACCTTAAAGTGTAGATGGTTTCAGAATCAAGCAACAAAGATATTAAACCAGCACCTCCACTTCATCCGAGATAACCTCACAAATACAGATAAACAGAAACAGATATAACCCCCCCCCCCTCTAATCGTTAACATCTAATCTTTAAATGTTCATGATTAAGGAAATAAAACACTGCACTGTTACTGTGCGTCAACACATTCCTGCAGACTCCACTGACTTGAGTTTATATCACCGCCATCTATCAATCTGACTGCAGCACAGCGCACTGACAGAAGCTGTGTGAAGAATTCAAACTATGGGAAAACCTGGGCCACTGCATGCCTTCCATGTTACGGATATTTTCAAACATCTATACGGACCAAAGGAAGTGTGACTGTTCTGCACTGAACAAGATGTCTTTTATCTGTAAGTCACAATCGAAAACAAACACAAACAGTTTTATTTTTCTACATCATTTGAACGTGACAGCTGTTTACATTGGCTGAAGGTTGAATGATGAAAGCACCAATAGAAATGCTCCAAAACAGCCTGGAAGAAATTCTGGTTTCACTGACTTGCATTGAAAGTAAAATCTATTATACACACACACACACTCACACACACACACACACACACACACACACACACACACATACATATATATATATATATATATATATATATATATATATATATATATATATATATATATATATATATATATATATATATATATACACATATCTTATATAATACTACACCTAAACCTAAACCTAACCTCAGTACCTTATATAATACTACACCTAAACCTAACCTTAACCTCAGTACCTTATATAATACTACACCTAAACCTAACCTTAACCTCAGTACCTTATATAATACTACACCTAAACCTAACCTTAACCTCAGTACCTTATATAATACTACACCTAAACCTAAACCTGACCACAGTACCTTATATAATACTACACCTTAATCTAACCTTAACCTCAGTACCTTATATAATACTACACCTATACCTAAACCTAACCTCAGTACCTTATATAATACTACACCTAAACCTAACCTTAACCTCAGTACCTTATATAATACTACACCTAAACCTAACCTTAACCTCAGTACCTTATATAATACTACACCTAAACCTAACCTTAACCTCAGTACCTTATATAATACTACACCTATACCTAAACCTAACCTCAGTACCTTATATAATACTACACCTAAACCTAACCTCAGTACCTTATATAATACTACACCTAAACCTAACCTTAACCTCAGTACCTTATATAATACTACACCTAAACCTAACCTTAACCTCAGTACCTTATATAATACTACACCTATACCTAACCTTAACTTAACCTTAACCTCAGTACCTTATATAATACTACACCTATACCTAACTTTAACCTCAGTACCTTATATAATACTACACCTAAACCTAACCTTAACCTCAGTACCTTATATAATACTACACCTAAACCTAAACCTAACCTTAACCTCAGTACCTTATATAATACTACACCTAAACCTAACCTTAACCTCAGTACCTTATATAATACTACACCTAAACCTAACCCTAACCTTAACCTCAGTACCTTATATAATACTACACCTAAACCTAACCTTAACCTCAGTACCTCATATAATACTACACCTATACCTAACCTTAACCTCAGTACCTCATATAATACTACACCTATACCTAACCTTAACCTCAGTACCTTATATAATACTACACCTAAACCTAACCTTAACCTCAGTACCTCATATAATACTACACCTATACCTAACCTTAACCTCAGTACCTCATATAATACTACACCTAAACCTAACCTTAACCTCAGTACCTCATATAATACTACACCTATACCTAACCTTAACCTCAGTACCTCATATAATACTACACTTATACCTAACCTTAACCTCAGTACCTTATATAATACTACACCTAAACCTAACCTTAACCTCAGTACCTTATATAATACTACACCTATACCTAACCTTAACCTCAGTACCTTATATAATACTACACCTAAACCTAACCTTAACCTCAGTACCTTATATAATACTACACTTATACCTAACCTTAACCTCAGTACCTTATATAATACTACACCTAAACCTAACCTTAACCTCAGTACCTTATATAATACTACACCTAAACCTAACCTCAGTACCTTATATAATACTACACCTAAACCTAACCTTAACCTCAGTACCATATATAATACTACACCTATACCTAACCTTAACCTCAGTACCTCATATAATACTACACCTATACCTAACCTTAACCTCAGTACCTTATATAATACTACACCTATACCTAACCTTAACCTCAGTACCTTATATAATACTACACCTAAACCTAACCTTAACCTCAGTACCTTATATATACTACACCTAAACCTAACCTTAACCTCAGTACCTTATATAATACTACAACTACACCTAAACTTAACCTCAGTACCTTATATAATACTACACCTAAACCTAACCTTAACCTCAGTACCTTATATAATACTACACCTAAACCTAACCTTAACCTCAGTACCTTATATAATACTACACCTATACCTAACCTTAACCTCAGTACCTTATATAATACTACAACTACACCTAAACTTAACCTCAGTACCTTATATAATACTACACCTAAACCTAACCTTAACCTCAGTACCTTATATAATACTACACCTATACCTAACCTTAACCTCAGTACCTTATATAATACTACACCTAAACCTAACCTTAACCTCAGTACCTTATATAATACTACACCTATACCTAACCTTAACCTCAGTACCTTATATAATACTACACCTATACCTAACCTTAACCTCAGTACCTCATATAATACTACACTTAAACCTAACCTTAACCTCAGTACCTTATATAATACTACACCTAAACCTAAACCTAACCTTAACCTCAGTACCTTATATAATACTACACCTAAACCTAACCTTAACCTCAGTACCTTATATAATACTACACCTATACCTAACCTAAACCTCAGTACCTTATATAATACTACACCTATACCTAACCTTAACCTCAGTACCTTATATAATACTACACCTATACCTAACCTTAACCTCAGTACCTTATATAATACTACACCTAAACCTAACCCTAACCTTAACCTCAGTACCTTATATAATACTACACCTATACCTAACCTAACCTTAACCTCAGTACCTTATATAATACTACACACACACACACACACACATTTTATGAGCCTAAAAGCAGTAAAGCACGTGGGTCTGGTGGAAAATGTCCAGTCAGTAATTTGGTTATTTACAGAGCTGTTCTGTTTGGATTACGGGACTGAGCACCTGTCCTTCACCCACATTAGGGAAACTCCCTTCACTCAGATATGCATTTAAACAACAAGAACAAAGCAGCTTCTGTCTTAAAGACTCGGGATGATCTGGTTTCACACTTTCTTTTGAAAATCTTTTCCATGTAAACAACTGATTACCTTCTCACAGCTGCCAGCTCACCTGGGGGCAGCAGCAGAGGTTTTTGGGGGGTGGGGGTGGGGGGTGGGGGGTTGAGGGGTGTGGAGTCACCTCAGGGCAACTTGCGTAAAGCCTCCTGCTCCGAGGCACAACGGCAGAGCTGAGCGAGCTTTGAAGGAGGAACCGGTTCTGCTGAACAGAACGTCTGAACTCTGTCTCTGTTCTTTACCTTTACTGAGTCAGGAGGCTGAAATAAGGCAGCAGTGCTGCTGCGAGTCGCCTGTAAAGCCTGAAATAATCATGCAAAATCCATTCAGAGTCAACAAGTCGTGAGGTTTTCACACCACACACTATCTATTTACTTCACAAGCACAGACTCTAAGAATCTGACTCGAGGTTCAGACCTCAAATGACCATCATTAGCAGATATGTACATGAAAATTATAGGATATTGACATCATTGACAAGAACTTATCAATAACTAGGGTAGATTATCAATGGCCCAATTATATAATATTACTGTAATACTAAAGTCATAATACAACATTACTTTGATACTAAAGAAGTCATGATATAATATAACTTTGATACTTAAGTCATAGTACATTATTACTTTGATATTTTATTGTAATACAATGTTACTGTGATACTTATATCATGATGAAAAAATATTGTGATATCTAAAAAGTCATAAAATAATATTACTGCGTTACTTAAGTCATGATACATTGTTACTTTGATACTCATGATACAATAATACTGTGATACTAAAATCATGATACAGTATTATAGTAATACTTAAGAAGCTATGATATAATATTACTTTGATACTTAAGTCATGATATATTATTGCTTTAATACTTAGTTATGATACAATATTACTGTGATACTTAAGAAGTCATGATATAATATTGCTTTGGTGCTTAGATCAAAATACAAAATTATTGTGATACTAAATTCATTACAGAGTATAACTGTGATACTAAAGTCATGATACAACCTTACTGGAATACTTAAATCATGATACGCTGAATATTGCGATATTTTGGGATTTTTCTCTTTTTAATAGCAGATTATGTCCTCAAAGAAAAACTCTGTGCTGTTCCAGCCACATAGGAATCTTTGGCCAGTGACGTCGCCACACTGCCAGTTAACACAAACTTCTCTGCTTCTTTCAAATCAGTTGTTTTTTATTTTTCTAGCACCAAATTTGTATTTGCAAGTCATACAAAAACAGAATGCACCAGGTTCCGGCTGATCACCACAGATACCACAAAACACAATAACTAAATAAATAAAGATCAGCTAAAGTTTCTGAGAGTCCACATTCACATTCGTCACAAACGTTAATCCCTGGAACTCAGCAGCTGCCCGGCAGATTCAATTATGAGCTTGCGTCGTGTTTGAGAAACTCCCTGAGCTCACATATGTATTTGCACAGCGAGAACAAAGCGGCCGTTGTTATGCAACACGACTCGAGAGGATGAACCGCACAAACAATGAGTGTGACTGTGATCAAACACAGGAGGGGTCAGGAAAAACCACACACTGCCCGAACAGGACACCACCACGCCAACGCGTCGCCATCCGGGCGTGACATGACCTCGTCCTCACAGGCATGTGGGCAGCACACCTGAGCACATCTTCTTTACTTTATCTTTATATACATCTTCTTTACTTTATATATGTATATAAGCTTTTATTTACTTTAAATATTAAACATTATTAATTAAGTAGAGGTTTTACATACGTCAGTGTGTTTATTTAACCCTTTCCAAGCCTGCTATGCTCATGGAGAGACCTGTATATCATCATTGTCCAAAGTAAAACAAGTATGTTTTTGCTTTTAATGTAACTCAATGACACCAGAATATTTTTCAAGCTTTTATTATTTCATATATACCAAGACAAATGCTGAAATATCTGAAAAATCTGAAATAATTTATAATAATAAATATATATATATATATATTTATGTACATATATAAAAACAAAAGTTAAGCACAGTATTATATATATATATATATATATATATATATATATATATATATATATATATATATATATATAATGTATGTATTGTTTAACTATTTAAATATTCATAAATATTCAAATAGTATTACAGTAAGTAGTGCCTTTACTTACGCCAGTGTATTTATTTAACCCTTTCCAAGCTTATATCTTGTAAAGGCCTAGAGGACTGAAAACTTCACAAATAATAACAGCTTTTGATTATGTACAAGTATATATATATATATATATATATATATATATATATATATATATATATATATATATATATATATATATGCCTACATATTCATACATGAAGAATTCTTTTCACAACTTTTTCTCAGCTCTTTATTTTTATTATTATTTTTATTTTTTATTTATCTTTATTATATTTCTCATTGAATTCAATATTTATTGTACATTATTGAATTTCTATCTTAAAGCCTGTTATGAGTCTGTGTGCTTGTCTGGTCTGTTCAGTGTGTTACATGATTTATTCAGTCAGTGCTTCTGATTCTGATTGCTGTATTTGGGCAGGACTGTGTCTCTCGGTAGGCCAGTGATCCAAAAACAGCCGAAACCCTGAATCAGAGCCTACACCAACTACAGGTGTCTGAGCTGTGCTGTAACTCTTGAGGGTGAATCAGAGGATTACACTCCGACAGGCTGCATTACAATACACCCACACTGAGGCATGCTGGGCCAGCGCCGGGAAACGCCCCGCCATTCTCCCTTATGGATAACGATAGATCAGATAAGACAGTCCACCAAAATACCAGCTTTTATAACTCAGTACACGCTCAGGGCACACGTGTGTGAAATGTTAAAATACATCAGAAAATAAAACCTGAGTAGTTACGTCAGATGGTATTTATGTGAGGGGAAGTTATGTAGGGGGTAGTTATATAAAGGGTAGTAATGTAGGAGTAGTTATATGAGGGGTTATTTATGCGAGGGGGTAGTCATGTCAGGGGTAGTTATGTCTGGGGTATTAATATGAGAGGTAGTTATGCCAGAGATTATTGATGTGATGGGATAATTATGTAGGGGGTAGTTATCTGAGGCGGTACTTATGTGAGGGGTTGTTATGTGTAGGGTACTCATATTAGGGGGTTATTAATGTCAGGAGGGATAGTTATGTGAAGGGTAGTTATGAAAGGGGGGTGTCATGTCAGGAGGTATTAAAGAGAGGGGGTAGTTGTGTGGTGGGGGGTAGTTATGTGAGGGGTAGTTATGTAAGGGGGTTGTCATGTCAGGAGGTATTGATGTGAGGGGGCAGTTATACAGGGATAGTTATGTAAGAAGGGTAGTCATGTCAGGGAGTATTAATGAGAGGGGGTAGTTATTTGGTGGGGGGGGTAGTTACGTGAGGGGTAGTTGTGTAATATTGTATGGGTCTGAAAGGATGTGTAGCTGTTGAAGAAGCTCCTCACTGAGAAAAGGAGATACAGACACACCAAACAAACAAGCTGCTCTCAGAACAGTGGACTGACCACCCCAGAGTCCAGACCCTCAACACCACTGTACTTAGATTATGAGGAGCAGAAAATTCAACCAACGTCTGAGACTAAACTTGCAGACTTCTTCGAGTCTCCTGAAAAGAACGTCATTGCCAACAATCAGTAGACGATATGAACACATAGGAAACGTCCAATCACACG
>CM038702.1:67114008-67121508 GCA_021613375.1 Megaleporinus macrocephalus | reverse complement strand
GTCTGTGGGATAGGGGCTCATGCACGTTCGGTAATTACACCCTTTAGAGTTTGGCAGTCAGTGGAGTTGACTGTTATTTACATGCCAGTTTATCGTCGCCGTGACAGCCCTGCGTGTTATTATTAGGCAAAGCTTGAGGCTCAAATTTGTTTGCCAAAATAACAGAAACCGGTTTCCTGTAAATGCATTGTAGTTATTTACAAGCAAGAAGCTCAATCCAGTGCCAATGCCTTTGGATTGTTTTGCACTTAATAATGTTTTGCGTTAATAAAAACATTCCGCTGTTGGGGTGACCGTGGTGGCCGAGATGGCCTGCATGGAGGTCATCTGATCTACGTTATATTTGGATATAAATGCCTCTCAGCAGTCTATTCAATGTCTTACTTTATTTACGATTGATCTTAGAAACCACTCAATGGAACCATCGATGGTGTAGCCCAGCTCAAGAGGGCGGAGGTTACAGCTAACAAGTTGCAACCAGATCTGATTTATCTGATTAGATTCTGCGGCAGAGCAAACAGGTTTGTTTAGGAAAACAGAGGCAGAGGCAGAGGTGGGTAGAGTCGTCAAAACCCAACTGGGTGAAATAATGACTGCAGTAAAGAAACTTCTTGCTGAAGCATCTGGGAGCTCAGGTGTTTAGAACCATCCCAAAAACCAATCTCCCAATCTAGCCCCCTTACCCCACTCCGCCCCAGGATGGCCCACGTTTTTCCTTTATAACTGCTTGTTGTGAGCTAGGTTGAAGCAATAACATGGAACCTCTGACAGGGGACAGGAGACAATGGTCTCAGAGATGTAACCACTCCCAAAGCAGTAGATGTCACAACCGAAACAGAATTACCAATTAAAAAACTTCAAAGGCTAAAATGCTACAACATGTTACGTTCCTTTACTCACTGCTGTACTTGGGTAGATGTTAAAGAATTGTGGTGCCCACCGCTTGCTCTGCATAACTTGAGGGGGGTTAGGAGATGTGGCCATGCAAAGAAACTCTTGTATGCATTGTCTGAGCGGATGCTACACTGGTGTCAGAAGTGGGATTTGACAGCCGGGACGAAGAGGGTACCGAGCAGTCCATGGGGTGGGGCGTTCTGTTAGCCTAGGGATGCACAATGAGATGACATACTGGGCGTAGATGGAGCTGGTGCTGGGGAAGCATATGTGGCAGCTGCTGGTGTAGACAAATTGCTGAAGCAGTTGCCGAGGAGGTTCTACAGGGTTCTACTGCTTCGAGAACTTAAACACGATACACCCTGCGGCGCTTGTGATAGTCAGGATACTGGCTGCAAATAGGATGGTCTGTCAACCTTTGGGGGGGAGGTGTAGGCGGGACTAACTTCATGACTAACTTCATGCTGCCTTGGGTAGCTTGGGGCGGTAAGCATGCAAAGTAGGTCTTTGCATTCTCGCAGGGCCAAAGGGGGTGTTTGTTGTTGTTGATGTTGCGTTGTTGTTTCGTGCGGTCGTGTTTTGTTTAGCAAACTGTGTCCAGGAAGCGTGACGGTTGGTCTGCCCCCCTCGGCTAGTGGCCCCCAGCTGGAGCAGGACAGATGCTCTAGCGTATGGAACAACATCAAGCCAGACTACTCGCTTTCTGAAGTCGTAGCAAAGCTAAAGATCTTAATGACAAGCTTGGCGCTCAGTGGTGGGAGATTCTGGTTTCCACACATTTTCCCCCACCTCCAAAGTGAAACCTCAAATATTGCCCTGGATGCTGAAGCCCCGAAACCCAAATCATAATGGGATGTTTGTTAATGCCCTGGTCTAATCTCGTTCTCGGCTTTGCTCTGATCAATCTGACGAATCCCACGGCATCGTGAAAAGTTACCGTTACACAAAAACAGGTCCGACGAGCTCATCACTGAAAAAGAACACTGTGACATACTAATAACGGTAAACCGGGAGAGGCTGTTTGTTTTCTAATGTGCATGCTTACCAGGATGAGTCAGAGAGGTGTGACCCCTCCAGACTATGTATACAAGCATTATTTATCTGCACACATAGCGGAGAGCTGAACAGTTATAGAGGCTGCAGGGCGCGGCCCCGGTCCTTTAATCACCGTTAGCTAAGGGAATGTTTTATACACAGCATCTCCAAAACAGCAGCTTTACAGGAGAGGTCAAAAACCGTCTGCACTTTCAATGCAAGTCTATGGAACCAGAATTCTTTCCAAGCTATTTTCGGGCATTTCTATTGGTCCGTTCGTGATGAAACTTTCAGGCAATGTAAACAGCAGCTCGTGTGTTCAAATGATAAAAAATGGTGATACATGTTTTTTTTATTGGACAGCATCAATATTCATTGCGGTGGGAATGCATTAGGTCTAACCACTTCTCTCTCTCTCTCTCTCTCTCTCTCTCTCTTTGATGATCTGGTTGGCTCCCAACACATGATCGTTTCCAACCTCCACCCGATCCAAGCAAACAGCCTCATAAAACTCCAATATCAACTCCACCAAACTCCCCAAAACTGCCCCAAACTCCACAAAATCTCCCTATATCTCCCCAAAACTACCCCAAAACTCCCCAAATCCACCCCAAAACTCCCCCAAAAAGTCCGCAAACCCCCCTACAACTGCCCCAAAACTCCTAAAAAATGCCCCAAACTCCCTAAAACTGCCCCAAACTCTACAAAACTCCATAAAACTGCCCCAAAACTCTAAAAAAATCCCCCAAACTCACAAACTAAACACTTTACAGTCTGCTTGTGCAGCCAGCGTCGCGTTCATCTCCACAGCCCAGCTCTAAACTCTCCTTCACGCGTACGAGAAGTTTTAAACACCGCCTCTGATCGGCTGTAAACGCTCCTCAGACTCACCCGCCGTGAAGCACAGCGCCACTGCGAAGATGCCCAGCAGAGTCCTGTTCATGGTGGAGATGTTTGTCAGCTCGCTTCGGAGAGGTTCCTCTCGTGTGGTCCAGGTGCAGCGCTGTGATGGAGCGGAGGGGCGACACCACTGGTTTTATACAGCGACCCACCCAAACACGGCTCCGTTACATCAGAGCAGCGCACCGGGAGGCGGCGGCGGTGGTGGTGGTGGCGAAGAGGCGGGCTGGGCTGGGCTGAGCGGCTGCCTGCAGGCTGAGGAGCCGGGGCTGCGTCCCAAAGCGAGCCCTAGCTCCCTAGAGAGGGAGCGACTTCCTGGGGAATACGAAGGACATGTTGAGGCGCGCGCGCTGGCTGTTTTGTAATCGGAGTTATTTTTACTCAGGTGTGTGTGAGTAAAGGAGAATTCAGGTGTATGTGAGTAAATGATAATTCAACCATGGTTTTAGAAATTGCTGCTCAGTGATAGGAACCAGACGTTCGCACCATTCAGTGCCTTCTCAAGACCTTGTTTTATATACGTTTTGGAAAATATATAAAAACAAATCTGTCATATTAAATAAGGTGTAAAGATAAATGTAAAACTATATATTTATATATATATATATATATATATATATTGCTGTCAAGAGAAAAACACATATGGGAATACACATTCTGGTTCCATTAACTTATAAGAGGTACACTGGTAGGTGAAGGTAGTGTTAGGAGTCTTACCCCAGGACTCTTGGGTATAATGTAAGGTGGTTACTCAGGTGCGGCATCAAACCTCTGTCTACATCATGGAGGGAGCAGTGTAACCCAGTACACTATATCAATCAACTACTGTATACCAACCGACTACACTATACCAACCACTGTATACCAACCACTACATTATACCAACCACTGTATACCAACCTACTACACTATACCACCCACTGTATACCAACCCACTACACTATACCAACCACTGTATACCAATCACTACACTATACCAACCACTGTATACCAACCTACTACACTATACCAACCACTGTATACCAACCACTACATTATACCAACCACTGTATACCAACCTACTACACTATACCAACCACTGTATACCAACCCACTACACTATACCAACCACTGTATACCAATCACTACACTATACCAACCACTGTATACCAACCTACTACACTATACCAACCACTGTATACCAACCCACTACACTATACCAACCACTGTATACCAACCACTACACTATACCAACCACTGTATACCAACCACTACACTATACCAACCACTGTATACCAACCCACTACACTATACCAACCACTGTATACCAACCACTACACTATACCAACCACTGTATACCAACCCACTACACTATACCAACCACTGTATACCAAAAACTACACTATACCAACCATTGTATACCAACCACTACATTATACCAACCACTACACTATACCAACCACTGTATACCAACCACTACACTATACCAACCACTGTATACCAACCACTACACTATACCAACCACTGTATACCAACCCACTACACTATACCAGCCACTGTATACCAACCACTACACTATACCAACCACTGTATACCAACCTACTACACTATACCAACCACGGTATACCAACCCACTACACTATACCAACCACTGTATACCAACCACTGTATACCAACCACTACACTATACCAACCACTGTATACCAACCACTGTATACCAACCACTACACTTTACCAACCACTGTATACCAACCACTACACTATACCAACCACTGTATACCAACCACTACACTATACCACCACTGTATACCAACCCACTACACTATACCAACCACTGTATACCAAAAACTACACTATACCAACCACTGTATACCAACCACTACATTATACCAACCACTGTATACCAGCCACTACACTATACCAACCACGTTATACCAACCCACTACACTATACCAACCACTGTATACCAACCACTACATTATACCAACCACTGTATACCAACCACTACACTATACCAACCACTGTATACCAACCACTACACTATACCAACCACTGTATACCAACCACTACACTATACCAACCACTGTATGCCAACCCACTACACTATACCAACCACTGTATACCAATCACTACATTATACCAACCACTGTATACCAACCACTACACTATACCAACCACTGTATACCAACCACTACACTATACTAACCACTGTATACCAGCCACTACACTATACCAACCACTGTATACCAACCCACTACACTATACCAACCACTGTATACCAACCACTACACTATACCAACCACTGTATACCAGCCACTACACTATACCAACCACTGTATACCAACCCACTACACTATACACTACACTATACCAACCACTGTATACCAACCACTACATTATACCAACCACTGTATATCAACCTACTACACTATACCAACCACTGTATACCAACCACTACACTATACCAACCACGGTATACCAACCCACTACACTATACCAACCACTGTATACCAGCCACTACACTATACCAACCACAGTATACCAACCCACTACACTATACCAAGCACTGTATACCAGCCACTACACTATACCAACCACAGTATACCAACCCACTACACTATACCAAGCACTGTATACCAACCCACTACACCATACCAAGCACTGTATACCAACCACTACACTATACCAACCACTGTATACCAACCACTACACTATACCAACCACTGTATACCAACCACTACACTATACCAGCCACAGTATACCAACCCACTACACTATACCAACCACTGTATACCAACCCACTACACTATACCAACCACTGTATACCAACCACTACACTATACCAACCACTGTATACCAACCTACTACACTATACCAACCACGGTATACCAACCTACTACACTATACCAACCATGGTATACCAACCACTACACTATACCAACCATGGTATACCAACCTACTACACTATACCAACCACGGTATACCAACCTACTACACTATACCAACCACTGTATACCAACCCACTACACTATACCAACCACTGTATACCAACCACTACACTATACCAACCACTGTATACCAACCCACTACACTATACCAACCACTGTATACCAACCCACTACACTATACCAACCACTGTATACCAACCCACTACACTATACCAACCACTGTATACCTACCCACTACACTATACCAACCACTGTATACCAACCTACTACACTACACCAACCACTGTATACCAACCTACTACACTATACCAACCACGGTATACCTACCACTACACTATACCAACCACTGTATACCAACCCACTACACTATACCAACCACGGTAAACAGCCACTGGTTGTGTTTAAAGAATGTTTTGAGGGTCTTTTAGAAATGAGCTCATTTGCTCTGATGCAGGTTTACATACTTTAAACATTCTGACCAGCAGCTTTACAAGGAGCCACATGAGCTGCTTCTCTAACAGGACTGGAGAAGATAATGTAGATGCTGAGATCTTGTTCTGTTAAAAAGGTTTGGGGGTTTTATAGTTCTTATAAAAATATACATTCTCATTTTTAGATTTAAATAAAGTCAAATGTTTGTTTTAGAGATGTTTTGGTACATGGGCTTCAACTTCACTATTTACACTTATCTCTCAACACGTTCAGATCAAAAACATCTTCATAATTATAAACATAGGTGTGTCCAAACTTTTGAATGGCTGGTAAATACTGAATAAATGCCTTCAGGTGTGTAAGGTTATGAGCAGAGGTGAGTAAACACTGCGTGAGGTGAAGGCTCGAGGGTGTGTGTCATTATGTCCCCCTGTTGGTTTTTGGAGAAAGGTTTTTGTTCGGGTTTCATGAGAGCGCTGCTGAAAGTTCTGCTGCAGGAATCAAACTCTGTGTGCTGAGCTCTCATCCTGTGTTGACATGAGAGTTGACGACAGCAAACCGGACGTGTTATATTTTTAAGTGCTAGCGGCAAAAGCAGCGTCCCTCAGTAGTTACTGGAATGTTCTGGCAGGAGCTCAACTTTAAAGCTGCCATTGAATATAAAACTATATTTATATTGTTAGATAGTATAATAGTGAGAGTTCAGTACACAGAACTGTACGTACCCTGAACCTGTTCTTCAAACACAAATCCCGCTGGGGATGATTAAACCAGCTACTGGCTACGTAACAGACTCGTTAATATTTACCTCCCCAACATTTACATACGACCACAACAGCAACGGAACTGGTGGTGGAGAAATCCAGGGTTCCAGGCTGTGAAGGAAACGTTGGTATTCCTTCCCAACTGACCCATCTGTCAGCACCGCATGGTTGATGTTCTTGAGGCTTCTGATGCAGAGTTCTTGTGCTGATGTTGCTTTCAGGGGCAGTTTGAAACTGGGGTGCAACAGGTGCTATAAAATACTCAGTAATTAGAAGGCCTGTCCACATACTTTTGGACACCTAGTGCATCCCCATATGTACGGACTGAAGCAGGATCTCCTCATATGGCTGCCCAGCACCAGGGTAGGGGATGGTTGGGTGTGGGGGGAAGTGGTGGATGGAAGAGTGACGGAACCTGAGCCAAACTTCTAGGTCTTGTCCTGGGGGGACGTTGAGCTAAGCCTGAGTGAAATACAATACAATACAATGCACAGTTATTATATGTTCAGACCAAGAGGGAGGCTGTATAGTCAGTAAGGCTCAAGTAG
>CM038702.1:67051508-67111508 GCA_021613375.1 Megaleporinus macrocephalus | reverse complement strand
TGGTTGTTTCACTATGCTTTAGTGTGTGTGTTCACTAGTGTGTGTGTGGTTGTATCACAATGCTTTAGTGTGTGTTCACTAGTGTGTGTGTGTATGTGTTTGTTTCACTATATTCTAGTGTGTGTGTTCACTTGTGTGTGCATATGTGTTTGTTTCACTATGTTCTAGTGTGTGTGTCCACTTGTGTGTGTGTGTGTATATGTGTTTGTTTCACTATGCTCTAGTGTGTGTTCACTAGTGTGTGGGTATATGTTGTTTCACTACGCTCTAGTGTGTGTGTTTACTAGTGTGTGTGTGTGTGTGTGTGTATGTGGTTGTTTCACTATACTCTAGTGTTTGCTCACTATTGTGTGTGTGTATGTGGTTGTTTCACTATGCTTTAGTGTGTGTGTGTTCACTAGTGTGTGTGTGGTTGTATCACAATGCTTTAGTGTGTGTTCACTAGTGTGTGTGTGTGTATGTGTTTGTTTCACTATATTCTAGTGTGTGTGTTCACTTGTGTGTGCATATGTGTTTGTTTCACTATGTTCTAGTGTGTGTGTTCACTTGTGTGTGTGTGTGTATATGTGTTTGTTTCACTATGCTCTAGTGTGTGTTCACTAGTGTGTGTTAATGTTTGTTTCACTATGCTCTAGTGTGTGTGTTCACTAGTGTGTGGGTATATGTTGTTTCACTATGCTCTATTGTGTGTGTTCACTAGTGTGTGTGTGTATGTGTGGTTGTTTCACTATGCTGTAGTGTGTGTGTTCACTAGTGTGTGTGTGTATGTGGTTGTTTCAGTATTCTCTAGTGTGACACATGCGTACTTACATCAATAGTAAACAAAATGTGTTGTAAAGATGGTGACGTCTGGTTACCATCACCACCACTGTAAACATCATCTTCACACCACTTCACACCACAACCACTCTAAGTCTCTCTTTTTACAATTATTATCACAGCTTCTAAGGGTCACCTGTCCACCTAGCCCGCTCCAGTGGGCACAGAAAAGAGTGTTCCTGCTCTGATTTGCCTATTCGGTCCACTGTTTGCTTTCCGAGTGGCTGCTCCCCTCAACCGACAGCTCAACCACCAACAGCACTCTGGAATGATTAAACCCTTTAATCACTGTGAGTCACTGTAGAAGGAAAGCATGAGACCCTCCAGCACAGGTCACATGACCTAGACCCAACACAGACAGCCAGAAAACATAGAGTGTTGTTTTTTTTTAGCTACGTCACCTGGACAGAACACAAACATAAACACAGAGTCGTATGTGAATTTTAATCAGTCAAAACCGTATTTCTTAATAACTGCTGGATTTTCTAAAATACAGACATAACGGGTGTGTCTCAAATCCTACTGAGCTCCTACATAGGCAGCATCTTACATCATAGTATGTGCTACCGACATGTAGACTGTCCCAATTCTTACATACCTTAAACATGCTGTCTACTGAGGAACCTTATTTAGACCTGATTTTAAAGAAGCATCGAACGCTTCCTCAGCCGCTAAGACAATCCCATGATGCAACACAGGCTAATCTACGAGCAGTTAAGTGGTTTTAAAATGTGAGTTATTTTGATTCTCTCTGGAGTTTTAATGTGTTTCTGGTCATATAATCACACAAAACAGTATTTTATTATCAACTCTGTAACGAGTCCTTCACCATTTACACTTTTATACTCCAGACATTAGCATTTTTTTTATACTTTTATTTATTACTTTTTTCACAAAATTACAATGAACAACATCCCCCCACCCAACCCAAACCCATTACACCATCAAAGAATTGAAAGAAAGATCATTAGGAAATCTCAGGATGCACAATCTTAATTGTATGAGGCTTGGAATATATACATACATAACCAATTAAATTAAATACATTTCTTATACATACATGGAAGTAGAAACAGAAAAATGGGGATAAATTAAAAAAAAAGAAAGAAGAATAATGATAGGTAAAACAGCTTGGTAAGTAAAGGCCATTTACTTTTATTTTATATATTTATCCAGAGGCTACGCTGCAAATTTTAACTCAGTATACAACAGTTAACTGTAAATCATGCACTTAATCAGTATGTGGTCTGACAAAGACTTATATAAAATAATCAATAAAAGAATTCCAGCGCAGGTAGAAACAGTCTGTTGACCCACGCAGACTGAACTCAGAAACATCATCATATCTGTAAGCCAGGAGTTAGATGGGGCATTGTGAGACTTCCACTGTAAAAGTATTCTACGCCTGGCTATAAGAGAGGCAAAAGTGATAATATCAGATTGCTTAGACGTTAACTGCAGAAGGAGATCAGGAGTCAGGAGGTGTTGGCGATACGGTGACATTAAACATTTTGGACAGTATTTTGAAAATAGAGATCCAGTAAGACTGAAGTTTGTGACATGCCCAGAACATGTGTTGAATTAGCAGGAGACCACCACACCAGTTACAGGTCTGATCTATGTGAGGGTAAATCTTTGCGAGCCTGGCTCTACAAAAGTGAACTCTGTACAGGACTTTGAACTGAATGAGCTCGAGGCGTGCACAAGAAGTTGATGTGTGAACCCGACACACATCTTCCTTCCACTGTTCATCACTGAGTTTGGTATTCAGATCGGTCTCCCATCCAAGCCTTTGTTTTTGGGCAAGGCTGTCTTCATCTTGACTTAAAATATAACTGTATAACTGAGAGATTTGACCTTTCTGATTACAGGTTAGCTCGAATAAGATTTTGTGTGGGTCAGTTAGAGGGAAAAGTGGAAACGATGTACAGTAGGTGCGCACAAAATCTCTGACTTGAAACATCGGAATATATTTCTCTGACAGATCTCAGAAACTACAGAAATAAAAAAAAATAAGAAAAAAATTTGTACTCTTATCAAAGAAGTCTTTAAAATTGTCTATGCCACGATTTTCCCAAGACGTGAATGAGGCGTCCATAGTTGAAGGAGGAAAAGGAGATTTTTTTCTGATGGGGCATGTAAAGAGATATGTCAAGCTTTAATATGTGATCGAAACTGAGACCATATTCTAAGGGCTGCACAAACAATAGGGTTTGAAATTTTTTTGGTAGGTGTTATGGGAAGAGAGGAGTGGACTAGAGCAGGGAGTGAGGAGTGTTGGCATGATGACGCTTTTAAAAGACACCAGTCGTTTCCTGGAGTCTGGAGCCAAAATGTTCTGGAAGTTGGGTAGAGCTAGTCCACCTTGTGTGCAGGGGTTTTGAAGCGTTCTGATGCTTATTCTGGGGGGTTTACTGTCCCATATGAAAGAAGAAATTAACTTATTTAAAGATTAAAAGAAACATTTAGGTATAAATAAAGGGATACATTGAAAAATAAATAAAAATTTAGGCAATATTGTCATCTTGACCACATTTATTCTTCAATTTTGTTTCCCAAAATAGTTTCCAGATTAGTTTTATATTACTGAGAGAATTTGGGAGTACTGTGAATGCCTAGATATTTAATACCTGTCTCTGTAGATAGTAGATAGTAGATAACTTGTAGGAGGAGCATAATGGGTAATTGGAAAGCATTCACTTTTCTGATAATTTAATTTGTATCCTGAGAAACTTCCAAATTCTTCAAGAATGGAAATTATTTTGGGAGCGGAAGATAAAGGGTCTGTAACAAACAGTAAAAGATCATCTGCATACAACGACAGCCGATACTCCCGATCTTTTCTGAATATGCTGTAAAATGCAGGTGATGCTTTTAATCCTATGGAGAGGGGCTCAATTCCAATTGCAAATAAGAGAGGGGACAATGAACAACCTGGGCTGTGCCTCTAGTTAAGAAAAAGTATTCTGATCTGTTGTTATTGGTATATACACTTGCTTGCGGGGAACTATATAGACCAAGCCGTGACGCAGTCTCTCTCTAACTAGAGCGTCTCGGTAATCTGGTTTATGAGGAGAGATGAGGAGAGAACACTGCTACTTAAACAGCTGCTACCTAGACAGCCTACTTACACACTCACTAGAGTTTGAGACACACCCATTATTTGTCACATTAGGTGTGTGAGTGTGTGTCGGCCATGCGATGGACTCGTGAACTGTCCATGGTGTACCCTGCCTTCGCCCGATGACACTGGGATTGGCTCCAGCCCTCTCAGTGATGGACAGTGGTGATATATATTTAGGGCAAGATGGATTCAATCAAGTATCAGGAAGTTTCTGGGAGAAAACGTCATGCCTTCTGTGAAGAAGATGAAGCTTGTACGTCACATTCAACAGGACCTTCCAACAGGACAATAAGCCCTCAATGTCCACCAAGACTTGAAGTCCTGGAAGACTCTGGAGTGGCCATCACAGTTGGCTGACTTGAACCCCATAGAAAATCAGTGGTGGGATTTTAATGGGTTTTAAATAGGTCAGTATGCGTAAACCAAACATTACAAACCTCTATAATCATCTACAGAGAACAAAACACGGCAGTTAACAGTGGACACTCTCGATTTATAAATAAATATAAATACATATACGTTTACAAATAAAACCATACATGTAAATAGCCTTAACCTTTGGGTGGAGATAGTAGGATACGCTTCTGTAAGACTTTCCTTATCAGTAGGCCAACATGGCCCACTTCGCCCTTTCTTCTGAGATTAAGTTATCAAAGTTAGCTCCACCAGGTACGCTTGAGATAAAACACACCAAAAAGCTGGACAGGCTAGAGGGCGCTATCACCAGCTGCCTCTAGATTTCTGAGGAGGCAGGTGGTCAGAAACCCTTGAGCGATTGCAAAAGACCTGCAGCTGGGTTTGGTGGCAGCGCTAAGGTTTGTGTTTGCACAATAAGGCGCTTAACAAACGCCAAACGTCTCCGTACCTAAACTCCAAGTTGTCCACTTCTACTGACGCAGCAGCACAAGAGAGGACTCCAATCAAAACTATAGAAATAAACCAAAGGTTGGAATTCTGTTCTGTGATTAAACAAAACAAAAACCTAGAGGACTGTCAGTGATAAAGGACTGCCAGTCTGTACATGTCAGTGATAGAGGACTGTCAATGATAGAGGACTGTCAGTGATAGAGGACTGTCAGTGATAAAGGACTGCCAGTCTGTACATGTCAGTGATAGAGGACTGTAAGTGATAGAGGACTGTCAGTCTGTACATGTCAGTGATAGAGGACTGTCAGTGATAGATGACTGTCAATCTGTACATGTTAGTGATAGAGAACTGTCAGTATGTACATGTCAGTGATAGAGGACTGTCAGTGATAGAGGAATGTCAGTCTGTACATGTCAGTGATAGAGGACTGTCAGTGTTAGAGGACAGTCAGTCTGTCCAATCAGTGATAGAGGACTGTCAGTGATAGAGGACAGTTAGTCTGTACATGTCAGTGATAGAGGACTGTCAGTCTGTACATGTCAGTGATAGAGGACTGTCAGTGATAGATGACTGTCAGTGATAGAGGACTGTCAGTGATAGAGGACTGTCAGTGATAGAGGACTGTCAGTCTGTACATGTCAGTGATAGAGGACTGTCAGTGATAGAGGACTGTCAGTCTGTACATGTTAGTGATAGAGAACTGTCAGTATGTACATGTCAGTGATAGAGGACTGTCAGTGATAGAGGAATGTCAGTCTGTACATGTCAGTGATAGAGGACTGTCAGTGTTAGAGGACAGTCAGTCTGTCCAATCAGTGATAGAGGACTGTCAGTGATAGAGGACAGTTAGTCTGTACATGTCAGTGATAGAGGACTGTCAGTCTGTACATGTCAGTGATAGAGGACTGTCAGTGATAGATGACTGTCAGTCTGTACAAGGCAGTGATAGAGGACTGTCAGTGATAGAGGACTGTCAGTCTGTACATGTCAGTGATAGAGAACTGTCAGTCTGTACAGGGCAGTGATAGAGGACTGTCAGTGATAGAGGACTGTTAGTCTGTACATGTCAGTGATAGAGAACTGTCAGTCTGTACAGGGCAGTGATAGAGGACTGTCAGTGATAGAGGACTGTTAGTCTGTACATGTCAGTGATAGAGAACTGTCAGTCTGTACAGGGCAGTGATAGAGGACTGTCGTCTGTACAGGTCAGTAATAGAAGACTGTGAGTTTGTACAGGTCAGTGTTAGAGGACAGTCAGTCTGTCCAATCAGTGATAGAGGACTGTCAATCTGTCCAATCAGTGATAGAGGACTGTCAGTCTGTCCAATCAGTGTTAGAGGACAGTCAGTCTGACCAATCAGTGATAGTGGACTGTCAGTTTTAGAGGACTGTCAGTCTGTAGAGATCAGTGTTAGAGGACAGTCAGTCTGTCCAATCAGTGATAGAGGATTGTCAGTCTGTCCAATCCGTGATAGAGGACTGTCAGTCTGTAGAGATCAGTGTTAGAGGACAGTCAGTCTGTCCAATCAGTGTTAGAGGACTGTCAGTTATAGAGGACTGTCAGTGATATTGGATTGTCAGTCTGTACAGGTCAGTGATAGAGGACTATGAGTTTGTACAGCTCAGTAATGGAGGACTGTGAGTCTGTATAGGTCAGTGTTAAAGGACAGGCAGTCTGTCCAATTAGTGATAGAGGACTGACAGTCATAGAGGACAGTCAGTGATAGAGGACCGCTAGCCATACAGGTCAGTGATGGGTGATTACAAGGTGGACCAAAAATGTAGTTTCTAACAGACTGGGCAGTGAGTGGACACTGTGTTTAAAATAATCTTCTAAAAAGAAAGACATCATACTAAATGGCCACACTGTATATGGTATACTGCATAATGTATAGTACACTGAGTATACCTGTTTTTATTTTATTTTGGCTCTCTAGTTGATAAAGTCTAGACTCCATTCCAATGTCGCGTCCAAGTCTTATGTCCTTTGCTTCTCGCTTCTGCCTGTGTTTCTGTCTGGGCTCTTTTTTAAGACATATGGTGAGGAGAAACAAAAGAGACCATCTCCGCAGCTCTGGTTCACTTCAGCTCATTTGCTTTGTAAATTCTTTAACCTTTGACTGTCTTTCTTTGTTGAGTACTTTGAGATTCAGCCTCACCCCTTCAAACCTGTTTGCCTCTTCAGTACATTGTGTGTATTGTTGCTGTCAGGATTAACCTTGGAGGCCTTTACAATGTCGGTATGGTGATGATGATGAGTGGACCAAAAGAGAGTGACTTAGAAAAGCTGGACTGGTTCCATTGACTTACATAGTTGGACACAGCATAAGTGGAATACTTAGAAATACCCATCCATACTTAGATTAGTTCTCAATTAGGTGCTTCTGCTTTTGAAGACCATAAAAGAGAGTGAACGTTTGTTCCACCATCTGGGCTCCAGGACAGAGAAGAGACTTGTCGCTTGTCTTTTATATATCTTGAAGGCAGGTCCAGCGGAGCTGTACTTGAAGCTTGAAGGGCCTGAGGTACAGATGGACTCTGGACCATTGCCATAAGGAGTAGTCGTTGCCTGAAGGTTAGAGGTCCTGTCTTAGTGATGGGTAGGCCCCTGGTTCGGACCAGCAAGATGGATTCAATCAAGTATCACGAAGTTCTGGGAGAAAACATCACGCCTTCGGTAAAGAAGATGAAGCTTGTACGTCACTGGACCTTCCAACAGGACAATAAGCCTCAAAGTCCACCAGGGCTTTGGTTCCAAAGAAGTCCTGGAAGACATGTGGCCATCACAGTTGGCCGACTTGAATCCCATAGAAAATCGGTGGTGGGACTTGAGTGGGTTTTAAATGGGTCAGTAAGCGTAAACCAAAAATTATAAACCTCTATAATCAGATTTACATCATCTACAGAGAACAGAACATGACAGCTATCTGCAAACAGTGGGCAATCTCGATTTATTTATACAAATAAAACCATACATATAAATAGCCTTAACCTTTGGGTGGTGATAGTGGGTTAAGCTTCTGTAAGCCTTTCCTTATCAGTAGGCCAACATGGCTCACTTCGCCCTTTCTTCTGAGAATGAGTTATCAAAGTAAGCTCCACCAGGTACACTTGAGATAAAACACACTTAAATAGCTAGACAGGCTGGTGAGCTTGTGTATGTTGACGTTTGCTTACATGTTAGAAATAGGGCAAAGTTAAAGCAACACTGCCTGCAAGACCTGGACGTGGCAGAAAGAGGGCGCCATCACCAGCTGCCACTAGATTCGATTGCAAAAGACCTGCAGCTGGGTTTGGTGGCAGTGCTGAGGTTTCAGTCTCCATACCCGAATTCCAAGACGCGACATAAGTGCCCTTAAGCAAAGCACCTTACCCCCAACTGCTCCCCACCCCGGCGCCATGGATAGGGCTGCCCACCATGCCAGGCGAGTGTGCTCATTGCCCGCTAGTGTGTATGTTCACTAGTGTGTGTATATGTGGGTGTTTCACTGCACAAATGGGTTAAATGCAGAGGTCAAATTTCGCTGTGTTCAAACACAACTGACAGAATAATCTTAAGGAGGGACGGGCTGGTCCAGCATATCGTTGCTGTCCAGGTATCTCCAAACTTAGTAACTTTACAGGAGTAAACACAATAAACCTTCTTTACTTTCAATGCTAGATCATGTGAAAGGATTTTTTTAAAGCAGTTTTGGAGCATTTTTATTGGTTGAAATATTGGACATATAGGGTGTGTCTCAAAACTTACTGAGCTCCTACATAGGCAGCGTGGTACGTCATAGTATGCGCTCCCGACATGTAGACTGTCCCAATTCTTACATACCTTAAACATGCTGTCTACTGAGAAACCATATTTAGACCTGATTTTAAAGAAGCATCGAACACTTCCTCAGCCGCTAAGACAATCCCATGATGCAACACAGTCAAATCTACGAGCAGTGAAGTGGTTTTAAAATGTGAGTTATTTTGATTCTTTCTGGAGTTTTAATGTGTTTCTGGTCATATAATCAGAAAACAGTATTTTATTATCAACTCTGTAACGAGTCCTTCACCATTTACACTTTATACTCCAGACATTAGCATTTATGCTAGCAGATTTTTAAGCCTCAGGCTATTGTTTTGAATGCCAGCCGATAGCTTAGCAACCAGCTAAACCAGTGTGGCCGGTGGCGTGCTGCAGTGGGCGGGAACAAGCCGTGACGCAGTCTCTCTCTAACTAGAGCGTCTCAGTAATCTGTCTTATGAGGAGAGATGAGGAGAGAACGCTGCTACTTACACAGCTGCCTACCTAGACAGCCTACTTAGACACTCACTAGCGTTTGAGACACACCCAATGTAAAGGACTAGTGTTCAAATGATGTGGAAAACTAAAAATTGCAAAAGTAATGGAGAGACATGGTTTTCTATGGACGATATAGTATTCAAGATACTCAGGAGATCTGTAAGAGGAGCAGCAGTTGGAGCTGAACTGGAGACACTGGGGCCCCTTTTGAATTTTCAATTCAGAGTAGTATGTAAACATGGTTTACGAGTGGAACTGAAGAATTTGCATCGAACGAAAGCAGTAAGGATCTGCACGTTTGAACCGAAAGCCTTGACTGGAAAGAGTGGCAGCTCGAATAAAAACGCACCCAGCCCTGCCTTTGCGTACGGCGAGGGCGTCTCCTGCTCACCCGAGTGCGGTGATGTAATCCAAAATCAGTGGATCAACACAGCAAAATCGTCAATGAACTTAAAGCTACAAAGGCTAGGGGGCAGCATTTCACAAGAAACTACACAGTCCCTCCTCCTCCATCTCCACTCCTTACCTGTCTAGAAAAAAGGTTCAGCATCAGAACTCACACTGCTTTATTAGAGCGCCTCTTGCTGGCAGTGATCGCTCACCAAGACCGTCAGCCATTGTTGTATTTACTCTTCCTTTCGTTAACTTCTAGCCATGTAAAAAATGAATGCTGTATAGTGCTCTAATATTTTGCAAGTGAGCTCAGCAATCAAAGGCATGATTTTAAGTTTTTCTGGTGATAGGACCACTAACATTGGTGCCTGTGATGGCAATATGCTTTCACACCGACTTTTTGCCACTGATCACCCAAATCACTGATCACCAGGAGGTGTTTCTGAACTTAAGCTGACCTTCAGTTGACATGGTTTCACTGATACCAAGCAAATGCTATAGCAGTACAGCGTACTTTACTGGTCAGTATCAACAGAGTATATAGATGAAAACTACATTTTGACCACAAATGAGACGCATGCCCACAAAAATAAAAATCCTGGAGTAAAATTTCTTGTCTAAAAATATTATCTCTGCGTAGAGCATCGCTGTCTGTGCAGTCAGTATTGACAAGAAACTGAGTTTATTCTTTGCGTGATGCTGCAACTATGAGTTCCTCTTCCATCTCCAGTAGGAACAAATATCTAGGAACCTTAAAAGGAGCATACTGGTTCACGGTGGTGGACATAAAGGGTCAAACACCCTGCTCAATGCTCAGTTCCTATTGGTGACTGCCCCATTGCTCCTAATTCGCATAAAGTTAAACTTCACTCAATTTCATCACCAACGTTTACACTTCTGCCTGTCAACGGAAATCGAAAATGAATAACCTTCTGTTGCTTTGTCGCGTCGCATTAACTAATTTATTACTGCACTACCTTTTTTACCTTCAGTCAGGGTGTATAGTCTGTATTCATATGTTCTTGTATATATTCTTTTTTACTATTGGAATTCTTTATATACCTTATTGTTTTTTTGTACTGTGTTTGTATCTATCTATCTATCTATCTATCTATCTATCTATCTATCTATCTATCTATCTATCTATCTATCTATCTATCTATCTATCTATCTATCATCGGCCTCATAACTA
Source organism: Megaleporinus macrocephalus (assembly GCA_021613375.1). Taxonomy (NCBI): domain Eukaryota; kingdom Metazoa; phylum Chordata; class Actinopteri; order Characiformes; family Anostomidae; genus Megaleporinus; species Megaleporinus macrocephalus. The sequence continues at coordinate 67,100,830 of CM038702.1, read as the reverse complement.
ATGAGGAGGACGGCGAGTACAGAGAACTGATTCAGGACAGTCCTGAAAGCCTTTACCTGAAATCAGTCATGATGTCGCTAACCTTGGCGTCGCTAAACTGTCCTAACAAGAATCAGTTCCTTACAAACAACACTAAGTCCAGCAAGGGTTGTCATAAGCAACCAATCCGCTCTGTTTCCTGAGCCTGGATCTCTGTTTAACGAAGCTCGACATGTTTGACTACGTGTGTAGGCTTTAGCTTCTGTTGACTTTGTCTTTCCTTTTTATAACGCCACTTGCCTCCCAAGACACTGAGTGTATGAATGTGCGGCTTCGTGTTAGGGATGTTCACAGGTACTCAAGTTCTTGTTTAACTATTCGAGATGGCAGTTTTCAGATTATGAAATCATTCGTTAACTTTCCAAACCGATTATCGTGAGGCCGCCGGGCCTAACCCAGTGCTCATTGGGCAGAAAGCAAGAAACATTCTAGACAGGCATCCAGTCCATCACAGGGTGGACACATTCACACCCACTTCCATCTAGGAGGCGATTTAGCATCTTCAGTTCATCTGACTGCATGTCTTTCGACTGTGAGGGAAGACCGGAACTCCCAAAGGAAACCCACACAGACATAAGAGACCCCCCCCAGGAATCGAGTCCAGGGCCTTCTTGTCTTCTTGTTGTGAGGACCTCAGCTCAGTAATAGGAACGTAGCCCTCTTCAGCTCTCTAAAGAAGACCTCCACAGCTCCAAAAAGGGACATAAAGGCAGAGGTGGGCGGACAGCATTCATTAATAAATCCCTGCCAATACATACTTCCTGAAGAGTGCTCCTGATTTGTAAATATTTCATGGCCTATATTCCCCTTTAATGAGCTGTGGAGGTCTTTCTTGGCCCACCATCCCCCTTAATGAGCTATGGAGGTCTTTCTTGGCCTTCTAACCCTCTTTATTGAGTTGTGGAGGTCTTTCTTGGCCTTTCATTCCCCTTTATTGAGTTGTGGAGGTATTTCTTGGGCCACCATTCAACTTTATTGAGCTGTGAGGGTCTTTTTCAGCCTACCATTCCCCTTTTTTAAGCTGTGGAGGTATTAGAAAGAGGTATTTCTTGGCCCACCATCCCCATTTAATGAGTCGTGGGGGTCTTTCTTGGCCTTCCATTCCTTTTTATTGACCTGTGGGGGTCTTTCTTGGCCCACCATCCCCCTTTAATGAGCTATGGAGGTCTTTCTTGGCCTTCTAACCCTCTTTATTGAGTTGTGGAGGTTTTTCTTGGCCTTTCATTCCCCTTTATTGAGTTGTGGAGGTATTTCTTGGGCCACCATTCAACTTTATTGAGCCGTGGAGGTCTTTTTCAGCCTACCATTCCCCTTTATTAAGCTGTGGAGGTATTTCTTGGCCTACCATTTCCTTTTATTGAACTGTGGTGGTCTTTCTTGGCCTTCTATTCCTCTTTATTGAGCTGTGGAGGTATTTCTTGGCCCACCATCCCCCTTTAATGAGCTATGGAGGTACTTCTTGGCCTACCATTCCCCTTTATTGAGCTGTGGAGGTCTTTCTTGGCCTACCAGTCACCCTTATTGAACTCTGGAGGACTTCCTTGACCTACTAGTCCCTAAGCACACCAGCTATCTCTTTCTTCTTAAAATTTGCCCAAACAGTTGATTTTGGTAAGGGTTTGTGACTTTTAATGTTTTTTTTCTTGTTTTTTGGCTATATAATGGTTTGCTTGACTTCACTGACACAACTCGGACCCTCAGGTTAAGAATACAGACTTTAAAGATGACTAAAAGCATAGAATCAAGACTGGTCTTTCAGAGCTACTCTATTAAGGACAGTAAACACACCTAAGTAATCACACTTGGGGTGGCGAATATACACCCAAACATTATAGAATAAACTGTACATACAGCTTGTTTAACAGGTGTGGAAAGTGTAAATACAACAGTGGTACAATGTGGGAGGTTTGACATTTGTGAGTTGGATGATGGTTGTAATGCCTAGAGCAGAATGGCTCACGCTGAGTCATCTTTAATATGAGCAGTTGAATAAACTAACCAGAATCAGAATCATTTCACCACGTATACAATTTAGTGTTTTTATTGCCCAATGAACTCTATTCATCATGTTGAAATAACACCATGAATTAGTCACTTAGACAATTGTAGAAGATGATCCATATGCAAGCTGAATAATTTCTAGTAGATTCTGAGTCATTTATAATAATTAGTAAATAATTTACAGTGGTTATTACAAAACATGGTAGCTAGTTAATAATTTATGTTAGTTAGTGAATAATTTATAGTATGTATTAAAAAACTTATACTAGTCAGTGAATAATTTATAGTAATTATTTAAAAAAAGATATACTAGTTAGAGAATAATTTATAATAGTTATTTAAAAAACCCTTATTTAGTAATTACTATAAATTATTACAATAAAACAAAAATGTATAGTAGTATTGGGTAATTTAGTAAAAATAATTTTAGCAGTTATTTTTCCTAAATTACCCAATACTACTATAAATTATTGACTACTATAATAATTGTAGATGCTGAATAGTTACTGTTATAGTAATAACCAAATAATCCATAGTAGTAACTAAATAAATTGTAGGAGCTACTGAAAAAAAATAATGTCTAATAATAACTGCATAATGTATAGCTGTTATTATTTTTTAAAGTAGATACTGAATAATTTATTGTAGATACTTAAAATGTATAGTAGTTGCTGAGTATAGATATTATTAATTAGGGTTTAGAGGATACTGAATAATATATAGTAGTTATTGAATATTATTATATAGTAGATACTGAATAATTGAAATTGGTTGCTAAAGAAACCATAGCAGTTGAATAATTCACAGTAAATACTGAATAATGTATTATTTAATGAATAGTAAATAATACATCATAGTAGTTAGTGGAAAATGGACAGTAGTTGTTAGATAAAAAAAGCAGAGAATATTTTTAGATATATTTAATAATATTTTTGATATTAGCTGCTGATTACTGAATAATTAATAGTGCTTAGTATTTAAAAAATATTGTAAATACTGAAAATATTCATAGAAGTCACATAATAATTTAGAGTAAATAGTGAAAAATGTATTGTAGATACAGAAAAAACCATAATTGTAATTGGATAATTTTAGTAGTTACTGAATAATTTCTAGTAGTTATTGAAAAATTTCTAGTAGTTATTGAATAATTTGTAGTAGGTTTAAAATAATTTAGTTTTTTTTATAGATAATGAGTAATTCATAGTAGTTACTGAGTAATAATAATAATATTACCTGACCAATAAGACCAGGGTTGAAAAAGACACAGAGTAAGAGTGTCTCAGCTTATCATATATATTAATGAACTCAAATAAATAAACATTAAATATTTATGCTTGAAACACTTCCTATGCCAACGCAGCCAGGTAAAGATCTGTCCAGACGGAGACAGCGTTAGGATGAATAAGATCAGAACAGAAAAAGGAACACATTTGACTTGTCATGTGAATCAGAATGAAACTCAAACAGGAAACGGTAATACAGCAATTACTAACAGTACGTCTGGAGTTGGTCTACAGGAGGCTAACTCTGAGTATATATATATATATATATATATATATATATATATATATATATATATTGTTGCTAAGACTAAACTAATAACAAACATGAAACATTATATTTGGTAAATAGTGCAGGATGCAAGTACATTGTTCAACTTTAACATTCTGGAAACATTTTTGGAGTGTATGTGTGTTTGTATGTGTGTTTTAAACTAACTACCAAATTACTGTTTCAGCTGGAAATGTATAAATAAACAAATACACATAATAAAAAAATTAATAAATAAATAAACAAACTACACTAGTGTGAAAGATAAACCTGAGCTGATGAAAAAGCCTCAATCCAATCAATAAGTGTATGTTCACCAGTACTAACACTAGATCTGATTAAAACAGATGTAAATAATCCTACATACAATACAAAGTAACATGAATATGTTATTGTGAGAGAAGTAGATCAGATCATGAGCTTCAGTTTGAAGAACAAAGTTAGGTTCCAGATTTCTCCTGGACGCCCCAGACATTGTATGAATGTATTCAGTTCCTTCAGCAGCAATCTTGTACTGATTGTACTGAGCAGTCAAAGCAGGTATTAGATGAGAACTGTAAATAATACTGGGTTGTTTATAGAAGGAGAAGCTTGGAAAAAGTTAAATAAACACACTGACGTAGTAAAAGTAGTAAAAGCACTACTTACTGTATTGATATTGTTTAATATTTAAATAACAAAGTGTTTACTGAGTAAATAAATACTTCCTGTCTAGAAATAATAGCTTTTTATATGTAGTAAGTGCCTCAAATGTAGTACAGTACAGTACAGTATATATATATATAAAATTTAATTACAGTGTAATTTGCGGATGAGTGACTCCGTTAATTCAGTCGGCACCTTTTTAAAATGGGAGTGTTTGGACACGCTCAAACAAGAATTCTCCGCATACATGCAGATGTTACCACATGCCCCGACAACAAACAGACTACAGGAAGCTGAACGCACAAACACCTGAAACTGAACACACGAGGAGAAGAAAAGACGAAACAGGTTGTGAAGTCCGAGCCACCCAAAAACTTGATTTCGCCAGAGAAAGAGCAGACTGTGGGAACAAGGGGTATTAACTGAGTCATACAGTCTCACAACAGAGAGAGAGAGCAGTGGGAGGGTGTCGCTCCGAGTTAAATGTGGTCTTCGTTGGTCTGTGTGTGTGTGTGGGGGGGGCGGGGGGAACAAAAAAAAAAACAAACACAACTGAGCTGATCCCGAGACTCTCAGCGGTGGGCGGTATACAGTTACTGAGCTTATTACTGTATTATACTGTATTAAAGTATCTGAGTTACTGTTTACTTTTATTTTGCTACAAGTATAATATAAAATATATAATAAATCAGTGATATCCAATCCTGGAAAGCTACTTGCCTGCAGTCCAATAAGCTGCCTATCCTGAAGTCACACACACCTGACCCAGCCAAGCAGGGACCTGGGAGTAAGATGACTACACACTTACCCCTGTAGCAGCAGTAACACTACACACACACAGCCGACTCTCCACTAACCTCTGTAGCAGCAGTAACACTACACACACAGCCAACTCTCCACTAACCTCTGTAGCAGTAACACTACACACACACAGCCGACTCTCGGCTAACCTCTGTAACAGTAACACTACACACACACAGCCGACTCTCCACTAACCTCTGTAGCAGCAGTAACACTAAACACAAACAGCTGATTCTACACTAACCTCTGTAGCAGTAACACTACACACACACAGCCGACTCTACATTAACCTCTGTAGCAGCAGTAACACTACACACACCCAACTGACTCTACACTAACCTCTGTAGCAGTAACACAACACACACACACAGCCGACTCTCCACTAACCTCTGTAGCAGCAGTAACACTACACACACACAGCCGACTCTACACTAACCTCTGTAGCAGCAGTAACACTACACACACACAGCCGACTCTACACTAACCTCTGTAGCAGTAACACTACATACACACACAGCCGATTCTCCACTAACCTCTGTAGCAGCAGTAACACTACACACACAGCTGACTCTACACTAACCTCTGTAGCAGCAGTAACACTACATACACACACAGCCGACTCTACACTAACCTCTGTAGCAGCAGTAACACTACATACACACACAGCCGACTCTCCACTAACCTTTGTAACAGAAACACTACACACACACAGCCGACTCTCCACTAACCTCTGTAGCAGTAACACTACACACACACAGCCAACTCTCCACTAACCTCTGTAGCAGTAACACTACACACACACAGCCGACTCTCCACTAACCTCTGTAGCAGAAGTAACACTACACACACACAGCCAACTCTCCACTAACCTCTGTAGCAGTACGACTACACACACACAGCCGACTCTCGGCTAACCTCTGTAACAGTAACACTACACACACACAGCCGACTCTCCACTAACCTCTGTAGCAGCAGTAACACTAAACACAAACAGCTGATTCTACACTAACCTCTGTAGCAGTAACACTACACACACACACACAGCTGACTCTACACTAACCTCTGTAGCAGTAACACTACACACACACAGCCAACTCTACACTAACCTCTGTAGCAGTAACACTACACACCACACAGCCAACTCTACACTAACCTCTGTAGCAGTAGCACTACACACACAAACACAGCCGACTCTACACTAACCTCTGTAGCAGTAACACTACACACACACAGCCAACTCTACACTAACCTCTGTAGCAGTAACACTACACACACACAGCCGACTCTACACTATCCTCTGTAACAGTAACACTACACACACACAGCCAACTCTCCACAAACCTCTGTAACAGTAACACTACACACACACAGCCGACTCTCCACTAACCTCTGTAGCAGCAGTAACACTACACACACACAGCCGACTCTAGACTAACCTCTGTAGCAGTAACACTACACATACACTGCCGACTCTACATTAACCTCTGTAGCAGTAACACTACACACACACACACACAGCCGACTCTCCACTAACCTCTGTAGCAGCAGTAACACTGCACACACATAGCCGACTCTACACTAACCTCTGTAGCAGCAGTAACACTACACACACCCAACTGACTCTACACTAACCTCTGTAGCAGTAACACAACACACACACACAGCCGACTCTCCACTAACCTCTGTAGCAGCAGTAACACTACACACACACAGCCGACTCTCCACTAACCTCTGTAGCAGCAGTAACACTACACACACACAGCCGACTCTACACTAACCTCTGTAGCAGCAGTAACACTACACACACACAGCCGACTCTACACTAACCTCTGTAGCAGTAACACTACATACACACACAGCCGACTCTCCACTAACCTTTGTAACAGTAACACTACACACACACAGCCGACTCTCCACTAACCTCTGTAGCAGCAGTAACACTACACACACAGCTGACTCTACACTAACCTCTGTAGCAGCAGTAACACTACATACACACACAGCCGACTCTACACTAACCTCTGTAGCAGCAGTAACACTACATACACACACAGCCGACTCTCCACTAACCTTTGTAACAGAAACACTACACACACACAGCCGACTCTCCACTAACCTCTGTAGCAGTAACACTACACACACACAGCCGACTCTCCACTAACCTCTGTAGCAGTAACACTACACACACACAGCCGACTCTCCACTAACCTCTGTAGCAGCAGTAACACTACACACACACAACCAACTCTACACTACCCTCTGTAGCAGTAACACTACACACACACAACCGACTCTCGGCTAACCTCTGTAACAGTAACACTACACACACACAGCCGACTCTCCACTAACCTCTGTAGCAGCAGTAACACTAAACACAAACAGCTGATTCTACACTAACCTCTGTAGCAGTAACACTACACACACACACACAGCTGACTCTACACTAACCTCTGTAGCAGTAACACTACACACACACAGCCAACTCTACACTAACCTCTGTAGCAGTAACACTACACACACACAGCCAACTCTACACTAACCTCTGTAGCAGTAGCACTACACACACAAACACAGCCGACTCTACACTAACCTCTGTAGCAGTAACACTACACACACACAGCCAACTCTACACTAACCTCTGTAGCAGTAACACTACACACACACAGCCGACTCTACACTATCCTCTGTAACAGTAACACTACACACACACAGCCGACTCTCCACAAACTTCTGTAACAGTAACACTACACACACACAGCCGACTCTCCACTAACCTCTGTAGCAGCAGTAACACTACACACACACAGCCGACTCTACACTAACCTCTGTAGCAGTAACACTACACATACACTGCCGACTCTACATTAACCTCTGCAGCAGTAACACTACACACACACACACACAGCCGACTCTACACTAACCTCTGTAGCAGTAACACTACACACACACAGCCAACTCTACACTACCCTCTGTAGCAGTAACACTACACACACACAACCAACTCTACACTAACCTCTGTAGCAGTAACACTACACACACGGCCGACTCTATACTAACCTCTGTAGCAGTAACACTACACACACACAGCCAACTCTACACTAACCTCTGTAGCAGTAACACTACACACACACACAGCCGACTCTACACTAACCTCTGTAGCAGTAACACTACACACACACAGCCAACTCTACACTAACCTCTGTAGCAGTAGCACTACACACACACACAGCCGACTCTACACTAACCTCTGTAGCAGTAACACTACACACACACAGCCAACTCTACACTAACCTCTGTAGCAGTAACACTACATACACACAGCCGACTCTACACTATCCTCTGTAACAGTAACACTACACACACACAGCCGACTCTCCACAAACCTCTGTAACAGTAACATTACACACACACAGCCGACTCTCCACTAACCTCTGTAGCAGCAGTAACACTACACACACACAGCCAACTCTACACTAACCTCTGTAGCAGTAACACTACACACACACACAGCCGACTCTACACTAACCTCTGTAGCAGTAACACTACACACACACAGCCAACTCTACACTAACCTCTGTAGCAGTAACACTACACACACACAGCCGACTCTACACTAGCCTTTGTAGCAGTAACACTACACACACACAGCCGACTCTTCACTAACCTCTGTAGCAGCAGTAACACTACACACACAGCCGACTCTACACTAACCTCAGTAGCAGCAGTAACACTACACACACATAGCTGACTCTCCACTATCCTCTGTAACAGTAACACTACACACACACAGCCGACTCTCCACAAACCTCAGTAACAGTAACACTACACACACACAGCCGACTCTACACTAACCTCTGTAGCAGTAACACTACACACACACAGCCAACTCTACACTAACCTCTGTAGCAGTAACACTACACACACAAACACAGCCGACTCTACACTAACCTCTGTAGCAGTAACACTACACACACACAGCCGACTCTACACTATCCTCTGTAACAGTAACACTACACACACACAGCCGACTCTACACTAACCTCTGTAGCAGCAGTAACACTACACACACACAGCCGACTCTACACTAACCTCTGTAGCAGCAGTAACACTACACACACACAGCCGACTCTACACTAACCTCTGTAGCAGTAACACTACACAAGAATATAGATGCCTATGAAACACATGCTAGTGGCTGGCACTGGCCTCTAGAAGTAAGGTCAGGAAGGTCATGGGGGGACGCATGTCCATTAGAAAGGGGACTGGATAAAAATGGTGAGGAAAAGAGAGAGAGACAGAAAGATGCAGATAGGAGGATAGAGGAGAAACAGATGGTGCAGAAGTACAGCGGAAGAGAGAGAGTGATGAAGAAGAGAACGAAAGAGAGGGGTGGGATGAAAAGGGAGCAGTAAGAGTGGAAATAGGGAAGCAAAGAAAAACCAATAGAAATACTGAAAAAGGAAAGCAGGGAGTCAAAAAGAAAAGAGAAGCAGGGAATGAAATGAGAGAATCAGCACTGATGGAGGGAGTGGCAGAGCGAGACATTTCACATGACTCTGAGAGAGAGAGAGAGAGAGAGAGAGAGAGAAAGAGAGAGAGAGAGAGAGAGAAAGAGAGAGAGAGAGAGAGGAAGGACGAGAGAGCGAGAAAGAGGAAGGACGAGAGAGGGAGGGAGGAAGAAAGAGAACGGGAGGGAGGGAGAGAGGGAGGGAGAGACACAGTGACTTCATTTCTGTGTTTTATTTAGACACACTGACTCTGAATCACAGCTTTCTGGAATAGCTGATGGCAGAAAATCTCAAAATCAGGATCATGATTCAGTTTGTACGTGTTCTGTTTGTAATCAAAGCAAAATTGTAGTAAACTAAACTGACCTGAACGAAACTTACAAGAATTGAACTGAACTCAAATTAACTGACCTGAAAAAAATTCAGGTTAATGACAGTGGCTACCAACCCCCCACATTATACCAACCACTGTATACCAACCACTACACTATACCAACCACTGTATACCAACCACTACAATATACCAACCACTGTATACAAACCCACTACACTATACCAACCACTGTATATCAACCACTACACTATACCAACCACTGTATACCAACCACTACACTATACCAACCACTGTATACAAACCCACTACACTATACCAACCACTGTAAACCAACCACTGCACTATACCAACCACTGTATATCAACCACTACACTATACCAACCACTATAAACCAACCCACTACACTCTTCCAACCACTGTATACCAACCACTACACTATACCAACCACTGTATACCAACCACTACACTATACCAACCACTGTATACCAACCACTACACTATTCCAACCACTGTATACCAACCACTACACTATACCAACCAATGTATACCAACCACTACACTATACCAACCACTGTATACAAACCCACTACACTATACCAACCTCTATATACCAACCCACTACACTATACCAACCACTGTATACCAACCCACTACCTTATACAAACCACTGTATACCAACCCACTACACTATACCAACCACTGTATACCAACCGCTACACTATACCAACCACTACACTATACCAACCACTGTATACCAACCTACTACACTATACCAACCACTGTATACCAACCACTACACTATACCAACCACTGTATACCAACCACTACAATATACCAACCACTGTATACCAACCTCTGCACTATACCAACCACTGTATACCAACCACTACACTATACCAACCACTGTATACCAACCACTACACTATACCGACCACTGTATTCCAACCACTGTATACGAACACACTACACTATACCAACCACTACACTATACCAACCACTGTATACCAACCTACTACACTATAACCAACCATTGTATACTGACCACTACACTATACTAACCACTGCATACCAGTGTACAGTGAAATGTGACTATTCACATATACACTAAAAGCCACAAAGACTTTTACACCATCATCTTTCATTTACTTGTGTTGTATGATCTCCTCCTGTGTGTACTGTATCATGCTTTGCTGCATTAATCATTACTGTGCTGTATTAATGTATGCAGGGCCATAACCAAGGTTGGTGGGAGGGGTCATTTGATCTACCTCTGGCCAAATCAGCTGAGATAAAACCACAAAAACTTTCAATTTAAACAACACTACACTATACCAACCACTGCATACCAACTCACTACACAATACCAACCACTGTATACCAACCACTACACTATACCAACCACTGTATACCAACCACTGTATACCAACCACTGTATACCAACCACTGCATACCAACTCACTACACAATACCAACCACTGTATACCAACCACTACACTATACCAACCACTGTATACCAACAACTGTATACCAACCATTGTATACCATCCACTACAGTATACCAACCACTGTATACCAACCCACTACACTATACCAACCACTGCATACCAACTCACTACACTATACCAACCACTGTATACCAACCACTGTATACCAACTACTGTATACCAACCCACTACACTATACCAACCACTGTATACCAACAACTGTATACCAACCACTGTATACCATCCACTGCACTATACCAACCACTGTATACCAACCCACTATACTATATCAACCACTACACTATACCAACCACTGTATACTGACCCACTACACTGTACCAACCACTATATACTGACCCACTACACTATACCAACCACTATATACTGACCCACTACACTATACCAACCACTGTATATCAACTGTATATCACTGTATATATATATATATATATATATATATATATATATATATATATATATATATATATAAAAGAGCATTTGCTGAAAAATGTGCAATGATCAACATTATATATATATATAATGTATATTATAATATTGAGTGAAAGAGGACACTGAGGATGTATCAGGAGGATGTATGTAGGACTGTTGCATGGTTGAATGGTAAGAACAAGAGAGGACGTTTAGCTAAGAATGGATTTAGTGCCAATAAGAATAAGCTCTGTTATCTGTTATTGCTGTTAAGCATGGGGAAGTTGTACCTCATTCAAGTTTTTTTTTTGGTAGATAATAGATTTGGTACTTGTGTCATCCGCATAGCAATGACAATCTAACTGATGCCCAAGAGGAAGCATATAAATAATAAACAGTAGTGGTCCAAGGACTGAGCCTTGAGGAACCCCATTAGTAACAGCGGATGTGAAGGAAGAGCGGCCACTCAGAGAAACAAAATGATTCCTATTTGACAAGAATGATATAAACCAATCCAGGGTTTTGCCCCTAAAGCTCAAGTCCTGGAGCCAGGCTAGAAGGGTAGTGTGGCTGACAGTGTGAAAGGCAGCACTCAAAAAAGCAGACTAAGTTTACCTGCATCAGCTGAAACAAGGAGATCGTTGGTGACGGTTTGAGCTGTTTCTGTGAGAGGAATGAAAACCAGACTGCAATGGTTCTGGAAGAAGCTACTGGCTGGCAGGATGGGCTGGAGCTGGCTAGCAACAGTTCTTTCCAGTTGTTTAACAAAAAAAAGGGAGATTAGAAATGGGACGGTAGTTATTGAGGTCAAGAGGGTCCAGGCCTGTTTTTTTGAGATGGTTCCAATCCATATTGAAGAGAATTATTTACCAGGATAGTAAGAGGAGGAACGAGAGCAGGCAGGCTTTAGTTAGAGTAGTAAAAAATGATCATGTGAACATGCAGTGTTTTTTAATAATAATAATAGTAATAATAGTAATAATCTTGTGCTGATCTGACACTGATCTGGTGGAATGACACAGAATCCCTTTGGGCACCGAGAGTTTTTAGAGAACTGGGAAAATCTGCTTTTAGCACTACAGAACTCACTAAAGCTCAGCTCGCTGGAGTCACTCCATCATTTTAAACTCCTAGTCTCTGTTTTTAGCTGATTTTAGTTTTTAGATTTCAAGTTAGTTTTTTTTTGTTTTATTTAACATTTTTAGTTAACTTTTAATTTCCTTATTTTCTTTTACTGTTCTTAGTTATTGTTTATTTAAATTTGACTCTTTTATGTATTTAGTTGTATTTATTTATCTGTAGTCTTTATTATTTGTATTACCTTTGATTTTCTTACCTATGATTTTATTGATTCCAACCTTTAAATTCTTATTTTTATCTTATTGGTTTTATATCTTATTTTATTTTAGAATATCTTGTATCTTACATCTTATTAAAATGCTGGGTCTTTTTATTTTTTTAACATTTTACTTTGTCAATCCCCTTACAATGCATAATGCCCAGCTATATAGTAAATGAGGGCCACCCTCAATGTACTCCGAGTTTAAATTAAGGTTGATTGATTGATTGAATTGAGATTCAGTTTGTATTTATTATTATTTGAGCTCAGACGAGCGCAGATCAGATTTGACGTTCATTTATAAAGATCTGATTAATTACCTCACAGATACTCCTTCCTGTGAGCATGGGGACCTGACAGGTGAATAATGGAGGGTGCAGCTCGGAGCTCTATTGTTATACTGTTGTAGGTAACTGTAGTTTCATGTTGCTGTGGTAACAGTCTGTCCTTTTCAAACCATCAAATCAGCAGCAAATATTAACATCATCAGTTTATATACAGTGAGTCTAGAACAGGACTGTCCATTGATTAGCATTACTGCTACTGACTACTGTCTTGTTAGCATTACTGCTACTGACTACTGTCTTGTTAGCATTACTGCTACTGACTACTGAATGGTTAGCATTACTGCTACTGAGTACTGAATGGTTAGCATTACTGCTTCTGTGTACTGAATGGTTAACATTACTGCTTCTGTTTACTGACTTGTTAGCATTACTGGTACTGAGTACTGAATGGTTACCATTACTGCTTCTGTGTACTGAATGGTTAGCATTACTGCTTCTGTTTACTGTCTTATTAGCATTACTACTACTGAGTACTGAATGGTTAGCATTACTGCTTCTGTGTACTGAATGGTTAGCATTACTGCTTCTGTTTACTGACTTGTTAGCATTACTGGTACTGAATGCGAACTAATTAGCATCACTGGTACTGAGTGCTGACTGGTTATCATAACTGCTAGTGAGTGCAGACTGGTTAGCATTACTGGTACTGAGTGCAAACTAATTAGCATTACCGCTACTGATTGTTGACTAATTAGCATTATAAATAGCATTACTGGTATTGAATTCTGACTGGTTAGCATTACTTTTTTTACTTTTCTCAGTTTTGGGCTGAGGTTAGGGTTCGGGACAGGATTAGAGCCAGCGTCAGTTAGGATTAGGTTTTGGGTTGAGGTTAAGGTCAGGACTAGAATTAGAGCCAGGATTAGGGAGCAGGTACTGGGTTGAGATTAAAATGCACAAGATTTTGGGTTGCGATTAGGGTTAGTATTAGGGTCAGGGTTAGGATTAGGGCCAGGGTGAGGGTTGGGATTAGGGCAAGGCTGAGGGTTAGAATTAGGTTGAGGTTAAAATTAGGGCTAGAATTAGAGCCAGGATTAGGGTTGTGGTTAGGGTTAGGGCCAAGGTAAGAGTTAGGCTTAGATTTTGGGTAAGGGTGAGTTTCCATGGAAGCAACATATTAAGATTACTACAAGATTAAGATTAAGACTTAATTTAACATAATAATACATCTACCTAATGTAAGTGATGCATCAACAGAACATCTTCAAGATATTACCTTCAATGTATTCAGATACTTCACTACTTCCAGCTCACTGATGTGTTGTTGATGTGTTACTAATTCTCTGCTACGTGTTATTAGGAATACTTCTGTTAAATGGGAATCAGTTGGTCTTCACAGCTTTAAGTTTGTGTTAAGAATATGAGTAGTTTTACTTGAAGGCTTTCTTCAGTGTCTCAGAGTTTCCTCCCTCAGGAAACCTCACAGAGGAAAAGAGGGAAAATCCCTCGCCTGTAAAAGAGGAGCAGCAGCATATGGAGGAGTGCCCTTCTGGAATATGGAGAGAAAGAGAGAAAGAGAGATAAAGAGAGAGAGAGAGAGAGATAAAGAGAGAGAGAGAGAGAGAGAGAGAGAGAAAGAGGGTAGATGATGAGGGAGCGGACAGGCAGGTCATGTGCTGCTGTGTGTGAGTCAGTAATTACAGACGTCTCTCTGGAAAACCACATGTAACAACGAGGGTCATATGACTTACTGATTTCTGCAGTCTGTCATAAACACACAGTGTGTTTGTGGTGTTTCCATGTGTGAGTATGAGGTGTGAGCGGTAATGTTTTTCACACTTTTTTTTCACCCAACACTAACCAACCCAAGACTAACCCAACGCTAACTCAACCCTAACCAAACACTAACCAAGACCAACCCAATACCAACCCAACGCTAGCCCAACACTAACCCAAGACCAACCCAATACCAACCCAATACCAACCAAACCCTAACCCAACACTAACCCAAGACCAACCCAATACCAACCCAACGCTAGCCCAACACTAACCCAAGACCAACCCAATACCAAACCAATACCAACCAAACCCTAACCCAACACTAACCCAAGACCAACCCAATACCAACCCAATGCTAGCCCAACACTAACCCAAGACCAACCCAATACCAACCAAACCCTAACCCAATACCAACCCAATACCAACCAAACCCTAACCCAACACTAACCCAAGACCAACCCAATGCTAACTCAACCCTAACCCAACACTAACCCAAGACCTACCCAATACCAACCCAACACTAGCTCAAGACCAACCCAATGCTAACTCAACCCTAACCCAACACTAACCCAAGATCAACCCAAAAACAACTCAACGCTAACTTAACCCTAACCCAACATTAACCCAAGACCAACCCAATACCAACTCAACGCTAACTCAAACCTAACCCAACACTAACCCAAGACCAACCCAATACCAACCCAACGCTAACTCAAACCTAACCCAACACTAACCCAAGACCAACACAATACCAACCCAATGCTAACTCAACCCTAACCCAACACTAACCCAAGGCCAACTTAACGCTAACTCAACCCTAACCCAACACTAACCCAAGACCAACCCAATACCAACTCAACAATAACCCAACGCTAACTCAAACCTAACCCAACACTAACCCAAGACCAACACAATACCAACCCAATGCTAACTCAACCCTAACCCAACACTAACCCAAGGCCAACTTAACCCTAACCCAACATTAACCCAAGACCAACCCAACGCTAACTCCATCCTAACCCAACACTAACCCAAGACCAACACAATACCAACCCAATGCTAACTCAACCCCAACCCAACAATAACCCAAGGCCAACTTAACGCTAACTCAACCCTAACCCAACACTAACCCAAGACCAGCCCAATACCAACTCAACAATAACCCAAACCTAACCCAACACTAACCCAAGACCAGCCCAATACCAACTCAACAATAACCCAAACCTAACCCAACACTAACCCAAGACCAACCCAATACCAACTCAACAATAACCCAAACCTAACCCAACACTAACCCAAGACCAACCCAATACCAACTCAACAATAACCCAAACCTAACCCAACACTAACCCAAGACCAACCCAATACCAACTCAACAATAATCCAAACCTAACCCAACACTAACCCAAGACCAACCCAATACCAACTCAATGCTAACTCAACCCTAACCCAACACTAACCCAAGACCAACCCAATACCAACTCAACGCTAACTCAAACCTAACCCAAGACCAACACAATACCAACCCAACGCTAACTCAAACCTAACCCAACACTAACTCAAGACCAACACAATACCAACCCAATGCTAACTCAAACCTAACCCAACACTAACCCAAGACCAACACAATACCAACCCAATGCTAACTCAACCCTAACCCAACACTAACCCAACACTAACCCAAGGCCAACTTAACGCTAACTCAACCCTAACCCAACACTAACCCAAGACCAACCCAATACCAACTCAACAATAATCCAAACCTAACCCAACACTAACCCAGATCTATCCACAAACTGAACCCACAAAAAGACACAAAGAAAGAAGGACGAAAACAAAGCAGAAAGAATTAAAAAGGAAAAGAAAATGGAAAGAAAGAAAGAAAGAAAGAAAGAAAGAAAGAAAGAAAGAAAGAAAGAAAGAAAGAAAGAAAGAAAGAAAGAAAGAAAGAAAGAATAAGAAAGTAAAGAATGACAAAAAGAAATAAGGCCAGAAAAAAAGAAAAATCCACAGAGAAATAAAGAAAGAAAAAGAGCTAAAGTAAAAAGTGAGAAAGAGAAAGGAAAAGAAAACACAAAGATGAAAACAAAACAATGGTAGAAAGAAAGAATGACAACAAATATAAAAAATATATGGAATAAAAAGAAGAAAACAGATAGACAGGTAAATCCTAGAAAGAAACAGAGGTATAAAACATAGCACAAGTAAAAATGAAGGATAGAGAGTAGGAGAGAAAGCAGACAGAGAGAAAAAAGAGAAAACAGAAAGGAAGTATAAAAAATTAAGAAAAATAGAAGTAAACAGAAAATACAGAGAAAGAGCAACAGAGGAAGAAGGAGAGAGAGAAAACAGAGGACAGAGGAATAAAACAGACACAAAGAAAGAAAAAAGAAAATGACATTCAAACTGACTGACATACTCTGCTACCCCCTGCTGGACGTACCAGAGAACCACACCCGCCAGCCTTAACAGCTTTATTAGTATTACAGCATTTATAACTCATAAACAATTATAACTATAAGAGTAACAGAGACTCAATGAGCTCACATGTATCTACACTGTAAAGACTCAGAGCTGGTTATAATGACTGGCTGTGAGTTTACAGTAAAGCAGGTCATGTACAGGGTTGTGTATAAACCTGATCACAGTCTCAGGAGATAAACAGCACACAGCTCAGAACACAACAGACGGGGACATCTAGCCCTACTTTCAGGGTTACAGCGCCCCCATCTGGAGGACAGGGCCATGTTTTACATGGTAAATCTTTTCTAGACTATGTTACTAATCAAAATACAACCCCAGCATACATTATATTTCATTATGGAATTAATGCCTTGATCTGTTTATGTATATTGTATGTATATTATGTATATTAATGTATATTAATTATAATAATTACAGTTTGCATATTTACATGTTGTACAGTAAATAAGCTTCAACTCCAGTGAACCACTTAGCATCTTAATGATAAAAATTAAGAAAAAGTTACAATTTTGTGAGAAAATTGGAAAAATGGTGAGTGTCTGTATAGGATCTGTCTATAAACCTTGTGAGTGTCTATGTAGAGTCTGTCTCCGAACCTAGTGAGTGTCTATGTAGAGTCTGTCTGTAAACCTAGTGAGTGTCTATGTAGAGTCTGTCTGTAAACCTAGTGAGTGTTTATGTAGAGTCTGTTTGTAAACCTAGTGAGTGTCTATGTAGAGTCTGTCTCCGAACCTAGTGAGTGTCTATGTAGAGTCTGTCTGTAAACCTAGTGAGAGTCTATGTAGAATCTGTCTGTAAACCTAGTGAGTGTCTATGTAGGGTCTGTCTCCGAACCTAGTGAGTGTCTATGTAGGGTCTGTCTCCGAACCTAGTGAGTGTCTAGGTAGAGTCTGTCTGTAAACCTAGTGAGTGTCTATGTAGGGTCTGTCTGTAAACCTAGTGAGAGTCTATGTAGAATCTGTCTGTAAACCTAGTGAGTGTCTATGTAGGGTCTGTATCCAAACCTAGTGAGTGTCTATGTAGGGTCTGTCTGTAAACCTAGTGAGAGTCTATGTAGGGTCTGTCTCCAAACCTAGTGAGAGTCTATGTAGGATCTGTCTCCAAACCTAGTGAGAGTCTATGTAGGGTCTGTCTCCAAACCTAGTGAGTGTCTATGTAGGGTCTGTTTCCAAACCTAGTGAGAGTCTATGTAGGATCTGTCTCCAAACCTAGTGAGTGTCTATGTAGGGTCTGTCTCCAAACCTAGTGAGAGTCTATGTAGGATCTGTCTCCAAACCTAGTGAGTGTCTATGTAGGGTCTGTCTCCAAACCTAGTGAGTGTCTATGTAGGGTCTGTCTCCAAACCTAGTGAGTGTCTATGTAGGGTCTGTTTCCAAACCTAGTGAGTGTCTATGTAGGGTCTGTCTCCAAACCTAGTGAGTGTCTATGTAGGGTCTGTCTCCAAACCTAGTGAGAGTCTATGTAGGATCTGTCTCCAAACCTAGTGAGTGTCTATGTAGGGTCTGTTTCCAAACCTAGTTAGTGTCTATGTAGGGTCTGTTTCCAAACCTAGTGAGTGTCTATGTAGGGTCTGTCTGTAAACCTAGTGAGTGTCTATGTGGAGTCTGTCTGTAAACCTAGTGGGTGTCTATGTAGGGTCTGTCTCCAAACCTAGTGAGTGTCTATGTAGGGTCTGTCTCCAAACCTAGTGAGTGTCTATGTAGGGTCTGTCTGTAAACCAGTGAGTGTCTATGTAGGGTCTGTCTGTAAAACTAGTGAGTGTCTGTGTAGGGTCTGTCTGTAAACCTAGTGAGTGTCTATGTAGGGTCTGTCTGTAAACCTAGTGAGTGTCTATGTAGGGTCTGTCTGTAAACCTAGTGAGTGTCTATGTGGAGTCGGTTTGTAAACCTAGTGAGTGTCTATGTAGGGTCTGTCTGTAAACCTAGTGAGTGTCTATGTAGGGTCTGTCTGTAAAACTAGTGAGTGTCTATGTAGGGTCTGTCTGTAAACCTAGTGAGTGTCTATGTAGGGTCTGTGTGTAAACCTAGTGAGAGTCTAAGTAGAGTCTGTCTCCAAACCTAGTTAGTGTCTACGTAGAGTCTGTCAACCCAGTACTCTACATAGCCTGTCATTGCCTGACCTTTTTTTTGCTAACCTGAGCTACTTCGCCATAGGTGGCTCACCAAGACACCTCACCTGTGGTGGCTTCTCCAGCTGCATCTCCTGGTTTGGCAGCCTAATGGAAACCACTGGGGATGACCCTGATCCTGGGCTCCTGTTCCTGAACATCAAGGCTCCTCTACATCCTCTACATCCTCTGCACTTTACACTGTAATTACATTTTTAGATCGTTTAACTTAAAATTAATTGAATTAACCAAATATCTAATATTGATAATCAGTGTAATTTAACTTATTGTTTAAAATTCAAAGTTTTAAAGCAGGCAAGTTACATGCATTATGATAATTAAACATCATTGCTGATGCCCTGTTTCACAAGTTAATGCAACAAACAAGTACGATTATCTGCTAAATATAAAAACAAGTAAAAATGTCTAAAATATAATATCAAAATAAGAAATATCTAATAAACTAATGTGATATTGGCTTATTTTACATGCTAACTTACTGTCATGTGTAAATAAACAGTGGCTGGGAGTCCCAAGCATATAAATCAAACCTAACACAAAGTAAAAATATATAATCACCGTCCAAAGAAAAACATGTATTTTTGTTGATTTTTATTTTTCTACATCATTTGGACTCAACAGTTGCCTTTAATGTTGTATGGAAATTTTGTGATGAATGGACCAATAGAAATGCTCAAAAACAGCTTAGAAAAAATTCTGGTTCCATTGACTTCCATTAAAAATAAAGACTGTTTTTGGTAGATTGTGACTATAAACAACCCCAGTTCCAAAAATGTTGGGACGCAGTGTAAAATGTAAATAAATGCAATGATTTGTAAATCTCATAGACTCGTATTTTATTCCCAGTAGAACATAAAACACATGTCAGATGTTGAAAGTGAGACATTTTTAAATTTAATGTAAATTATTAACTCATTTATAACTTGATGTCAGCAACGCATGTAAAAGAAGTTGGGACAGGAGCAGCAGAAGGCTGGAAAAGTAAGTGGCATTAATAAAAAACAGAGGGTGGTTTAATTACAACCTGCTGAGTATAAAATATGTGCTTGATCATGAAACAGTGATGAAGAATCTGCAGATCTACTGATACAGGACAACAGAATCGAGAACACTGTTCTGAAAAATCCTGCAGTGCAGTGGACAATTTGGGCCAGCAGGTGGCGACACTTCACTGTCTGACTGGTCATAAAGAGTTACAGATACAGTGTTTACTGTATAAATGTTCAGACTCCTCACCATCTTCACTGTGTGCTGTAACTTCAGAAGATATCAGGAGTGACAGAGAAGAAATACAGAGAGAAAATGTGTAAAAGATAGAGAAAGCGAGAGAGAGAGAGGAAGAGAGAAAGAGAGACAGAGAGAAAGAGAGAGAGAGAGAGAGGGAGAAATAGAGAGAGAGAGGGAGAAAGGGAGAGAAAGAGAGGGGAGAGAGAGAGAGAAAGAGAGAGAGAGGGAGAAAGAGAGAGAGAGAGAGAGGGAGGGAGAAAGAGAGGGGAGAGAGACAGAGAGAAAGAGAGAGAGAGGGAGAGAGAGGGAGAAAGAGAGAGAGAGAGGGAGAAAGAGAGAGAAAGAGAGGGGAGAGAGACAGAGAGAAAGAGAGAGAGAGGGTGAAAGAGAGAGAGAGAGAGGGAGAGAGACAGAGAGAAAGTAAGAATAAGATAAAAAAGAAGACTGTGTGCTGACTGTGTGGTTAGTGGGCTCTCAGTGGTTAGTGTGCTGACTCTGTGTGGTTAGTTTGCTGACTCTGTGTGGTTATTGTGCTGACTCTGTGTGGTTAGTTTGCTGACTCTGTGTGGTTATTGTGCTGACTCTGTGTGGTTAGTGTGCTGACTCTGTGTGGTTAGTTTACTGACTCTGTGTGGTTAGTGTGCTGACTCTGTGTGGTTAGTTTACTCTGTGTGGTTAGTGTGTTGACTCTGTGTAGTTAGTGTGCTGACTCTGTGTGGTTATTGTGCTGACTCTGTGTGGTTAGTGTGCTGACTCTGTGTTGTTAGTTTGCTGACTCTCAGTGGTTGGTTTGCTAACTCTCAGTGGTTAGTGTGCTGACTCTGTGTGGTTAGTTACTGACTGTGTGATTAGTGTATTGACTCTGTGTGGTTAGTGTGCTGACTGCGGTCAGTGTGCTGACTGCGGTCAGTGTGCTGACTCTGTGTTGTTAGTTTGCTGACTCTCAGTGGTTAGTTTGCTAACTCTCAGTGGTTAGTGTGCTGACTCTGTGTGGTTAGTGTGCTGACTCTGTGTGGTTAGTGTGTTGACTCTGTGTGGTTAGTGTGCTGATTCTGTGGTTATTGTGCTGACTCTCAGTGGTTAGTGTGCTGACTCTGTGTGGTTAGTGTGCTGACTCTGTGTGGTTAGTTTGCTGACTCTCAGTGGTTAGTGTGCTGACACTGTGCTGACTCTGTGTGGTTAGTTACTGACTCTGTGTGATTAGTGTGTTGACTCTGTGTGGTTAGTTTGCTGACTCTCAGTGGTTAGTGTGCTGACACTGTGCTGACTCTATGTGGTTAGTTACTGACTCTGTGTGATTAGTGTGTTGACTCTGTGTGGTTAGTGTGCTGACTCTGTGGTTATTGTGCTGACTCTCAGTGGTTAGTGTGCTGACTCTGTGTGGTTAGTGTGCTGACTCTGTGTGGTTAGTTTGCTGACTCTCAGTGGTTAGTGTGCTGACTCTGTGCTGACTCTGTGTGGTTAGTGTGCTGACTCTGTGTGGTTAGTGTGCTGTCTCTGTGTAGTTACTGTGCTGACTCTGAGTGGTTAGTGTGCTGACTCTGTGTGGTTAGTGTGCTGACTCTCAGTGGTTAGTGTGCTGACTCTGTGTGGTTAGTGTGCTGACTCTGAGTGGTGAGTGTGCTGACTCTCAGTGGTTAGTGTGCTGACTGTGGTTAGTGTGCTGACTCTGAGTGGTGAGTGTGCTGACTCTGTGTGGTTAGTGTGCTAACACTCTACTTACTCCACTTGTCACTTACTCTGTGTGGTTAGTGTGTTGACTCTGTGTGGTTAGTGTGCTGACTCTGTGTGGTTAGTGTGTTGACTCTGTGTGGTTAGTGTGCTGACTCTGTGTGGTTAGTTTGCTGACTCTCAGTGGTTAGTGTGCTGACTCTGTGCTGACTCTGTGTGGTTAGTTACTGACTGTGTGATTAGTGTGTTGACTCTGTGTGGTTAGTGTGCTGACTCTGTGGTTATTGTGCTGACTCTCAGTGGTTAGTGTGCTGAATCTGTGTGGTTAGTGTGCTGACTCTGTGTGGTTAGTTTGCTGACTCTCAGTGGTTAGTGTGCTGACTCTGTGCTGACTCTCAGTGGTAAGTGTGCTGACTCTGTGTGGTTAGTGTGCTGTCTCTGTGTAGTTACTGTGCTGACTCTGTGTGGTTAGTGTGCTGACTCTGTGTGGTTAGTTTGCTGACTCTTAGTGGTTAGTGTGCTGACTCTGTGTGGTTAGTTTGCTGACTCTGTGTGGTTAGTGTGCTGACTCTGTGTGGTTAGTGTGCTGACTCTGTGTGGTTAGTGTGCTGACTCTCAGTGGTTAGTGTGCTGACTGTGGTTAGTGTGCTGACTCTGAATGGTGAGTGTGCTGACTCTGTGTGGTTAGTGTGCTAACACTCTACTTACTCCACTTGTCACTTACTCTGTGTGGTTAGTGTGTTGACTCTGTGTGGTTAGTGTGCTGACTCTGTGTGGTTAGTGTGTTGACTCTGTGTGGTTAGTGTGCTGACTCTGTGTGGTTATTGTGCTGACTCTGTGTGGTTAGTGTGCTGACTCTGTGTTGTTAGTTTGCTGACTCTCAGTGGTGAGATTGCTGACTCTGTGTGGTTAGTGTGCTGACTCTGTGTGGTTAGTTTGCTGACTCTCAGTGGTTAGTGTGCTGACTCTGTGTGGTTAGTGTGCTGACTGTGTGGTTAGTGTGCTGACTCTGTGTGGTTAGTGTGCTGACTCTCAGTGGTTAGTGTGCTGACTGTGGTTAGTGTGCTGACTCTGTGTGGTTAGTGTGCTAACACTCTACTTACTCCACTTGTCACTTACTCTGTGTGGTTAGTGTGTTGACTCTGTGTGGTTAGTGTGCTGACTCTCTATGGTTAGTGTGTTGACTCTGTGTGGTTAGTGTGCTGACTCTGTGTGGTTATTGTGCTGACTCTGTGTGGTTAGTGTGCTGACTCTGTGTTGTTAGTTTGCTGACTCTCAGTGGTTAGATTGCTGACTCTGTGTGGTTAGTGTGCTGACTGTGTGGTTAGTTTGCTGACTCTCAGTGGTTAGTGTGCTGACTCTGTGTGGTTAGTGTGCTGACTCTGTGTGGTTAGTGTGCTGACTCTGTGTGGTTTGCTGACTCTCAGTGGTTAGTGTGCTGACTCTTTGTGGATAGTTTGCTGACTCTCAGTGGTTAGTGTGCTTACTCTGTGTGGTTAGTGTGCTGGCTGTGTGGTTAGTGGTAATGATGCGTGCTTGACCGGCGGGTCACACCAGAATTGATAATCAGTTAACGTCCTGTTAGCCTTTATGTTTAATACTGAGGTTTATCAATTCACTGGTTTCTTTTGATATCTTAACACATCAATGTGATTGTGCTCCTGTCTCTGATAGTACTTCACTGTGCTGAGTAGAACAGCTCTTGTCACATCTGCCCTCTCTTTCCTGTCTGTCTGTTTTTGTTTACACTAACTTGTCTGTCCCATGTGCTTGTGTTTACGTTCTCCACCATGTGGATCTGTTTTATCATGTGATCCTTGTCTCCACCCTCTGTCTCCGGCCCCCGCCTTGTTACCTGATTATTGGATTTATGTTAACCTTGTCTTTGTTTGTAGTTTTATTTGTAAGTAAGTATTCTAGTTTCTTGTTCTCTTGATTTGGTTTAGGTTTTGTTTGTTTCTAACTAACCAGCCAACTGGAAATACAGGAACTAACAATGATCAACTATTCACTGTATTTGGCAACACCCACTTTCAAGTGCATGTTTGTTCCGCCTTTGTGTTAGAACTTCCGCTCAGCTAACCAACATGAATACAGTTATATGGGAGGAGAGAAACAGTAAGAAGTTCTAATGGACCAACACTGTCTCCTCCGAGGTTAATAACACAATGGGTGGATGATATGAGAAGGTGGTCTGAGGTTAATAACACAGTGGGTGGATGATATGAGAAGGTGGTCTGAGGTTAATAACACAGTGGGTGGATGATATGAGAAGGTGGTCTGAGGTTAATAACACAGTGGGTGGATGATATGAGAAGGTGGTCTGAGGTTAATAACACAGTGGGTGGGTGATATGAGAAGGTGGTCTGAGGTTAATAACACAGTGGGTGGGTGATATGAGAAGGTGGTCAGAGGTTAATAACACAGTGGGTAGATGATATGAGAAGGTGGTCTAAGGTTACTTATGGAGACATGTTTAATTACTCTCGGAAGGTGTAAACGGTTCAGTAATGAAAAACTATAAAAGTACTGAAGCTTATCAATACCTGCACAGTGGGAATGTGGGATGTGTAGTCCTACACACAGACGGTGAGTTTATATTTTTGAAAGCCGGTTAAACCCAAGTCCAGCCAGCTGCCCGAGCCACTCTGCGTGGGTGTTAGTTACAGCCCAGATAGCCTAGCGCGGTGGACACTGATCAGAAAACAGTTACTTAACTGATAGACTCACCAGCACCCGACACGTCTGCTTCCTCGGAGCTTCATAAGTGAGATGCTCTGGTGCTGGTTCTCCTCCACAGAATGGTAAGAGCAGACATACGGAGGTTTGGGTGGATGGTTTAAATTTAGAGCTTCAGCTTGCTGAGCTGACTGAGACTCTGTGCTAATTGGTTGAGCTGGGGTTGGAGGATGGCTTATAATCAAGTCGACTGGCTACCTCTAGCCTGCTCCTTCTTCTCCTTACCTGACCAACCAGACCATGAAGTGGAGAAGTGTGACATGCGCTTCATGTGTTACTAAACGTTTGTCATTCATTTATGATTCTCTACAGTGGTATGTAAAATCCTGTGGCTGAAGCTTAACTCTTTAGCTTGGAGGCTGTAAGGGGTGTAGCCTCTTTCTTTTGGGGGTTTGAGTATGTGTTTGTTTAGAGAGTTAAGTTATGTTTATTGTATTTTCTTATCTTTTATGGTTAAGTTAGTTAGTTAGGGTTGACACTATCCCTGAAGTAACCTCACAGACCAATCGCGTGCGTTGTAAGATCCCCAAAAGTGCTTCTCAGCCAATCAGATCTGTGCAGATTCGGGAGTGCGGTGTGCACACAGTCAAGGTACAAAGCGAGAAACAAGAAAAAGTGTAAGAGAGGAATACAAGACAGAAATAAACTGTTACTATGTGAAAGATGGGCACGTTTTATTTACTTTCTCTATAAATAAGCACTTTTTTTCAAAAGCATTTGGTTTTTTTATTGTAGCCCTTGTTTTACTTGAGAAAAAACATTTATTAGAAGTTTATAAATAATTAATCAGTTCAGTATTTAAACAGTAAATATACTGAAATATACTGAACGGTATGTGTGATGTGTTGGTGTTTCAGTAGCTGATGGTATAAGATGCTGATACTAGACTACTTCAGTAAACAGGATACACCAATGAATCAGAACACACGTTAGAAATGATGATGGACCTTGGCCTGAGGATATCTCCTCTAACTGGACCTTACTGACTCAAATTAAATACCCCTGGTCCAGAGTATGCCACCAAAACATTCCCCCCCAAACCACAATGCTGCCATCAACACGCTGCCTCCATCCAAAGTAACATACCCTCACATTACAGACTGGCCTCCTTAATTCATTTGATGGCAAGAGAAGAAGTCAATGTAGTCAATGTATTAGACAGCTCAAGTCCAATAAACCCACTTAAGCCCACCTTTCCCCCCGATGAAGCAGTCAGTTCTCGTAATCAATGCCCGACCAGCAGTTTAAGCTACTTCACATGGAGCCGTCGTGAACAAGTCAGCTCTACTAAATACCCACATGCACTGTATATCAGAGGACACGTCAACTCCAAGAGTTCTCTTGTGAAAGGTGATTTGCTCCCTTTTAAAATCTTTAACCGGAACATATCTGAGACTGAACTTTTCATTCCAGGTCTTTGGCCAGACTCGATTCTGGAAATGAACCTGAACTTCTAGATTCTCCACATTTTCTTCATCTCTCTCAAACCGTGGATCATCATGAACATCAACATCTAAATGTATCTCATTTTATTGAACAGTGTTAATTTCTACAGCAAATTTAGCTTTTAGTTTTAG
The DNA here is from genome assembly GCA_021613375.1 of Megaleporinus macrocephalus. NCBI lineage: Eukaryota > Metazoa > Chordata > Actinopteri > Characiformes > Anostomidae > Megaleporinus > Megaleporinus macrocephalus. The sequence continues at coordinate 67,073,804 of CM038702.1, read as the reverse complement.
TCATAATTTAGTAATCTGAACTGTTTTTAGTTTTAGTCTAGTTTTAGTCAACTAACTATCATAAGAATAAATCTACAGTCGATTCAGTCGACTAAAATATAAAGGGTATAAAATGTAAATGCTTTTTCTTCTGTTCCCTTCAATTATTTAAGTTATTATATGCACTTGAAACATTTATTGATGAGTTATGGAATATTATTTATGTTTGAAAGACCAATACACACACAAACAGATTTAACAAACAACATATGAGCTCCTCTGTAACTGTACAGTGATTAAGAGAAAACTGTTATTTTATCCTGTTATCATCTTTTTATTTATTTGTCTCTTATTTATTTAATAATAATTGTTACAAGTGCTGTCAATCTAATTAAATGACATGCTCTGTGGTTAACTAATCTACAATAATGCATTGCTATGCTATGGAAGTATTTTTAATTATGCATATAAAAATAATTTCATTATAACAGTAAATTAATAAATGAAAAACTGCCACATCTCCAGGTCTCAGTGTTAACTAGAGATGCACACTGCACATTACGTAAATAAAACAAAACTAGCTAATCTGTTTTGTGTACTAATAGTGTGTATGGACATGATAATCAAACACAGATGGTTGGAGTTAGCTAGCTAGTTTCCCCGACTCTGGTCCGGACACACTGCCTGCACATATAGCGTTTCACCTGCTCCCCACATACCTGACCCAACTAGCCTGGGGTGCGTTTCCCAAAACGTTCGTAACGCTAAGTACTTTGTTATTTCATACTTAAAAACATTCTTAAAATTGTGAATGTTTCCCGAAACCTTTGTAACTAACGTAGTATGTAAAGTCGTTCGTAAATGTAAGAGGAATCCGACCCACTCGTAACTCGGTAAGTTCTTCTTAACTTGAAGTTCACATGCAATTCTGTCTAAAAAACAAAGAGGGCGCTAATCATCCTTTTAAAATTGCATTGTTCTGTGCATGGACACTACACGTATTTATACAAACATGAATTCATAGATTTAAAATCAGTTTTGAAAGCATAATTGCATCACGTATATTACATCCAACGCCAACAAATATCATATCCAAAGGCTTAAACTATGTAAACAGTAAATTTCTAGAATAAACAGGTGTTGGCTTGTTTCATGATGTAGTGGGAAGCAAACTTTCCACCACTCTGAGGGTCCTGAGTTCAATACTATGCATAAATGTACATTTTACTTTTTTTATTTTAAGGTTGGAATCATCATAATCTCATGAAACAAACAGTTTAAACTGCTTAAAGTACAATACAGTATTTGTTGATATACACATATAAATTAATACATGTAAATTAATACATATATTATTTTCTAAAATAAATATTACAAATAGTCTTACTAAGCTTGTTATCCCTTAACCAATCAAACTGACTGATCAATTACGTACACATATAAATTACCAAGAGGAACGCCGACTAAGGTGAGTATGTGATGAACACTATAGGCACTTATGTTTCTAGCAATCTCCTCCCATTTCTGCTTTTTCTCTTTATCTATAGAACTTCCCCGAGCTTTGGGAAATAGTATGTTTTGTTTTTTCTCTATTTCTTTAAGCGTTTGGCTTTTAGTTCATCCTGCGTTTATCCTTTGCGTGGCCGGTGTGCTGTGCTAGGAAAGTTAATCGTGTGCCTAGGCATGCTATAGTCAACAATTGCAAGCAAAATGGTTTTTTTTTCACATAAAAGTAATGTAAATCCCTATTTGTTGTTCTTTTTTATTATAACTATTTACATAATGATACATTTGTGGCATAATAATGAGGAAACTTGTGTAAATCGATGGTTCAGTTCTTGACTGGCGGTATCTATTCAGCACTGACGCGGGAGGCGGAGTCAACAAAGAGCTATTTGAAACTAGTTTGTAAGTTTGGAGACTAAGAAGGCATTTGGGAAACACTCACAAAATTGGGGTTCTTAAAGTTACGTTGTTCTTAAAGTTGTTTGTAAATCACTAAGATCAGTCGTTATAGGGAAACGCACCCCTGACCATTAACACCACCTTACTGAGTTAATACAGTGTTTACAGCAGGACACGCTCTAAACTGTAGAGGGAAGTGTGCTTTCAGGACTAGGATTAAGAAAGGCTAAGCTAGCGTTAGCAGTGGTAAAGCTAGCTAACGGTGGTGCTGGAGGGCTGATGTCCAGCGCGGTGGTGATTTTCTCTAAACACAAACGCTAAACTCTCTTTCTCTGCTGATACTGTCTAGATAACTTAGTTCCATCATGAGTAGCGACAGTTCACAGGCTCATACAGTCGTCCCGGGTTTAGAACAAATGTGTGTAAGTGTGAGTTTGATTGATGGCTACTCGGCTTGTCCCGCCTCTCTATGTACGCTGAAGTAGTTATGATTGGATGTTTTCCTAACTTGTCCCCCCCTTTCACAAAACTAAATCTGCTCTGATTGGTTATGTGTTTTTTATTTAGTTATTGTCTTGTTTTTCGTCATGAAAAAAAGGTTTGTTGATGAAAACTATGACGAAAATAGTTCATCAACGAAATTAACACAGGTATTGAAGACATCATTAAACAGCAGCTCATGGAAGTTGCAGGCCATTGTTTGTTGGAAACCATCCATAATGGCTCACTTGTGTGTGCAAATTAATCCAATTATAAAGATGGAGTCCGAACTACCCTTGAATACTTCCAGAAACAAGGGCCAGTGCACATACCTAGAAATTATAAATAAATACATAAGCTCAATTCCAGGGAATACCTAGTAGTACCCAGCCAGCATTCATACCTAGAAGATACACAGTTAAGCACAGTGTAAGTGCAATATAACTAATTTCGATACTTAGATTAGTGCTCACGTGGTCCTCAGTCTGTGACGAGAAGAGGGTCTTTTGTTTAGACAGCCAATGGAAGTTCGTTCCACCATCTTGGCTCCAGAAGAGTGAAGAGTCTTGACGTTTGTCCTCCATGCATCTCGAAGTATGGCGGGTCCAGCCAAGCTCTACTTTGAAGGGCTTAAGCTACAGATAAACTTTTGGCCACTGCTGTAAGGAGGGAGGGGGTCCATTTCTTAGCTTTGTAGGCATCAGAGTTGAAAATCTGAGAAGGGTGACAACAGGAAGCCAGTGAGGGGAGCGCAGCGTTGACATTTGGAGTGAACTTGGGAAGACTAACGACAAGCTGCCTCACTGCATTCCACATCAGTTGCAAGAACCTGAGGGCCCACAGAGGAAGACCAGCCAGGTCAGTATAGGCTGACTGTGAGGAGTATGGATGGATTTCAGAGAGTTTGCTTATCTGAACCCATCAAAGACAGAACAATAAAGACAGAGAGAGAGAGAGAGAGAGAGAAAGATAAAGAGATAGAGTGTGTAGCTATAGAAAAAATCAGTTAAGGGAACAAAGGAGCTCCTATGAACTTCTACTGTCTCTCTTTTATCTACCTGTCCATCTGTCACTGTACGTCAGTTCAAAGCGACTGAGTTCAAAAGTAGGGTAAAACGCTCACACAGGAATGTCCATTATGCAGTTCAGCGCAGAGCAAGACTCCAGACGTCTCGGTGGGCAAACAAAAAAGCATGTTTTGAAGCAAAACCAGTCTTTTGGGCCAAAACAATATGATAGATTGAATTTATGTGGTGCAGTCTGAGCTACTTACTCCCCTGAGTGTGATCAGTGCTAAACACTGTGTCGTTCGCCAAAGGTGTCAAAAGTATTTACAGTCATTACTCAGGTAGAAGTATAAATACTAGGGTTTAAAATACTTCTGTAGAAGTTGAAGTATCAACTGAAGCTTTTTACTCCAGTAAAAGTGTAAAAGTACTGCTTTCAGAACTACTTAAAGTATAAAAGTAAAAGTAATGTAAATTTAAAAAAGGCATTAAGGACAAAAGCTTAGGCCGCACTGCATGGGGTCTATAGTGCACTAGCCCACCTCCCCAAAAACCCCATTCTTTTAAAAGCTATAATGACTATAATGTTATATTAAAATGTTAATGTTGATAAATTTGGGATGCGCTAGGCTTCCTGTTTCAGCCGCATATACGCCCATTGAACATGAATGTAGTTTAGTACAATGTAAATATATTAAAGAAGCATATCTGTGTACTACTAAACATTAACATGGGTTTCATGGAGCAGAAGATATGATGACTAGTTTTCTATGAGTATTGTATTGAAGTCAAACTTCAAAGACATGTTATCAATAATCTTTACTGGAATGTAAATGTACATTAATGAAAACAAGCTGAAATGAAATAGGAGTAACGAGACTATGTTTAAAATGTACGGAGTAGAAAGTACAGATAATGGAGTGTAAATGTAAGTAGTAGAAAGTACAGATAATGGAGTGTAAATGTAAGTAGTAGAAAGTACTGAAAATGGAGTGTAAATGTAAGTAGTAGAAAGTACAGATAATGGAGTGTAAATGTAAGTAGTAGAAAGTAAAGATAATGGAGTGTAAATGTAAGTAGTAGAAAGTACTGATAATGGAGCGTAAATGTAAGGAGTAGAAAGTACTGATAATGGACTGTAAATGTAAGGAGAAAAAAGTACCGATAATGGAGTGTAAATGTAAGGAGTAGAAAGTACTGATAATGGAGTGTAAATGTAAGGAGTAGAAAGTACTGATAATGGAGTGTAAATGTAAGGAGTAGAAAGTACTGATAATGAAGTGTAAATGTAAGGAGTAGAAAGTATTGATAATGGAGTGTAACTGTAAGGAGTAAAAAGTACTGATAATGGAGCGTAAATGTAAGGAGTAGAAAGTACTGATAATGGACTGTAAATGTAAGGAGAAAAAAGTACCGATAATGGAGTGTAAATGTAAGGAGTAGAAAGTACTGATAATGGAGTGTAAATGTAAGGAGTAGAAAGTACTGATAATGGAGTGTAAATGTAAGGAGTAGAAAGTACTGATAATGAAGTGTAACTGTAAGGAGTAGAAAGTATTGATAATGGAGTGTAACTGTAAGGAGTAAAAAGTACTGATAATGGAGTGTAAATGTAAAGAGTAGAATGTACTGATAATGGAGTGTAAATGTAAAGAGTAGAAAGTACTGATAATGGAGTGTAAATGTAAGGAGTATAAAGTACTGATAATGGAGTACAAATGTAAGGAGTATAAAGTACTGATAATGGAGTACAAATGTAAGGAGTATAAAGTATTGATAATGAAACGTAAATGTAAGGAGTATAAAGTACTGATAATGGAGTGTAAATGTAAGGAGTATAAAGTACTGATAATGGAGTACAAATGTAAGGAGTATAAAGTACTGATAATGGAGTACAAATGTAAGGAGTATAAAGTATTGATAATGAAACGTAAATGTAAGGAGTAGAAAGTACTGATAATGGAGTGTAAATGTAAAGAGTAGAATGTACTGATAATGGAGTGTAAATGTAAGGAGTAGAAAGTACTGATAATGGAGTGTAAATGTAAGGAGTAGAAAGTACTGATAATGGAGTGTAAATGTAAGGAGTAGAAAGTACTGATAATGGAGTGTAAATGTAAGGAGTAGAAAGTACTGATAATGGAGTGTAAATGTAAGTAGTAGAAAGTACAGATAATGGAGTGTAAATGTAAGTAGTAGAAAGTACTGAAAATGGAGTGTAAATGTAAGTAGTAGAAAGTACAGATAATGGAGTGTAAATGTAAGTAGTAGAAAGTACAGATAATGGGGTGTAAATGTAAGTAGTAGAAAGTACAGATAATGGAGTGTAAATGTAAGTAGTAGAAAGTACTGATAATGGAGCGTAAATGTAAGGAGTAGAAAGTACTGATAATGGACTGTAAATGTAAGGAGAAAAAAGTACCGATAATGGAGTGTAAATGTAAGGAGTAGAAAGTACTGATAATGGAGTGTAAATGTAAGGAGTAGAAAGTACTGATAATGAAGTGTAAATGTAAGGAGTAGAAAGTATTGATAATGGAGTGTAACTGTAAGGAGTAAAAAGTACTGATAATGGAGTGTAAATGTAAAGAGTAGAATGTACTGATAATGGAGTGTAAATGTAAAGAGTAGAAAGTACTGATAATGGAGTGTAAATGTAAGGAGTAGAAAGTACTGATAATGGAGTGTAAATGTAAGGAGTATAAAGTACTGATAATGGAGTACAAATGTAAGGAGTATAAAGTACTGATAATGGAGTACAAATGTAAGGAGTATAAAGTATTGATAATGAAACGTAAATGTAAGGAGTATAAAGTACTGATAATGGAGCGTAAATGTAAGGAGTATAAAGTACTGATAATGGAGTACAAATGTAAGGAGTATAAAGTACTGATAATGGAGTACAAATGTAAGGAGTATAAAGTATTGATAATGAAACGTAAATGTAAGGAGTAGAAAGTACTGATAATGGAGTGTAAATGTAAAGAGTAGAATGTACTGATAATGGAGTGTAAATTTAAGGAGTAGAAAGTACTGATAATGGAGTGTAAATGTAAGGAGTAGAAAGTACTGATAATGGAGTGTAAATGTAAGGAGTAGAAAGTACTGATAATGGAGTGTAAATGTAAGGAGTAGAAAGTACTGATAATGGAGTACAAATGTAAGGAGTATAAAGTACTGATAATGGAGTACAAATGTAAGGAGTATAAAGTATTGATAATGAAGCGTAAATGTAAGGAGTAGAAAGTACTGATAATGGAGTGTAAATGTAAAGAGTAGAATGTACTGATAATGGAGTGTAAAGGTAAGGAGTAGAAAGTACTGATAATGGAGCGTAAATGTAAGGAGTATAAAGTACTGATAATGGAGTACAAATGTAAGGAGTATAAAGTACTGATAATGGAGTACAAATGTAAGGAGTATAAAGTATTGATAATGAAACGTAAATGTAAGGAGTAGAAAGTACTGATAATGGAGTGTAAATGTAAAGAGTAGAATGTACTGATAATGGAGTGTAAATGTAAGGAGTAGAAAGTACTGATAATGGAGTGTAAATGTAAGGAGTAGAAAGTACTGATAATGGAGTGTAAATGTAAGGAGTAGAAAGTACTGATAATGGAGTGTAAATGTAAGGAGTAGAAAGTACTGATAATGGAGTACAAATGTAAGGAGTATAAAGTACTGATAATGGAGTACAAATGTAAGGAGTATAAAGTATTGATAATGAAGCGTAAATGTAAGGAGTAGAAAGTACTGATAATGGAGTGTAAATGTAAAGAGTAGAATGTACTGATAATGGAGTGTAAAGGTAAGGAGTAGAAAGTACTGATAATGGAGTGTAAATGTAAGGAGTAGAAAGTATTGATAATGGAGTGTAAATGTAAGGAGTAGAAAGTACTGATAATGGAGTGTAAATGTAAGGAGTAGAAAGTACTGATAATGGAGTGTAAATGTAAGGAGTAGAAAGTACTGACAATGGAGTGTAAATGTAAAGAGTAGAAAGTACTGATAATGGAGTGTAAATGTAAGTAGTGTAAATGTAAGGAGTAGAAAGTACTGATAATGAAGGGTAAATGTAAGGAGTAGAAAGTACTGATTATAGAGTGTAAATGTAAGGAGAAAAAGTACTGATAATGTTTGTATATATATATATATATATATATATATATATATATATATATATATATATATATATATATATACTACTGTTCAAAAGTTTGGGATCACAGTGAAATGTTCTTGTTTTTAATGGAGTATCTTCTTCCTTAACACAACAATGGACTGACGGGTCTCTAAAGAAAGTTGTTTCTTTCTGGTAATTTTGAGTCGGTCAGCAAGTCATCAACTGCTGATGCTTCAGATACTAAACTAACCTAGAATGTTGTTCACCTTTTTATACTCACTTATTAGTAGAATGTTTTTCAGCTGTGCATCACAATTGAGTAAGAGTGTCCTAACAACCAATTAGTCCAATAACATCCTTAACTTGGATTGGCGGCCGTACCAGGAGATTTAGACAGAGGACTGAGAATTGCTGATAATAGACTATATGTAAAATAAGCCTCTATACAAAAATAGACTTTAATACAAACATTTATATTCTTTAAAAATCATCTGATACACTTACATTAATTGTGAAATGGACAATATTGTTTGTAAATTGCATGAAAATAGCATGAAATGAAATTCTACAGTGATCCTAAACGTTTGAGCGGTAATGTATATATATATAAAGAGTTGTTTCTACCAATCATAACCTTTAGATACATAGACACACATTAAAAATAATCAGATTTTATTTAATGACGAACAGATCTTCTGACTAACCTTGTTTTTTCTCTTTTTTCCTCTTTCTGAGGTAATAACCGCCCACCTGTCCTGCCGAATACTGTTGAAGGTTCGACTGTCAGGGCCTCCTTGTCACCTGGCACCAACCAGCTTTCCTCCTCCTGCTACACCTCGACTGCATTACTGTCTCCTTCAGATGTAGCATCTGTACAGCTTCTCTCCTTTTAGTTCATTCTGTTTATAATCAGATCTGCCAGAGTCACCAGCTCCACTCTAAACACTCCTCATCCTCTGTACTAACCCAAACCAGAACTTACTCTCTGTACTAACCCAAATCAGAACTAACTCTCTTTACTAACCTAAACCAGAACTAACTCTGTCTCTGTACTAACCCAAACCAGAACTAACTCTCTCTCTGTACTAACCTAAACCAGAACTAACTCTGTCTCTATACTAACCCAAACCAGAACTAACTCTGTCTCTGTACTTACCCAAACCAGAACTAACTCTCTCTCTGTACAAACCTAAACCAGAACTAACTCTGTCTCTGTACTAACCCAAACCAGAACTAACTCTGTCTCTATACTAACACAAACCAGAACTAACTCTGTCTCTGTACTAACCTAAACCAGAACTAACTCTTTCTCTGTACCAACACAAACCAGAACTAACTCTGTCTCTGTACCAACCCAAACCAGAACTAACTCTGTCTCTGTACTAACCCAAACCAGAACTAACTCTGTCTCTGTACTAACCTAAACCAGAACTAACTCTGTCTCTGTACCAACCCAAACCAGAACTAACTCTGTCTCTGTACTAACCCAAACCAGAACTAACTCTGTCTCTGTACCAACCCAAACCAGAACTAACTCTGTCTCTGTACTAACCTAAACCAGAACTAACTCTGTCTCTGTACCAACCCAAACCAGAACTAACTCTTTCTCTATACTAACACAAACCAGAACTAACTCTTTCTCTATACTATACAACTTGATGTAGAACCTGTACAGCATCTAAAGCTTTTACCTTCAGACTCAGCTTTAGTTAATAAACTGTAAGTAGTGTTGGACCAGAAGAGGATGGGTCTCTGCTTGTGAGTCTGGTTCCCCCCAAGGTTTCTTCCTCCAGCTGAGGGAGTTGTTTTTGCCACCGTCGCCTCTGGCTCACTCACAGTGGATAAAGTGTTGTGATTTCATGTTTTCAGGCTTTTAAAGTCCTGTAAAGCTGCTTTGTGACAATATTGTTGTAAAAAGCGCTACACAAATAAACACAACTAAATTTTCTCCAGGTGACATTTCCAGCGTAAATACTATCTTAATATAAATTATTACATGTTTCTGTATAATGCTGGACTAATCTTGTGTAATTACAAAACCAATGTAATTATACTCATGTTGTTATTGATACTACTATCAACACACTTTTATGTAATTTAATGAGGCAAAAAAGAAATGAATGTGTAATTACATAAGCTGTATAACATCTGTAACAGTAGCTACATCGCTAGTAGTTACATTGTCGTTAATGTCCAACCACACAGTTATTTTATTATACTAAAGTAGGCCAAACACACAATAGTGAAAATGCTGTGTTAACAGAACATAGCAAAGAAGAATAAACATGATATCATTCAATTAAAGCAGAATAACTATAACAAACAATTCAACACATGCTTGTTACAGAATTAGCAGAATTAGCTAAAACATATATAAAACTATAGACGTATCGACTATACAGATTGTATACGTAATCATGGTCTCAGGTTGAAAGAATTATCTCGTCTAAAGCGTGTGTGTGATGTTACAGCTGATGACTGTGTGTAATGTCGTTAGTTCGGTTTGCCGGGTCTCATGTTCCCCGCTCCCGACAGGAGGGAAATATATCTGATCTGCATGTCAGCGTGTTGTAGAGCAGCTTGTGCAGTCGGCTGGCTTTTCAGCTGCTTCGGAAAGCTCCACCAGCAGATGCTGAGTCGTCTCTCGCCAGATGTGAAGCTGCTCTTTTATCTCTCCGGTAAGAAAGTCACTCAGTCTGGACCAGAAACTGAATCCTTCTGTTTATTATTGGATGTTTAGCAGTTATAGCTGTTGGTATCGTTTCTATTGTATAGCAAGAAATTTCCATTTAACCACCGTGTGAAACTAAATAAATGGAAGGTGTGTTTCTATGGAGTCTGAGACGTTGTGGTGAAACAACAGCAGAGTGTCATTTTCTATGAGCAGATCTAAACACAACTAGAAACACTGATTCTGATGGAAACTGAATGTGATGGAAAGATATATTTCAACATTTTTTAAATGTTCAGAAATATGTAACTATATGTTAGTAATTATGTAATGACGTGTTAAGTCTTGTGTAATTATGTGGTAATAATTGTGTAAGATTAAGCATAGTGTTTTTATATGTAGTATATTCAGAGCCAAAGCTAAAATAATCAGCCTCTGAATTTCTGAAACAGTAGAACAATGACTCCTCATGCAGCTCAGATCTCTACAGTCTATAGTCATTCCATCTAAACTGCTTCATGACTGAGATGTTTACTTATGTGTTGATGTTTAAATATTTAATTTATGCATATTGCAGATATTTTATTATATATTTCATTAATGCTGGGCTGCTCTGTGCAATTTTGTGACAAATTGATATATATATATATATATATATATATATATATATATATATATATATATATATATATATATATACTGTAAACATTGTTATAGGAATTTCACGAAATTCCAGTGTTGAAGGTCTGAATTATTAATGTTCACAGTATATAAATGTAAATTAAACCATTTTTTAACATATAACTTTTAACATATTTATTAGAAATAACAATTGTTACTTTTAAACATTAGATATGCGGCCAGAAATATTAGGTTTGAATTTCTAAACCAATTAATGCTGTTAAAGTGTGAGGTGATGCTCATTCATGGAAATAAGTCTTAAACTCATGAGCCTTACCTTTATAGAATATCACTGATTTTAAGAAACAATGACTTACACTATTTTGTTGGTTATGATAAAGGAATGAAGGGATGATGGAACAGTGTTGGTGATGATGAAGAAATTAAGGGATGATGGAACAGTGTTGGTGATAAAAGAATGAAGGGATGAAGGAACAGTGTTGGTGGTGATAAAGGAATGAAGGGATGAAGGAACAGTGTTGGTGATGATGAAGTAATGAAGGGATGAAGGAACAGTGTTGGTGATGATAAAGGAATGAAGTGATGAAGGAACAGTGTTGGTGATGATAAAGGAATGAATGGATGAAGGAACATAGTTAACTATTATTACCAGTGTGTAATTACATGAGATACTATGTTAGGTTATTACCTCAGAAAGAGGAAAAAAAAGAAAAAACAAGGTTAGTCAGAAGATCTGTTCGTCATTAAATAAAATCTGATTATTTTTAATATGTGTCTATGTATCTAAAGGTTATGATTGGTAGAAACAACTCTTTGTATATATACATTACCGCTCAAAAGTTTAGGATCACTGTAGAATTTCATTTCATGCAATTCACAAACAATATTGTCCATTTCACAATGAATGTAAGTGTATCAGATGATTTGTAAAGAATAAAAATGTTTGTATTAACTATCAAGATACACAAGTGTAATTACATACGCGTGACTCCTGTAGACTGGAGTGGACAGCCCAGCATCACAGACATGAAATTAGATACTCAGTTGTGAGACCAATAAGTGATCTCAACATGTTCTAGAATCTATCTTTCTTTATAAAGATAAAGCAGTCCTTTTACTGGTCCTCAGTGATCTTCACTGCAGTGAGCACTCTATTCCTGATACAGGTTTACAGCTCTGAGGATGAGGCTCCTCATCAGGCATCTTCAGGATCTGTTTGTGGGAACAATTATCATCTGCCTGGCTGGGTTAAGCCAGATCCAGCTGAAAACTACTACCGAGGAGATGTGCGGCTGTATGCAGTGTATAGCGGAGAGTGAAGAGGATCCCTGGTTTGCGGAGAACTATCAGAACCAGGTGCCGAAACTTCTGTCCAGAAGCAACAGCGAGCTCAGTCCTAATACCAGCAAATGGTGGAAGGTAAGAGAAAAAAAACATTGACCGGTTGACCAGTTTCCTGAAGACTACAATATGAAGTCATTGAAGAGGGAGCATGACACTCTATAGTCCTGCAAAGTTTAAAATTAGTTACTGTTTTCTTATGCAAATAAGTCAGATGCAAATTAGCTACATCTCCAGTCCCCTGAAGGCTAGCATTGCAATCCTGGGCTCATTGGAAAGGACACATCATGCTTTATTGACTGGCCTTATTATAACATTTCTCAACCTTTCTCATATTTCTTAATATTTATTTTGCCAAATTTTGCAGTGTTCTTAGCTTCTTTGGCTCACCGGACCACCACCAGGGTTGAGAGTCCTGGTAGGGCAAACCAGGGTGCGCTTAAATTGGATACACATTTTCAAGACTCCAGGGTCCGTATTTCCAGTTCCCTAATATGTTTTTTTGTCAAGATGCAGCATTCTAAGCTTCTCTGCCTCTCTGGACCACCACCAGCAAGGCTGCCTAGGGTGCAGACGCAATTTTCGGGTCCATATCTCCCCTAAAGGGTTAGGGTTAATTTTCCCTAATGCAATTACAAAAAAGAAATTGATACACATGTTATTACATAAGCTGTACTGCTGTAATCCAGCTGTACCAGTAGCTACATCACTAGTAGTTACATTGTTATTGCATGTGTTGTTCATATGTAATTATACAGTTATTACAGTAACCAATAGAAAGTTAAACATACAAGATCCCAAAGAACAGTGCAATTTATAGAAGAGATGTTTTCAAGTCTTTTTTTCTTTATCGTATGTCTTTCATTGATTACTGAGTTTGAAAACAGAAAAACATTTAAAAATATGATTAACCTCACAATCACAAAAGCATGCTAAATATAAATGTTTCTTTTCAAAATAGCTGTTATCATTTTTATGCAGAGTCTTCAAAGAGATCGACATAAACATAACTACAGTGAAGTTGTGGACATCCTGTTCTCGATGTTTCCTGATGAAGAGCACTACTCAGACGCTGGTCCTCGTCGCTGCAGAACCTGTGCTGTGGTGGGCAACTCAGGAAATCTGCAGGGATCTCGTTACGGCCCTCTCATAGACGCCCATGACTTCGTTATAAGGTACTACTGACCAAGATGGCTTGAACATCATTGTGACTCCTGATTGCTTTAGTAGCTCAAGTGGACTTTGGAAGTCTGTCCAGTGTTAAATTTCTTGTCAACTTCTTGGAATGTGTGCACACGAAACTTACAGTTCCATTGGGAATTAGCAGTTTGTTGGCATGTCCCAGCATGCACTACCTCCCCAGAAATCCAAACAGACCAGCCCTACTGGGGTGGAAATCATGATATTTACCGAATGAGCACTGGTAGGTGGCTCAGGTGGCTTGGCACACAAAGCGTCATGACCTGGAGAGTGGACAGGGAAGACCTGAGTGACTCTGATGAGGAATTCTTGCTGGATTGCTGTTACCACTGCATGACGAGGGATAGTTATGGGGTAGCTATGGTCAGTTATTAACAGTTATAGCCAGACGACTATGTTATGAAATTTCTGAAACCATAGCACTTGTGGGGTCTCTGGGTGAGCAGTGGTTGAGTATGTACCAACAGTGACCGAGAAGGCCAACCAAGAAGAAGCGACAGGGTGTTTGGTACCCCAGGCTCATTGATAGCTACCTGGAATTACACACATTTCCAATGTTGGTTCTTGTTGAGGGAACACTGTACATTTGCCACCGCTACGCACCAGTGTTTCCAGAGGACACTTAAAGAATGTGGGACCATATACGGCTACGCAATGTAAACAGAACCATGCGGAGCTGCGCTAGCGTCTAAAAGTGATGGGCAAATGATATCGATGCTTCAGAGCTCATGTCGAGAACTCCAGGAAGTCGTTTATGAAGCACTTATCGAGGCTTGCTTCAGGATGTGGTTCGAGTATTGGTGTGATTTATTTATTTATAAAGTCACCATCACCCCACAATCACTGTCCCATCTCTTAAAACCACTGCAACAGTTTTAACATCAACATCTACTGGATTTATTTATTGACTGAAATCATACTGACAGTTTTTTAATTAACAGACCCACACAATCAAACACAGATCTGACGAACAAATGAATGAACCACAGAAAATGAAAAAGATGTTTTATGTATATACTTGTTTCCATGCTGACAAAGTTGCAAGAGGCCATCACAAATAGTTTAAATGAGTTTTGGCCAGCAGGGGGGTTCGTGTGCACATGAAGCTTCGAGTAATGAACCTTCAATCTGGAGGGAAAGCTTCAACACTTCAAGAGGCTTGATTTGGCCATCACTAGAGTCTACCTGCATGAGCCTTAGCGTGGATTGTTGTGTGCAATTTTCACCATGTCTTCCATTTCTGTGTCATATATTTCTGTATTCTACTATCGAGCAAAGCTGAAATACTCCCGGCTCAAATTTAAACTCATTGACTCTCATGCCCACCTGGACTCTGCATTGTATAATCCCTGGCAGATGCTTGGAATTGTTCAGCATCCAATGCTGTGGGTGGTCGGGCATACATCTGCATTAAACACCTAAACATGTATAAACTGTTCTACAGGATGAACAAAGGCCCAACTAAAGGCTTTGAGAAGGATGTTGGGACAAAGACCACTCACCGGGCCATTTACCCCGAGAGTGCAATAGACATGGACAACTCCACCCACCTCCTCCTAGTGCCGTTTAAAATTCTGGATCTCCGATGGCTCATCAGCATCTTCACCACCAAACACATCACACGGTGGGAGTGAGACTGAAATATACAATACAATACACAATCAAATACATCAAATTACAACTGTCAAGTTTTCGTATTGTTTTTGTTGTTTAGCACACGTATGGCCGTGAAAACCACGATAAAAGCAAACAAGGACAAGGTGAGGACCATGCTAGAGACCACCAGTCTCTAAAGAATCAGCTCTGTATTTCAGTTGATTAAACAAAGCAGAAGCATCATCTGTGTAAATCTTGCTATAACATGTGCTCTCTGTCTGTTGAAGGTGATGATATTGCACCCTGAGTTTATGAAATATGTGTACGAGGTCTGGCTCGGGAAAAAAGGGGGTTATCCTTCGACCGGCTTCATCATACTCGTGTTCTCCCTCCACATCTGTGACCAGGTAACACCAGCGTTTCAGTTTAACCACTAATTATGCTACAGATGAACAAAGTCACACTTAGTTCATATTGATATATTGATGCATTGATATTAAAGTTCTGATGGTTATGTGGTGCCACACGAGAAAGGTAGACGAACACATTGAACAAAATCCATAACCCGACTGGTAGTGTGGCACTCGCTGAGAGGTATGATTTCTTATAGTGGTTGGTCAATATGGCCAGTCTGCTTACAAAGATCTGTACTGTGATTTCTTATAGTGACCAGTCTTTACAACCAGTCTGAGTTCACTGGGTCAGTACTGGGATTTCTTTAGTGGCCGGTCTGTATAGACAGTCTGAGTTCACTGGGTCTGTACTGTAATTTCTTATATCGGTCAGTCTGTACAGCCAGTCTGAGTTCAATGTGTTTGTACTGTGATTTCTTTAGTGGCCAGTCTGTACAGACAGTCTGAATTCACTGGGTCTGTACTGTGATTTCTTATATCGGTCAGTCTGTATAGACAGTCTGAGTTCACTGCGTCTGTACTGTGATTTCTTATATTGGTCAGTCTGTATGGCCAGTCTGAGTTCACTGGGTCTGTACTGTGATTTCTTATATTGGTCAGTCTGTACAGCCAGTCTGAGTTCACTGGGTCTGTACTGTGATTTCTTATAGTGTAAAGAGTACAGAGTAAAGAGTACAGAGTAAAGAGAACAAAGTAAAGAGAACAGAGGAAAGAGGACAGAGTAAAAAAGGACAGAGTAAAGAGAACAGAGTAAAGAGTACAGAGTAAAGAGGACAGAGTAAAGAGGACAGAGTAAAGAGTACAGAATAAAGAGGACAGAGTAAAGAGGACAGAGTAAAAAGTAGAGAGTAAAGAGTACAGAGTAAAAAGGACAAAGTAAAGAGAACAAAGTAAAGAGAACAGAGTAAAGAGCAAAAAGGACAGAGTAAAGAGTAAAAAGGACAGAGTAAAGAGTACAGAGAAAAAGGACAGAGTAAAGAGAACAGAGTAAAGAGTACAGAGTAAAGAGTACAGAATAAAGATCACCGAGTAAAGAGGACAGAGTAAAGAGGACCAAGTAAAGAGAACAGAGTAAAGAGTACAGAGTAAAGAGTACAGAATAAAGAATACAGAGTAAAGAGTACAGAGTAAAAAGGAAAGAGTAAAGAGTACAGAGGACAGAGTAAAGAGGACAGAGTAAAGAGAACATAGTACAGAGGACAGAGTAAAAAGGACAGAGTAAAGAGAACAGAGTAAAGAGTACAGAGTAAAGAGTACAGAGTAAAAAGGACAGACTAAAGAGTACAGAGTAAAGAGTACAGAGTAAAGAAAAAAGAGTAAAGAGGACAGAGTAAAGAGGACAGAGTAAAGAGAACAGAGAAAAGAGTACAGAGTAAAGAGTACAGAGGACAGAGTAAAGAGGACAGAGTAAAAAGGACAGAGTAAAGATAACAAAGTAAAGAGGACAGAGTAAAAAGGACAAAGTAAAGACTACAGAGTAAAGAGTACAGAGTAAAGAGCACAGAGTAAATAGTACAGAGAAAAAGGACAGAGTAAAGAGTACAGAGGACAGAGTAAAGAGGACAGAGTAAAGAGAACAGAGTAAAGAGTACAGAGTAAAGAGTACAGAGTAAAAAGTACAGTAAAGAGGACAGAGTAAAGAGGACAGAGTAAAGGGTACAGAGTAAAAAGGACAGAGTAAAGAGTACAGAGTAAAAAGAACAGAGTAAAGAGTACAGAGTAAAGAGGACAGAGTAAAGAGTAAAAAGGACAGAGTAAAGAGAACAGAGTAAAGAGGACAGAGTAAAAAGGACGGAGTAAAGAGAACAGAGTAAAGAGTACAGAGTAAAGAGGACAGAGTAAAGAGTAAAAAGGACAGAGTAAAGAGGACAGAGTAAAGAGTAAAAAGGACAGAGTAAAGAGAACAGAGTAAAAAGGACAGAGTAAAGAGTACAGAGTAAAGAGTACAGAGAAAAGAGTACAGAGTAAAGAGAACAGAGTAAAGAGTACAGAGTAAAGAGTACAGAGAAAAAAGTACAGAGTAAAGAGAACAGAGTAAAGAGTACAGAGTAAAGTGAGCAGAGAAAAGAGTACAGAGTAAAGAGTACAGAGTAAAGAGAACAGAGAAAAGAGTACAGAGTAAAGAGAACAGACTAAAGAGTATAGAGTAAAGAGAACAGAGAAAAGAGTACAGAGTAAAGAGAACAGAGTAAAGAGTACAGAGTAAAAAGGACAGAGTAAAGAGAACAGAGTAAAGAGGACAGAGTAAAGAGGACAGAGTAAAAACGACAGGGTAAAGAGAACAGAGTAAATAGTACAGAGTAAAGAGTACAGAGAAAAGAGTACAGAGTAAAGAGTACAGAGAAAAAAGTACAGAGTAAAGAGAACAGAGTAAAGAGTACAGAGTAAAGTGAGCAGAGAAAAGAGTACAGAGTAAAGAGAACAGAGAAAAGAGTACAGAGTAAAGAGAACAGACTAAAGAGTATAGAGTAAAGAGAACAGAGAAAAGAGTACAGAGTAAAGAGAACAGAGTAAAGAGTACAGAGTAAAGAGGACAGAGTAAAGAAAACAGAGTAAAGAGGACAGAGTAAAGAGTACAGAGTAAAAAGGACAGAGTAAAGAGTACAGAGTAAAAAGGACAGAGTAAAGAGAACAGAGTAAAGAGGACAGAGTAAAGAGGACAGAGTAAAAACGACAGAGTAAAGAGAACAGAGTAAAGAGTACAGAGTAAAGAGTAAAAAGGACAGAGTAAAGAGTACAAAATAAAGAGGACAGAGTAAAAAGAACAGAGAAAAAAGAACAGAGTAAAGAGTGCAGAGTAAAAAGGACAGAGTAAAGAGAACAGAGTAAAGAGGACAGAGTAAAGAGGACAGAGTAAAAAGAACAGATTAAAGAGTACAGAGTAAAGAGTAAAAAGGACAGAGTAAAGAGTACAGAATAAAGAGGACAGAGTAAAGAGGACAGAGTAAAGAGAACAGAGTAAAGAGGACAGAGTAAAGAGGACAGAGTAAAGAGTACAGAGTAAAGAGTACAGAGAAAAGAGTACAGAGTAAAGAGTACAGAGTAAAGAGAACAGAGAAAAGAGTACAGAGGAAAGAGAACAGAGTAAAGAGTATAAAGTAAAGAGAACAGAGAAAAGAGTACAGAGTAAAGAGAACAGAGTAAAGAGTACAGAGTAAAGAGGACAGAGGAAAGAGAACAGAGTAAAGAGGACAGAGTAAAGAGTACAGAGTAAAAAGGACATAGTAAAAAGAACAGAGTAAAGAGAACAGAGTAAAAAGGACAGAGTAAAGAGTACAGAATAAAGAGGACAGAGTAAAGAGAACAGAGTAAAAAGGACAGAGTAAAGAGGACAGAGTAAAGAGTACAGAGTAAAGAGTACAGAGAAAAGAGTACAGAGTAAAGAGTACAGAGTAAAGAGTACAGAGTAAAGAGAACAGAGAAAAGAGTACAGAGTAAAGAGAACAGAGTAAAGAGTATAGAGTAAAGAGACCAGAGAAAATAGTACAGAGTAAAGAGAACAGAGTAAAGAGTACAGAGTAAAGAGGACAGAGGAAAGAGAACAGAGTAAAGAGGACAGAGTAAAGAGTACAGAGTAATAAGGACATAGTAAAAAGAACAGAGTAAAGAGAACAGAGTAAAGAGAACAGAGTAAAGAGTACAGAGTAAAAAGGACAGAGTAAAGAGTACAGAGTAAAGAAAACAGAGTAAAGAGAACAGAGTAAAGAGTACAGAGTAAAAAGGACAGAGTAAAGAGTACAGAGTAAAAAGGACAGAGTAAAGAGAACAGAGTAAAGAGTACAGAGTTAAAGAGTAAAAAGGACAGAGTAAAGAGTACAGAGTAAAAAGGACAGAGTAAAGAGAACAGAGTAAAGAGTACAGAGTTAAATAGTAAAAATGACAGAGTAAAGAGTACAAAATAAAGAGGACAGAGTAAAGAGGACAGAGTAAAGAGTACAGAGTAAAGTGAACAGAGAAAAGAGTACAGAGTAAAGAGAACAGAGAAAAGAGTACAGAGAAAAGAGAACAGAGTAAAGAGTACAGAGTAAAGAGTACAGAGTAAAGAGAACAGAGAAAAGAGTACAGAGTAAAGAGAACAGAGTAAAGAGTACAGAGTAAAAAGGACAGAGTAAAGAGAACAGAGTAAAGAGAACAGAGTAAAGAGGACAGAGTAAAGAGTACAGAGTAAAGAGAACAGAGTAAAGAGTACAGAGGACAGAGTAAAGAGAACAGAGTAAAGAGTACAGAGTAAAGAGAACAGAGAAAAGAGTACAGACTAAAGAGAACTGAGTAAAGAGTACAGAGTAAAGAGTACAGAGTAAAGAGAACAGGGTAAAGAGTACAGAGTAAAGAGGACAGAGTAAAGAGTACAGAGTAAAGAGTACAGAGTAAAGAGGACAGGGTAAAGAGTACAGAGTAAAGAGGACAGAGTAAAGAGTACAGAGTTAAGAGAACAGAGTAAAGAGGACAGAGAAAATTGAACAGAGGAAAGAGTACAGAGTAAAGACAACAGAGAAAAGAGTACAGAGTAAAGAGAACAGAGTACAGAGGACAAAGTAAAAAGGACAGAGTAAAGAGAACAGAGTAAAGAGTACAGAGTAAATAGTACAGAGAAAAAGGACAGAGTAAAGAGGACAGAGTAAAGAGAACAGAGTAAAGAGTACAGACTAAAGAGAACAGAGTAAAGAGAACAGAGTAAAGAGTACAGAGTAAAGAGTACAGAGTAAAGAGAACAGAGTACTGAGGACAGAGTAAAGAGAACAGAGGAAAGAGTACAGAGTAAAGACAACAGAGAAAAAAGTACAGAGTAAAGAGAACAGAGTACAGAGGACAAAGTAAAAAGGACAGAGTAAAGAGAACAGAGTAAAGAGTACAGAGTAAATAGTACAGAGAAAAAGGACAGAGTAAAGAGTAAAGAGTATAGAGGACAGAGTAAAGAGGACAGAGTAAAGAGAACAGAGTAAAGAGTACAGAGTAAAGAGAACAGAGTAAAGAGAACAGAGTAAAGAGGACAGAGTAAAGAGTACAGAGTAAAGAGTACAGAGTAAAGAGAACAGAGTACTGAGGACAGAGTAAAGAGAACAGAGTAAAGAGTACAGAGTAAAGAGAACAGAGAACAGAGAAAAGAGTACAGACTAAAGAGAACTGAGTAAAGAGTACAGAGAAAAGAGTACAGAGTAAAGAGAACAGAGTAAAGAGTACAGAGTAAAGAGAACAGAGGAAAGAGTACAGAGTAAAGACAACAGAGAAAAGAGTACAGAGTAAAGAGAACAGAGTACAGAGGACAGAGTAAAAAGGAGAGAGTAAAGAGTACAGAGTAAAGAGTACAGAGTAAAGAGAACAGAGGAAAGAGGACAGAGCAAAGAGAACAGAGTAAAGAGAACAGAGAAAAGAGTACAGAGTAAAGAGAAAAGAGTAAAGAGGAAGAGTAAAGAGAACAGAGTAAAGACAACAGAGAAAAGAGTACAGAGTAAAGAGAACAGAGTACAGAGGACAAAGTAAAAAGGACAGAGTAAAGAGAACAGAGTAAACAGTACAGAGTAAATAGGACAGAGTAAAGAGTACAGTGTAAAGAGTATAGAGTAAAGAGAACAGAGTAAAGAGAACAGAGTAAAGAGGACAGAGTAAAGAGTACAGAGTAAAGAGTAAAGAGTACAGAGTACAGAGGACAAAGTAAAAAGGACAGAGTAAAGAGAACAGAGTAAACAGTACAGAGTAAATAGGACAGAGTAAAGAATACAGTGTAAAGAGTATAGAGTAAAGAGAACAGAGTAAAGAGAACAGAGTAAAGAGAACAGAGTAAACAGTACAGAGTAAATAGGACAGAGTAAGGAATACAGTGTAAAGAGTATAGAGTAAAGAGAACAGAGTAAAGAGAACAGAGTAAAGAGAACAGAGAACAGACTAAAGAGAACTGAGTAAAGAGTACAGAGTAAAGAGTACAGAGTAAAGAGGACAGAGTAAAGAGTACAGAGTAAAGAGTAAAGAGTACAGAGTAAAAAGGACAGAGTAAAGAGAAAAGAGTAAAGAGGACAGAGTAAAGAGAACAGAGCACAGAGAACAGAGTAAAGAGTACAGAGTAAAGAGAACAGAGTACAGAGGACAGAGTAAAGAGAACAGAGTAAAGAGAACAGAGTAAAGAGGACAGAGTTAAGAGAACAGAGTAAAGAGTACAGAGTAAAGAGAACAGAGAAAAGAGTACAGAGTAAAGAGAACAGAGAAAAGAGTACAGAGTAAAGAGAACAGAGTAAAGAGTACAGAGTAAAGATAACAGAGTAAAGAGAACAGAGTAAAGACAACAGAGTAAAGAGTACAGAGTAAAGAGTACAGAGTAAAAAGGACAGAGTAAAGAGAACAGAGTAAAGAGAACAGAGTAAAGAGTACAGAGTAAAAAGGACAGAGTAAAGAGTACAGAGTAAAGAGAACAGAGGAAAGAGGACAAAGTAAAGAGAACAGAGTAAAGACAACAGAGTACAGAGGACAAAGTAAAAAGGACAGAGTAAAGAGAACAGAGTAAAGAGTACAGAGTAAAGAGAACAGAGTAAAGAGAACAGAGTAAAGAGAACAGAGAAAAGAGAAAAGAGTAAAGAGAACAGAGTACAGAGGACAAAGTAAAAAGGACAGAGTAAAGAGAACAGAGTAAAGAGTACAGAGTAAATAGGACAGAGTAAAGAGTACAGAGTAAAGAGTATAGAGTAAAGAGAACAGTGTAAAGAGAACAGAGTAAAGAGAACAGAGTAAAGAGTACAGAGTAAAGAGAACAGAGCACAGAGAACAGAGTAAAGAGGACAGAGTAAAGAGAACAGAGTACAGAGAACAGAGTAAAGAGAACAGAGTAAAGAGAACAGAGTAAAGAGTACAGAGTTAAGAGAACAGAGAAAAGAGAACAGAGTAAAGAGTAAAGAGAACAGAGTAAAGAGAACAGATTAAAGAGAACAGAGAAAAGAGTACAGAGTAAAG
>CM038702.1:67001067-67050509 GCA_021613375.1 Megaleporinus macrocephalus | reverse complement strand
CAGATCACTCAGTGTATATATACTCTTACTCTGATTTCTTTCAGATTACTTAGCGTATATATACTCTTACTCTGATTTCTTTCAGATTACTTAGCGTATATATACTCTTACTCTGATTTCTTTCAGATTACTTAGCGTATATATACTCTTACTCATTTCTTTCAGATTACTTAGCGTGTATATACTCTTACTCTCATTTCTTTCAGATTACTTAGCGTATATATACTCTTACTCATTTCTTTCAGATTACTTAGCGTATATATACTCTTACTCTCATTTCTTTCAGATTACTCAGTGTATATATACTCTTACTCTGATTTCTTTCAGATTACTCAGTGTATATATACTCTTACTCTGATTTCTTTCAGATCTCTCAGTGTATATATACTCTTACTCTGATTTCTTTCAGATCTCTCAGTGTATATATACTCTTACTCTGATTTCTTTCAGATTACTTAGCGTATATATACTCTTACTCATTTCTTTCAGATTACTTAGCGTGTATATACTCTTACTCTCATTTCTTTCAGATTACTTAGCGTATATATACTCTTACTCTGATTACTTTCAGATTACTTAGCGTATATATACTCTTACTCTGATTTCTTTCAGATTACTTAGCGTGTATATACTCTTACTCTGATTTCTTTCAGATCTCTCAGTGTATATATACTCTTACTCTGATTTCTTTCAGATTACTCAGTGTATATATACTCTTACTCTCATTTCTTTCAGATTACTTAGCGTATATATACTCTTACTCTGATTTCTTTCAGATTACTTAGTGTATATATACTCTTACTCTCATTTCTTTCAGATTACTCAGTGCAGATATACTCAATCTAATTTTTTTCAGGTTTCTCATCGTATATATACCCCTATTGCTTAACTCATGTAAATCTGTAGCCCCTCCACTATCTGATTACTCGCGTTCATGTCACCCTGGTGATCAGATTACTGACAAAATCAGATGTTCTCCAGTTACCAGGTTATGTTGTACATGTAAACACACTCACTGACTCCAAAACAGGCTAAGCTTCTATGAGGAGAGCACAGTCTGGGGAGTGAACCTAGTCCCATAAAATCCTCCATAAAAATAGATAATAAAATCACCGACTTGAACAAACCCATCACTGCTCGAGTCCTCAAAGCTATATCGCTCTTCAAGGTGTATAACAGAGCTGGACCAGCACTCTGTGGGTTGTGCCTTAGTATGACTATGTATGACTAACAGCGGGAAAGAATGTGAAGTGGTGGATAAAAATATAACTCCTCACCTTTGGTGGATTCCGAAACTGCTCCTGCTGTAAGGACAGATAAAACAAAGACACAGAATTAGACCAAGCAAATGCAAAGCATTACAAAATATCATCAACACGTTCTCCATATGGCTGCAAGCTAAAACCGGGCCATCATAGTCTGAATTAGATAAACTGGACAAACAGTGTAAAACTATTCGAGCTGAACAGTTCTACCAAGTCCATTAACTCAAAGCTGGCCATGTAGAACGTCCAATTACTACATTTAGCACTACTATATTCTGGGTAAAGATGATCTTCTACCATATACCTTTGTTAAGGTGGAATTTCTAGTGTTTCGCTACCAAATTTCCAGATTTCCAATGAAATATGTGACTCAAAACCCCTGTTTTCAGACCAAGCAAAGTACCGTTCGGACCCCCTCCAGATATACACTGTGGTACTTTCGAAAACACTTTGTCTCATATTGCAATCGCTCCATCAATGATGCTACGCAGCCTTGAATAGAGCTTTGAATAGAGCTGCTTCATCTACAACAGCACGCTGCACGCAGAGTACTGAGCAGCTTGGCTAATCTCAGGACGCATGGTTTCTCTACAGACAGTTTATACAATAAACTCACGTTTATTAACGTTTATCTCACTATTACATTCATTCACCCAACATATTGTTGGCATATATACACGTAGTTTACTGTTTATCACCTCTGTGTCTTCGGCCATATTGGAAAAACTCTATTATTATTATCTCTATTATTTGATTTTTAGTAGTGATGCCTCAACACCACTGTTTTCAGACCAAGTACTGGAGCACAACAACAGCAGGAATCACATCCAAGCCTAAAAGAGCTGTAGTTAAATGTCCTCTAAAGCTAGATATACACTGTGGGACTATAGAAATCCCTTTCTTGTATATATTGCAGTCACACAGTCAAACAACTTTTCATCTAAAATAAGTACAGAGCAGTTCAGACATAGTTTTACATAGACAGCTTATGAAAACTCAGGGTATTAACTTGTATATATCACTAATACACTAATACACTCAACATAAAGTAGGCATATACACACGTTGGTTGGGAATTCAGACTGCCATATTGGAAAATTCCATTCTTAGATTTTTAGTAGTGATGCCTCAACACCATTGTTTTTAGACCAAGTAAAGTTTCTGGAGTAGCTCAGGTTTCCAGTTGGCTTAGGTGTGGTTGGAGGTCCTCTAACGCCAGATATACACTGTGGGATTATAGAAATCACGTTCTGGCGTCACACTGCAATCACTCCGTCTATGATTCTACGTGAAACGCAGCCCTAACAAACAGCTTCGTCTACATACAGTTTTAAAATAGAGCTGTAAAATAACACGCTGCGCGCCGAGTACTGAGCAGCTCGGCTAATCTCACTATATACGGTTCCTATACGACCTGTTTTACACAGACAAGTTTATAAAAACCCATTGATTAATGTTTATATCTTACTTTTACATTCATTCAAACAACAGAACGTTGGCATATACACACGCCGGTTGGAAATCCACAGTGTATCCAAGTTCAAAGAACATGATGTCACAGTCCAAAGAGAATCATGTCTCTCATATATATATATATATATATATATATATATATATATATATATATATATATATATATATATATATATATATATACATATATATATATATATTTGTTGATTTTTATCTTACTACATCATTTCAACACAACAGCTGCCGCTTACATTGGTCAGAATGAACGGACCAATAGAAACGCTCCAAAATAGCTTGGGCAAAATTCTGGTTCCATTGACTTGCATAGGCCTCTCCTGTAAAGTTGTTGTTTCTTTGGACGGCAACGATATTTCCATAGAAACCAGTTAATAATACACTTATTTTCATTTCATTAATAAGTTTTAAAAACATAACAAGCAGTCATATCATCTCAGTGCTAGCGTGTAACGGCTCCCTGGTGACGCTGGTAGTGAAGACAGGTTCGGCCCCCTGAAGGGATTTTGATATACTTGAGAAGCTCTACAGCTGGAGGTTTCTCTGTGGCCCACCTACACAGCCCACCTCACTCAGTGCCTCACCTGGAGTCTCTGGCTGTTCGGCGGGAGCGTCTGGCTGAGCCTCCGGCTTGCTGGGTCTGCCGGCGATCTCTGTGATTCGCTCGTCGTATCTCGCTTTATCTCCCGATACGGTCCGATACGCCTACAACACAAACACAGCACCAACACAGAGACCCTCAACACTTCAGGCAAGATATCCACTATGGGTGGGCCCACAGGGGTTTACAACAAACCAGCCCCCAGTTTTACCACTCAGCAACATGTTCTAGCATCTATCCTTCTTTATAGGAAATGCTTCACTGTAGTGAGCACTCTATTCCTGATACAGGTTTAAAACCCGGAGGATGAGGCGCCTCATCAGGCATCTTCAGGATCTGTTTGTGGGAATAATCTTCATCTGCCTGGTTGGGTTAAGCCAGATCCAGCTGAATACTACTACAGAGGAAATGTGTGGATGTATCGAGTGTATGGCAGAAAGTGAAGATGATCCCTGGTTTGCGGAGAACTACCAGAACCAGGTGCCGAAACTTCTGTCCCGACAGAACAGCGAGCTCAGTCCTAATACCAGCAACTGGTGGCAGGTAAAAGAAAGAACATCAAACACTGAGCTGTTTTCTTGTTTAGCTCCTAAAATGTAATATTCATTGGACCTCCTGTTTCCTACTTCCTGTTTCTCCACATCACTGCACATTCCTTCAAAATAGATCTTACCAGATGAACTGACTGTATGCAAAAGAGGTTGTACAGAGGTCTTGAGTTGGTGACTTTACAGTTAAGCCTTACGATCACCACCACGGCTGAACGTCCCCGGTAAGGCCGCCTAGGGTGCGCCTAAGTTGGATGCAAATTTGCTAGATTCCAGAGTCTATATCTCCAGTTCCTTGAAGGCTAGCAGTGTGATCCATGGCTCGTTGGAAAGGGCCCATCATGCTTTATTGACTGGCTTCATTATATCATTTCTCTGCTAATCTATCAGATATTAAATATTGTTATGCCCGGCTTCCTGGAGACTACAATCAAAAGCTGTGTGGCTGGAGAGGAAGCACAAAAGTTGAAGTCTGTTACTATTTATTTTGCCTTGCTGCAGTGTTCCCTGGCTCGCCAGAGCTCCACAAGGGGTGAGCATCCAGGCTGGACCAAACAGGGCACCTAGGTTGAATACAAATCTACAAGATTCCAGGTTCTGTATCTCCAGTCCCCTAAAGCCTAGCGCTGTGATACAGGACACATCATGCTCTAATGACTTGCAGAGTTTGGCTTTGTTCTAGCATCACGCTGACGATCTACAAAGCTTGAAAATCTGAAAATTTAGCTGCATTATCTACACTTCTCCAAAGCCTACAGCATTCTAAACTCCTCTACCTCAAATGACCACCACCATGGGCATCCTGGCAAGACTGCCTGGCAAGTCGGACACAACTTCTGGGTCCATATCTCCAGTTCCCTGACGGCTAGCACTGTGATTCAGGCTGGCAGAGTATTTTGATAGTTGTAACTACAACAAGCATGTTATTACTAATGTGTAATTACACGGAAAATATTACAAAAAAAAATACACATGCATAATAACATAATCTGTACTGTTTCATCACTAATAGTTACATAGTTCTTGCATTACATTATTACAGGTACTTTATATATAATATAGAATATATTTTATCATTAATGTATAAGTGGGTATTTATTGTTTTTAATGTATTATATTTCATTGATTCACAGACAATTTTTCATATTTGACCAAAGTAAAAAATAAGATTCATATCACATTCAACGTGAAATGCTTTCTTTCTTTCTTTACTAGAAAAATAAAAAATAGCTTTTATATATTTTATGCAGAGTCTTCAAAAATTTCGAAACAAACATAACTACAGTGAAGTTGTGGACATCCTGTTCTCGCTGTTTCCTGATGAAGATCACTACTCAGATGCTGGTCCTCGTCGCTGCAGAACCTGTGCTGTGGTGGGCAACTCAGGAAATCTGCAGGGATCTGGTTACGGCCCTCTAATAGACGCCCATGACTTCGTTATAAGGTACCACTGACCAAGATGGCTCCTAATTGTTTTATTAGCTCAGCTATAAGTGTATAGGATTTTTGCAGACTGTCCAGTGTAGATTTCTTGTAAACTTCTTGGAATGTGTACCAAAAATATACAATCCCATTGGGAATTGGGAATTAGCGGTTTGTCGACATGTCCCAGCATGTACTACCTCCCCAGAAATCTAAACAGACCAGCTTTTTCACTGGGTTGGAAAACATGATATTTGCTAGAAAAGGCACTGGTAGGTGGCTCAGGCACATAAATTATTAGGACACAGTAGGTCCATAGCAGGTAGAGAGAGTGGGCATGGAAGACCTGAGTGACTCTTACTCTTGGAATTGGTGCTGAACTGCTGCAGGAATAGTGAAGGGATAGTTATGGTCAGTTATTAATAGTTATAGTTAGACGACTGGGTTGGGACATTTCTGAAACTGTAGAGCTTGTGGAGTCTCTGGTTGAGCAGTGATGAACATGTAGTCCCAGGGATCAAGGAGGCCAACCATGACATTGATATTTACCTGATGTTACATACATTTTCAATGTTGGTTCCAGTCAAGCGTACCCTGTGAGGGTGTTGGCCTTCACCACTTACCAGAGTTTTCTTGCTGGAATGATGTTACTGCTGTTACTGGAAAATTCCACACACACCTGCTTCTCACCTGCATGAGCTCTATTGTTGGGATATTGTTTGGCATCATTATCATCTCTTCTATACTTGCACTGCCTATTTTTGTGCCATGTATTTCAATTTTCTACCAATAATCAAAGTTGAAAAACTCCTGGATCGAACTCTAACAGCTTGAACTTCATGCCCACTCGGACTCTGCATTGTATAATCTCTGGTAGATGCTTGGAATTGCTCAGCATCAAGGATGGATTAAGGATAGCTAGGGCCAAATAGTTGCCCAGTGATAACCCCACCAATCCAGGCCCCACGTGATCAAGGGCCCTCTAATGGTATGCCCTGCTCTTCTCTAGGGCCCCCTGGTAGGGGCTCTCATAACCTGGGCCCTCTAAAATTATGCCCCCCTCTTTCCTAGGACCCCTAACAGCCAGAAGACGAATTCAGAGCAGTGCCACAACGCCTCGTCCATTTTCATAAGGGGCCCAAAAGCATGGCTAGGGCCCCCCAAAAGCATGGCTATGGCCCCAAAGAGGCCGTAAAAAAGGATCCTTAAAATGGAGGGCCCTCAGAAATAAAAACATATTGTATCATAAATGTTGATAGGCATCGCAAAATGTTTTGAGCCTGGGTGCTGGCCCCACTGGCCCGGTCAGTAATCTAGCCATGCTCAGCATCCACATTATATCCCAGATGCTGCAGACCTGTCAGACTGCCCGTGTTGACCCCTGTCCAATAATGGCACCTTCAATGGATATGTGTGCATAAGGACCCTACAGCAATGGAAAAAGTTCGCCTGGATCGATGACTCCCATTTCCTTCCACGGCACATGAATGGTCTGGTGCTTTTTACTTGGGGATATTATGGCACTGTGAAAAGCTGACAAGCCCGTGGAGGGACTGTGAAATTCTGGGTGATGTTCTGGTGGAAAACACTGCGTCCAGGCGTTCATGTGGACACCAGCTTGATCAGATACATGGTAGTGGTGTTCCTGGAGGCCTCTTCCAGCAGGACCATGTGACCTGACGCCACACAAATTAGAATTTTTAATCATTTTAGGAACACGTTGGTGGACCGACAGCATATTAGGCATTACATTGTAATGTTTTGGCTCTATGAGTCAACGATTAGCAGCTCACACTTGAAATCAATTATGGTTTGACCAATTATAAGCCTTCACAAATACATTACACGGTTTTATTACACTTATCTAATTATTTAAATATGTGAACAGTATTAATAGAGTAAGTAAAGCTTTTACATATGTCAGTGTGTTTATTTAACCCTTTCCAAGCTTCTCCTTCTATAAACAGTATTATTACTTCAGTAAACCAGTATTATTTACAGTTCTCATTTAATACCTGCTTTGACTGCTCAGTACTTCATTAAGCTAAATCAAGATTGCTGCTGAAGGAACTGAATACGTTTGGGGCGTCCAGGAGAAATCTGGAACTACACTTTGTTCTTCAAACTGGAGCTCCAGATATGATCTACTTCTCTCACAATAAGATATTTATGTTACTTTGTATTGTATGTATGATTATTTATACTTAATCTAATCATATCAGATGTTTTTACTGGTGAACATACACTAGATAAAGACTTAGGTTCCTCAGACTTTTGCACAAAACCTTTAATTTTCTGTAAAATTTGATGATTTGACCAATAGGAATGCTCTGAAACGTTGAAAATAGCTGTTTTTCTTTAGACATTAGTAATGTTACTAAATGCAGTGCTAGCAAGAACTATTGCTTATTATAATTTATCTCATAAAAAAAATAAATCTAACTTTTGTTGGCTTCTTTATTATGGAGTGATTGTACTTCAACACAAAATGCTTTTTGTTCAGATTTGTGTTAGTACGTCTGACAGTCAGAAGATATACATTTAAAAATGTAGGGATCATAAAGATCTCCGCTAGTGGTGGAGGACATTGCAGTCCCTCTGTGCTCGTTCTCTACTATAGGTGGTTCTAGCCATGCCGTGAGCTTCATGTCCCCAGATAACATCCATCAACTGAGCCCCAGATTACTTCACACTGTCTGTCCCTGTCCCTAAACATACACACACTGCTCCACAGGATGAACAAAGGCCCAACTAAAGGCTATGAGAAGGATGTTGGCACCAAGACCACCCACCGGGCCATCTACCCCGAGAGTGCAATAGACATGGACAACTCCACCCACCTCCTCCTAGTGCCGTTTAAAATTCTGGATCTCCAGTGGCTCATCAGCATCTTCACCACCAAACACATCACACGGTGGGAGTGAGACTGAAATATACAATACAATACACAATCAAATACATCAAATTACAACTGTCAACTATTTGTCTTGTTTTTGTTGTTTAGAACATATACGTCAGTGAAACACACAATTCAAGCAAACAGGGACAAGGTGAGGAACACGCTGAGGACCACTAGTGTCTAAAGAAAAATCAGCATTGACTGTGTAGTATTTCATCCGTGTAAGTCTCTCTCTAACATGTGCTCTCTGTCTGCTGAAGGTGATGATATTGCACCCTGAGTTTATGAAATATGTCTACGATGTCTGGCTGGAGAAAAAAGGGAGTTATCCTTCGACCGGCTTCATGATGCTCGTATTTTCGCTCCACATCTGTGACCAGGTAACATCAGCGTTTCACTGTGATTTTTTCCAGCGTCCAGTCTATATGGCCAGTCTGATTTTACTGAGTCTGTACTGTTATTTCTTCTAGTGGTCAGTCTGCTTTTACTGAGTCTGTACTGTTATTTCTTCTAGTGGCTAGTCTGCTTTTATATAGTTTGTACTGTGATTTCTTCTAGTGGCCAGTCTGCTTTTATATAGTCTGTACGGTGATTTCTTCTAGGGGCCAGTCTGCTTTTTCTTAGTCGGTACTGTGATTTCGTCTAGGGGCCAGTTTTACTGAGTCTGTTCTGTTATTTCTTCTAGTGGCCAGTCTGCTTTTACTGAGTCTGTACTGTGATTTCTTCTAGGGGCCAGTCTGCTTTTACTTAGTCTGTACTGTGATTTCTTCTAGGGGCCAGTCTGTTTTTATATAGTCTGTACTGTGATTTCTTCTAGGGGCCAGTCTGCTTTTACTGAGTCGGTACTGTGATTTCTTCTAGGGGCCAGTCTGTTTTTACTGAGTCTGTACTGTTATTTCTTCTAGGGGCCAGTCTGCTTTTACTTAGTCGGTACTGTTATTTCTTCTAGGGGCCAGTTTTACTGAGTCTGTACTGTTATTTCTTCTAGGGGCCAGTCTGCTTTTACTTAGTCGGTACTGTGATTTCTTCTAGGGGCCAGTCTGCTTTTATTGAGTCTGTACTGTTATTTCTTCTAGGGGCCAGTCTACCTTTTCTGAGTCTGTACTGTTATTTCTTTTAGTGGCAAGTCTGCTTTTACTTAGTCTGTACTGTGATTTCTTCTAGGGGCCAGTCTGCTTTTACTTAGTCGGTACTGTGATTTCTTCTAGCGGCCAGTCTGCTTTTACTGAGTCTGTACTGTGATTTCTTCTAGCGGCCAGTCTGCTTTTACTTAGTCTGTACTGTGATTTCATCTAGGGGCCAGTCTGCTTTTACTTAGTCTGTACTGTGATTTTATCTAGGGGCCAGTCTGCTTTTACTTAGTCTGTGCTGTTATTTCTTCTAGCGGCCAGTCTGCTTTTACTTAGTCTGTACTGTGATTTCTTCTAGCGGCCAGTCTGTATAGCTAGTCTGAGTTCTCTGGGTCTGTACTGTGATTTTTTATAAGGATTGGTCTTGATTGCTTCAAGAGGCAAATTTACAAAAATGGTGTCAGAGTCTAAACACTGCATGATCTACAGAGTACAGAGTAAAGAGTACAGAGTAAAGAGTACAGAGTACAGAGTAAAGGGTACAGGGTAAAGAGTACAGAGTAAAGAGTACAGAGTAAAGAGTACAGAGTAAAATGAACAGAGTAGAGAACACAGAGCACAGTGTAAAGATTACAGAGTAAAGGGTAAAGAGTAAAGACTAAAGAGTACAGAGACTCTGGCAGAGCTGCAGGAGCGAGTACGGATGGGAGATTAGTATCTGAGAATAATATCTATATCATATGGTCTCTCTCTCTCTCTCTCTCTCTCTGTCCTGTCCTGCAGGTGAATGTATTTGGATTTGGTGCTAAAGAAGACGGGAACTGGCACCATTACTACGACAAAAGATATCGTCATTTGCTGAACTCTGGAAAACACAGAGGAGGTGCTGAGTACAACATCACTCTGAAGCTCCTCTCGAGGAACAAGATCCAGATGTATAAAGGATGGTGAAACACACTCAAATAAAAGAGCTTCTGTTTTTCTCCTCCTGACTGAAGAGAAATTCTGAAAAAGCTCACTTTAAATCAGAAAACCAAGGACGTCAAATAAAACCAGGACACTTTCACATCTGCTTTCAAATTTTAAATATACACTACTGTGTAAATGTCTGAGGCACCTGAGCTGATGGTTTAAATGTTTTTATCTGATCAATAAGTGTATGTTCACCAGAAAGATTAGAACAGATGTAAATAATCATACATACAATACAAAGTAACATGAATATCTTATTGTGAAAGAAGTAGATCATATCTTGAGCTCCAGTTTGAAGAATAAAGTGTAGTTCCAGATTTCTGTTTAGTTTACTTAAAGTCAGGTTAAATAATGACTCAGGAACAAAAATTAGTAAAAATAAAAAAATACTTCAGTTAAAAATTAGTCAGGTTAAATAACTGGTCAGGTAAAATTATTAGTAAGGTTTAAGAATTGGTCAGGTTCAATTATTAGTCAGATTAAAGAATTAGGTTAAATTATAGTCAGGTTTAAGAATTGGTCAGGCTAAATTATTAGTCAGATTAAAGAATTAGGTTAAATTATTAGTCAGGTTTCAGAATTGGTCAGGCTAAATTATTAGTCAGATTAAAGAATTAGGTTAAATTATTAGTCAGGTTTCAGAATTGGTCAGGCTGAATTATTAGTCAGATTAAAGAATTAGGATAAATTATTAGTCAGGTTTCAGAATTGGTCAGGTTAAATTATTAGTCAGATTAAAGAATTAGGTTAAATTATTAGTCAGGTTTAAGAATTGGTCAGGCTAAATTATTAGTCAGATTAAAGAATTAGGATAAATTATTAGTCAGGTTTAAGAATTGGTCAGGCTAAATTATTGGTCAGATTAAAGAATTAGGTTAAATTATTAGTGAGGTTTAAGAATTGGTCAGGCTAAATTATTAGTCAGATTAAAGAATTAGGATAAATTATTAGTCAGGTTTAAGAATTGGTCAGGTTAAATTATTAGTCAGATTAAATTATTAGTCAGGTTAAAGAATTAGTCAGATCAGAGAATTGGTCAGGTTAAATTATTGGTCAGATTAAATTATTAGTCAGGTTTAAAAATTGGTCAGGCTAAATTAATAGTCAGATTAAATTATTAGACAGGTTAAAGAATTAGTCAGATCAGAGAATTGGTCAGGCTAAATTATTAGTCAGATTAAAGAATTAGGTTAAATAATTAGGTTTAAGAATTGGTCAGGTTAAATTATTAGTCAGATTAAAGAATTAGGATAAATTATTAGTCAGGTTTAAGAATTGGTCAGGTTAAATTATTAGTCAGATTAAAGAATTAGGTTAAATTATTAGTTAGGTTTAAGAATTGGTCAGGTTAAATTATTAGTCAGATTAAAGAATTAAGTTAAATTATTAGTCAGGTTTAAGAATTAGGATAAATTATTAGTCAGGTTTAAGAATTGATCAGGCTAAATTACTTGTCAGATTAAATTATTGGTCAGGTTAAAATATAAATCAGATTAAATTATTAAAAACTCGTACTTTCATCTTCAGCTAGTTCTAGTTCTATTCTATCTAATTTGTATTACCACCTTCTTTCTCAAATAACTCAAATAACCAGTTAACCATATAAATAACCACACGGCATACAGCTGATGTCATGTTTGCGTGTTTGTCCAAATACATCAGTCAAATCTCTGTTGAGAGCTGTTCCACAGAAAGATAAGTTTAACAATAAGTTGGTGTCATGCTGTTATCTATTGAGACAAGCTGTACGTTACCAGATCTTCCAGTCCAGGTTCATCTGACAAACTCACATAATTCTCATAGCTCACTATAGACCAACCTTAGAGACCATCAGAACACATCAAGTTCAACCCACACACGTACGCACACATACACACACATACACACACACACACACACACACACACACACACACACACACACACACACACGCATTCATTAAGGTCAAAAAAGTTCATAAAGGTCCTTGATTACACATTATCAATTACAGAGTAAAGAATCAATACAGAGTAAATTATGAACCTATTGTGTAATGTAAGAGCATTCTTACATTAATTTTTAATTACATTTTATTTTAGTATATTTTATTCTATTATTCAATTGTTTTTACAATTATTTTACTATTTATGGCTTTTTATATTCTTCAGTTAACCGGTTTCTATTTTTTTATTTTTTGTTTGTTTTTCATTTGTTTTGTTTAACTTCATGTTTCTTTAAGTTTAGTTTCCATTTAATTTTGGTATATTTTAATTTTAACTGTAGTATAGTATATTTTATTAGATATTTTAATCAATTATTCCGTTTTTTTACAATTATTTTACTATTTACTGCTTTTTATATTCTTTAGTTTAACTGTTTCTATTTTTTTATTTTATTTCTTTTATCTTTTTTAATGATTGTTGGTTTGTTTAACATCATGTTTCTTTAAATTTAGTTCCCAGTTAATTTTAGTATATTTTCCTTTTAATTTTAGTATAGTATATATTAGATATTGGATATTGTATTCAATTATTCCGTTTTTTATTATTATTTTACCATTTACTGCTTTTTATAATCTTCAGTTAACCTGTTTCTATGTTTTTTGTTTCTTTTTTGTTTGTTTTTCTTTTTTAGTAGTTACATTTTATTTATCTGTATTTATCTTATATTTTTTGAGTTTATTGTCGGTTTCTTTAACATCATCTTTCTTTAAGTTTAGTTTCCAGATTTAAATCCATTTGAATGTCTTTTTCAGTCCCGTTATGCTGTAAATTCTTGGCTGTATCCAATTTACTATACAAGAATTACTATAAACAATTAGAAATACAGTACAGAAATGTATGTATATACTTTGATTAGCATTACAGAAGTTGCAACTGCAAAATTATATACAGATCAAAGCAATGTGGCTCAAGTTGTTGTTATTTAAGTCAGTTACTGTAGGGGTTACAGAATGAAAAATGCTAGGAAATTACTAATTTTAGCATTTAGTCACCAATAACTAAAATCCAAGGCAGACTATATGAGATTTCTAATATTCAGAACAGATTTTCAGTAGACTGAGCTTCGGCTTGGTTCCTTAAAGACAACCAAACATGGAAGAGCTCCAGCTCTCATTATAAAGTTTGAATATTTAAATAGTTTTGCAGTGCAGTTAGTTTTAAGTATAACAACCCTCTTATCATATGTTATATCTATAACTGAAACCAGATCACCTCTTTATTTGTTCATACCTAATGTGTGCCAACACTGCACTGATGTTATCTCCAGACAGGTGAGTAGGTGTGCTTAGAATTAGGAAATGCTTTTGTTTCACAGTCCAGGATGGCACAGT
This sequence comes from Megaleporinus macrocephalus, assembly GCA_021613375.1. Taxonomy (NCBI): domain Eukaryota; kingdom Metazoa; phylum Chordata; class Actinopteri; order Characiformes; family Anostomidae; genus Megaleporinus; species Megaleporinus macrocephalus. The sequence continues at coordinate 67,036,931 of CM038702.1, read as the reverse complement.
ATCAGCACATCATCTGGAGCTGCACTGATGTTATCACTGAACAGGCAGGTGTGTGTGTTTAGCATTTAGAAATACATTGTTGTGTGGTTCAGGATGGCATGATGGAAAATTCCTCCGTGCTAAAACCCATGAAGATGAACGGAAAGCAAAACAAAACGAAATCTGTTCAAAATCTGCATATCTTTTAAGGGAGACATGTTTTACTCTGAACATAGCGGCTTAATTTCAGTTTTTGTTTACCCCACTGTGAAGAAACTCCTACCTTCACTCCGGATCTGGCTGCGAGATTCCAAGGTCATGGTTAAGGACGCCTGTTTCCGTTTAGCCAAGCTCTGTTAAAAGATGTGTAATATCAGAGTATTGGTTCTGCATGAGGGACTCAGGAATGACAGAAGACTTTCTTGAACCTTGATAAGACCAAAGAATGCAAAGAAAAACAATAATTCAGAAGTGTAGGCCTTGGTTCAGGTCTTGGAGCGCCAGGACTTTCGCACTTTCGACAGGGGGGTGTTATCTCCGAATTAGCATCTTTTGGTTGCATTTGGTTGCTTTTGAAACTTGCATTAGCACTGCAATGGCCAGTGACTTAGAAGCCAGACAACATGGGACCACCCCCAACAAAATACCAGAGGGTATGTTGATCAGAGCTGACCACTATGTACTTATGGATCTGGTTAATTCCAGCATATGGTGATGGAATCAACCAGATTCCAACAGGTAGCTGCCGTGTAATCACCAGGACTGTCACTTAAGTTTAGTTTAAGTTTTTAAAGTTTAGAATTATTCTGTCTCTGCATTTAACCCATCCATGCAGTGAAACATCCACATATACACACAAACTGATGAGCACACATGCCTGGAGTGGTGGGCAGCCCTATCCACGACGCCCAGGAAGCAGTTGGGGGTTAGGTGCCTTGCTCAAGGGCACTTTAGTCGTTTTCCTGCTGGTCCTGGGGATCAAACCAGCGACCTTCCGGTCACAGGAGGTAATAACCGCCCACCTGTCCCGCCGAATACTGTTAAACCAGGCGCCCCTGTCACCTGGCGCCAACCAGTTCTCCTCTCCATTTGTGCCATCTGCTCCATCCTTGACTGCATCGCTGTATCATCCACCTGATGTAGCACCTGTGCAGCTTCTAAAGCTTTTACCTTCAGACTCAGCTTTAGTTCAATACACTGTAAATACTGTTGGACCAGAGGAGGATGGGTCTCTGCTCATGAGTCTGGTTCCTCCCAAGGTTTCTTTCTCCAGTTGAGGGAGTTGTTCTTACCACCGTCACCTCTGGCTCACTCACAGGGGATAAAGTGTTGTGATTTCATGTTTTCATGCTTTTAAACTGCTGTAAAGCTGCTTTGTGACAACATTTCTTTTATTTTACCAATAAACTTAACTTGACTTGACAAGACCAGATCCCAAACCTTCAGGGCTTAGGGGGGCTGAGCCTGTACTAGGGGTTTGTAGGGTTATGTTTCCACAAGATATAAATGACCTCAAATGTCCAGCAGAAGTCTGAATTTTGGTAGACTGGTAGTAGAACTGTATCTCTATTTGTAGCCTGTATTAAGCTCTAAGCCAGCATGACTGGCTAAACACTACGTCCATCCAATCCTAACAAGGCAAACAAGCAGCAAAGGCGCTGAAGGGAACCAGCGCTTTCTCTTCTTTGATAAGCTGTCTTAGTGTCCTAACTGCAGGATATTTAAAGATTGTAAAAGATGGTTCTAGATATTTGAACATGGGGTCAGTTCTGCAGTGACTCTTTCAGTAAAACATTCTGAGCTGCTGGTGTTTCTACTCCATATTTACAGTTAGTAATGTATCTTGAGCTTCCAGAAGGTCTAGAGTCATATGTTTAAAAAAAATCTGGTTCCGCTGTATATCCAACGAGGATTAGTCAGTTATTTATAATGTTGGTAGTTGGCATGTAAGGTCTTCAAAGTCCTAACCAATGGGCGAGAATGAAATAGAAGTGTTACTGCACAGTTTAAATACAGTGGACATGAAGAGGAATATAGTAGATGATTCATTTATTGATTTATTCATTCACAATAGTTCTTTGCGTCTCCATGCAGAATAAACCAGGCCCCCATGCAGAGGTCGAGCAGGACGTGGGCTACAGGACCACTCATCACATCATGTATCCTGAGAGCGCCATCGACCTGACGAACGACTCCACTAGGCTGGTGCTGGTTCTCTTCAAAACACTGGACCTAGAGTGAGTCATCGGTGCACTGACCACTGGCAATATCAGTAGAGTGGATCAGACACAGCAGTGCTGCTGCTGGAGTGTTTAAACACCTTGTCCACCAACCAAAATTATCCAGACAACAACGTCTGATCCATTCACACCAGCACGTCCCGTGCTAACATCATCTGAGTGTCACTGCAGAGCTGAAAATGATCCACCTCCCATACAATACATGCTCTATGGTGGTCCGGTGCATTAAGTTTAATAAAGAAAAAGTAAAAAAACCATAATCAGTTCTGTATTTTAAAATCATTATGTTTCAATAAATCAGACACTAAGTGGTTTTGTCTTGAAGGTAAATCGTAACGAACCCAAAGTCAGAGCTAGAAATGAGTGCAAGCTGTGATCAGATTATTAATTTGAAACACCACTTCCACTAGCTGTCCACATTATTAGAAACACCTACCCTGTACTTCCACTCACTGGCCACTTTATTAGAAATACCCAACTTGTACTTTCAATAACTGGCCACTTTATTAGAAACATCTACTTTGTGCTTGAACTAACTGGACACTTTTTTAGAAACACTGACCTTGTGCTTTCAATAACTGCCCACTTTATTAGAAACACCTACCTTGTATTTTCCCTCACTGGCCACTTTATTAGAAACATCTACCTTGTACTTTCACTAACTGGCCACTTTATTGAAAACACCTACTTTATACTTTCTCTAACTCGCCCTTTATTAGAAACACCCACCTTGTTTTTTCATTTACTGGTCACTTTATTATAAACACCTACCTTGTACTTTCACTAACCGGCCACTTTATTAAAAATACCTACTTTGTGCTTCCACTAACTGGCTACTTTATTAGAAACACCCATCTTGTACTTCCAATAACTGGCCACTTTATTAGAAACACCTACCTTGTACATTAATTCACTGGCCACTTTATTTGAAACACCTACCTTGTGCTTCCAATAACTGGCCACTTGGTCAGTGGAGCTGATAAAATGGACAGTGTAGATATAGAGATCCTCAATATGAATCAATAACTTTGCACTCAGTCAGTTCCATTAATACGAGAAAAGAGTTAAAATATCCGTCTTTTATTTCACATTCTCATAGACCAGACATAAAACCCATTATTGTTCAAAATGAACTGACAGAAGTAAAGCACACCTGATTAACCACCTGACTGGCGGTTAGCTGATGAGTTTGATTCTTCAGAATGGAAAACAAAACATTTATTAAACCCTCATTAAATTTAAAAAAAGCGAGATCAAGTTTAAAAACACAGTTTTTATACTGCTTTGTTGTTTTTTAGGCAACAACATCAACAACAACAACAAATGACATAAGTAAAGGCACTTTGCAGGACAGGAGCCTGACGACCACTTGATTTAGTAGCGAAACACAGTCAGTCTCCAGCTTTTCAGTGAAGAACTGAAACATTAAGATATTTGAGTAGAACTTGTTTGGGGGACATCAGTAGGTGGCTAACTAGGCTAGCATTAGCATCACCCAGCAGGCTAACAGCTCAAAGCACCACAAAACCATTCTGTTTTTTATCTTCAGTACCAGACATTTAGTTTTGTGATCTCACACATCAGTATTTATCCACTAAACGGCCATTTTTCAAGCATCCATTTGCTGGAACATTAGCTTAGCCTAGCAGGTTAGTTATTTAATAGGTTAGCTATTTAATAGGGCCTGGGTAGCATTAGCTTAGCTAAGAGGCTACAGTTCCAAGCACTACAGAACAGTTCAAGTTTGGCTTTAAGTCACTCCAACATTGTTAGATTGGAGTTAGTTAAACAATTAGTTCTGTGAACTGGGGTGTTTGGATCCATCTAGCTCAGCTAGCTAGTAGGAAGGAGCTGGTTAGAATTAGCTTAGCTAAGAAGCTACAGTTCCAAGCACTACAGAACAGTTTCAGTTCAGCTTCATGTCACTCCAACGTTGTTGGATTGGAACTTGTGTACTGGGATGTTTGGATCTCACTAGCAGTTCGAGTTTGGCTTTCAGTCACTGCAACATCAGCTTATCATGTATGTAACTACACCAAGTAATTAAATTGAACCAGGGTCTTTTGATCTCACTGGCTGAGCTCGCTGAGAGAGGAGCTGGCTAGCATTAGCTTAGCTAGCTCCAAAGCTCCAGATGCCACAGGACAGGTCCAATTTTGGCTTTCTGTCTTTCTAACACCAACCGTTTGACGTAATGTGCCCCAGATTTAGTCAGACTTGTGTTTGTGTCTGTGAAGCTTATGTTAAACTTGTTATGTTTTGAGCCGCATGCTAGCTACACTAACACTAGCCAGCTAGCCCCTCCTGGTTAGCGTTGTTTATCATTCAGAAATGAAACTTAGGTTGAAGTTTTGATGTTTATTAGGTGGTGAATTTAAAGTTTCATTTATTTGAAATTCATGTGACATAACGTCCCCATTTGAGTCTCATTTAGCTTCAAGTAGCTTCAGTTAGTCGGAACCAAAGCTTTTCTGTGGTGAGCAGAACTGCTATCATGCTATATATAAAATTAATGCTAGCCAGCTACTCTCCAGTAAACACATAACATCACAACGTTGTGTGTATGTTGTCTGAATAAGCTTGTCGCAACATTGTCACAACATAACTATGAAATTATATTATTTTATGGTATTATTCCAACCTCACATTGTTGTCACAACCTGTGTTGACAGGGTCCCTCCTGATTAAGGCTGTTTATCATTTAAGCATTGTTGGTAGTTGAAATCTTTGATGTTTATCAGATGAAATTAGATTTAAAATTGTGCCCTGTTTCCATTGAATTGGTGTCCACATGACTTAATGTCCCCAGATTTGTGTCAGTAAATAGCATCAGTTACTTAGAACCTGTTCTGTGGTGAGCAGAGCTTTTATAATGCTAGCTAAGCTAATGCCACCCAGCTAGTCTCTCCTGGTTAGTGGTGTTTATCATTTAACGCTCAACGTTCGAAGTTCAGTGAGTAAAATTCTGTGCTGCTTTTATTTATTTGCCGTCCATGTTAGTGACCTGAAGGTGTCAATATGGTGGGACAAAACCAACATGAACACAGAACCAGTCAGAATAGTGTTGTTATTACGTCATAACAGTTCTGAGACCCTGAACACAGATAGCTAACCGTGTTTTTTGGTGGATGGTCTTTGGCTCGACTGTCAATAATACTGTCAGTAGTTTTTACATGTATTACATTGTTTTCTTCTGAATAAACTAGGCTTTATCAGAAACAGAGAAAGGGAATATGCAGCGTATACAGGTCTGTAATCACAGCAGCTACTGACTGGAATTCAGTGGTTAAGACGTAAACATTCAAGTAGTTTGAATGTAGTTTGGTATGATATGCTCTGCTGTAGAGAAACTTACTGAGTCAGATTTGTTTGCAGTGGTAGTAAATGGAACCAGGCGTCTGACTGCCTCACAGAAAGTTATTACAGGAAATGGAAATAACTACACTGCTGATGGTAATGACCTCCATGCTGGATTAATCAGGCTGGTTTAACTGGTCAGCTGGAGACTGGTATGTTGGTTAACCAAAATTTAACATATTGTCGCCATCCAAAGAAAAACAAGTAGCTCCAAAATAGTAACTTCAGAGGAGAGACCAAAACAGTATTTACTTTCAGTGTAAGTCAATGGAACCAGAATCTTCCAGGCTTTTTTAGAGCATTTCTATTGGTCCATTCATTATTTCATTCTCAGACAACATAAATGGCAGCTTTCATGTTCAAATGATGTAGGAAAATAAAAATGGACCAACATTGTTTCTTTGGACACCACATTTTCATGGTGATCAGCTTATCGACTTCCACTGCTAGCAGCCTAGCATATTGTTGCTTGTTTTTCCAGCAGGGTTTGCTGTCTAGACAGTATTTCACACAGTAGAATTCCTCAGCTGGACATATTTGGTTGAAGGTAATCCTGTCCAATAGGAAATGCACTGAGATTCCCAGTGGAGCACCACATTTGCTCTATGGTTTTGAAACTGCTTCTGCAGGGCTGTAGACATGGTGACCTCTGGTTCCCATCACCACCACTGTATAAAGAACACCACTGTTCTTTATATCCTGTGAACGTTTAATGTTGAGCAGACTAATAGAAATGCTTCAAAAAGAAATGTTTTCCTTTAGGCAGTGACAATATGTAAGTAAGCTTCGTCCGGATTGGCTGCTCAGTCCAGACTCCTTATACAAAATTGGTTTGTTGGACATTTTTTGACGTTTGTCCTGTTATATCAGCGTAGTGTCCCGTACAGACTCGGGTATGGACCGTGTTGATGTAGTAGCTGCTTTGATTAGAAAGAGGTTGTATCTTCTACAATAGGGTCTCTTTAATATTTGGACGTGAGCCACTGTTTATAAATAGGAACAGGAGTGACCGACAGTAAGTATCACTCCTGCACTGAACACAGTAAGACAAAAAAGACAGACGGAGGAGGGAGTGCACGCTTGGCATCGTCCAATGTCCGCGTGAACCACAACATGTGCCAACACAACAAACTCCGTCTCACACCCATAATTCCCTGCAGACACCTGACCTGCAGTAGGACATGGACACCTGTCACCACCGATACAGCACAGAGAGAGAGAGAGAGAGAGAGAGAGAGAGAGAGAGAGAGAGAGAGAGAGAGAGAGAGAGAGAGAGAGAGGAGAAATATATACCAAGACATAAAGAGAGAGAGAGAGAGAGAAAGATAGAGAGACAAAAAATAAAAGAGAGGATAGGGAAGGACATATAGAGACAGAGAGAATGACAGAGTAAGAGATAGAGAGAGATAGAAAGAGAGAGTTAGTTAGACACAAAGAGAGAGTGAGACAGAAAGAGAGAGAGAGAGAGACAGAGAGAGAGAGTGAGATTAAAAGGAAGAGAGGGGCAGGAGGGAGACAAAGAGAGACAGAAAAGAGGGTAAAGAGAGAGACATATACAGAGACAGAGAGAATGAGAGAGTGAGAAAGAGATAGGGAGAGTGAGTTAGAGACAAAGAGAGTGAGAGAGAAAGAGAGAGTGAGTTAGAGACAAAGAGAGTGAGATAGAAAGAGAGAAAAAGAAAGTGAATTAGAGAGAGAGAGTGAGAGAGAAACAAAAAAAGAGTGACAGAGCGAGAGAGAGATCAAAGCAAAGAGAGATAAAGGTGGGAGAAAGAGAGCCAGGCCAAGAGAGAGGGAAAAGAGGGGAAGAGAATAAACAGGAAGATAATATGAAGGAAGTGTATTTCTCTATGGTTCTATCTTTCTTTCTCTCTTCCACAGCCACAGAGAGTCAGACGGGTAGAGAAGTAGAGAAGAAAGGAGGGAATGAAATAAAAAAAGAAGAGACTGTCTGATTCTTCTCCATCAGGCAGGACGGAAATGAAAGCAGGAGGGATGAGTGCGGAGGGGTCCTGTGATGAAGGTCACTGATGCTGGGTTTCTGGGATTCCCCTGAACAGGCTGATCTTCCCTTTCTCCACCAGCAGCTGCGTGACGTTGTACTCGTAGTCTGCGTCGTGGACGCCGGTATATCTGAACGCTCCGGCCAGCGCGTTGTCCTCCCAGTAATGATGCCAGCTCCCGAACCGGTCCGCACCGAACCCGAACACATTCACCTGCAGACAGACGGACACACGAGTTACAGGCCAAGTATCTCCATCTGGTCAGAACAGCTAACGTTTATTATGAGGCTGAGGCCGATTATTATACACACTTAATCACACAAGTCAAGTCAACGTTTATTTAAATAAAACACAGCTTTACAGAAAATCCTGGTCCAGATCTCCAGTGAACAAGTCAGAGGTGACAGTGTGAGGAACACCTGCCTCAGAGCAAGAAGAGGAAACCTCAAGAGGAACCAGACTCAAAAAGGGGAACCCATTCGCCTCTAGTGTGATGGTCTGACGCACAGGCTGGGCAGTTGTTCCGCATTAGACTGCACAAGATGGGCAATTGTTAATATCAGACCACACAGGCTGGGCAGTTGTTGAGCTGTAGGCGATCTTTAGTAAACAAATTTTACTATACAGAACCATGAACACTCGAGGAAGCCTTTGTATGATTAAGGGGTTCTTTGCTATAGAACCAAAAATGGTTCTGCTATATTGATGTCAAGCTTGAGACCATAGTGGAACCTTTATATAAAAAAAGATTGCCTGTATGATTTAGTGCAATTAACTTGTTTACAATAAAATATATTTATATTACATACTTTATATAGAATTCTACACAGTAAGTCCCCTACCACTGAGTTAGCACTGTTAGTGTAGTTAGGATAGAAGTAGAACAAGTTTCTAAAGAAGATTAAAGAGAGAATCTCTGATCTTAAAGATCCAGGAGCTCCAGCAGTGACTGATGGTGAAGTCTGAAAAGATTTGCAGATCTACATGGTACACGGTTCTCACGATTAGAACTTTAAGAGACAGGTTAGGAGGTTTAAACAACGCCTATAAAACTGAATCATCATCTCTTCATATAAATGTGATCCCGGTTAATTCAGAAAAAGAACTGAAATGTAATATTAATCGGTTCTGAGCTGCAGAGTGATCCATAAACTGCTCAGTGAACATTTTTGGCCAGCAGGTGGCAACACTGCACTGCATTTTGCTGTGAGGATTTGATTGAGTATTAGTGAGCTCAGGGACTGATGTTGAAACATTGCTGTGAGGATTTGATTGAGTATTAGTGTGGTCAGGTACTGGCGTTGGAACATTGCTGTGTTGATTTGATTGAGTGTTAGTGAGGTCAGGTACTGCCGTTGGAACATTGCTGTGAGGATTTGATTGAGTATTAGTGAGGTCAGGTACTGGCGTTAGAACATTGCTGTGAGGATTTGATTGCGTATTAGTGTGGTCAGGTATTGATGTTGAAACATTGCTGTGAGGATTTGATTGAGTATTAGTGAGGTCAGGTACTGATGTTAAAACATTCCTGTGAGGATTTAATTGAGCTTTATTAAGCTCAGGTACTGATGTTGAACATTGCTGTGAGGATTTGATTGAGCTTTATTAAGCTCAGGTACTGATGTTGAACATTGCTGTGAGGATTTGATTGAGTATTAGTGAGGTCAGGTACTGGCGTTGGAACATTGCTGTGAGGATTTCATTGAGTATTAGTGAGGTCAGGTACTGATGTTAAAACATTCCTGTGAGGATTTAATTGAGCTTTATTAAGTTCAGGTACTGATGTTGAACATTGCTGTGATACTTTGATTGAGTGTTAGTGAGGTCAGGTACTGATATTGAAACATTGCTGTAAGGATTTGATTGAGTATTAGTGAGGTCAGGTACTGATGTTGAACATTGCTGTGAGGATTTGATTGAGTGTTAGTGAGGTCAGGTACTGATGTTGAAACATTGCTGTGAGAATTTGATTGAGCTTTATTGAGGTCAGGTACAGATGTTGAACATTACTGTGAGGAATTGATTGAGTATTAGTGAGATCAGGTACTGAAGTTGAACATTGCTGTGACGATTTGATTGAGCGTTAGTGAGGTCAGGTACTGATGTTGAAACATGCTCACATAAATAAAGATGGTAAAGATTTAAGAATACAGTATTCACTGGTCATTAGGAGCTCCTGAGATGCTTTTTTTTAAAATGAAGCCTGATAAGCTGAACTTGTTCACCTGAGTAGCAGGACTACCTCTCCACCAAGTCTAACGTCTGCACAATTGATGGTTTGGTCTTCATGGTTCTCTCCCACAGGAACCACTTCTCAGCTTCTTGAAGTGCTTCAGTTGACTGTGGTCACCAGCTGCCATCTAAGCGACCTCTATTCCTCTAGTCCAGCTTTGCTGCCAAGCCTTGCCACACTGCTTCACAATGTCTTCACCACTGGTCCTCAACCTGGTGCTTCTAATTCCATAGGCCTCAGCTGGGTTCAGTCCTATCTGTCGTTGAAGCTGCTTTGTGGGTTCTACCCCTACTTCTGACACCAATGTTGCAGCAAGGCAGGACACCAATAGCCATCCCAATTTCCTTCTTGCTGAAGACTACATCCACCAACATAAACATCTCCATCTTCTCGAGCATGCTGCTTCCCAAGAGCCTCGTCGTTTGCCTGCTTTGAAATGAAATGCTGCTCAGTCAGACGGCTTGTACAGACAGAATATGTACTTACGGTTAAACAGGGGGTCCAAAGGCTTCTACCACTGACTTACAACCAGTTCTCTGTTGTTGAAGGTTTTTCCTTTACTTCAGTGCTGATCTCAGGAGCTGAGTGAACTCCTACTCATATATTCCTAGGAAGGGCTCAGTGTTTGTCTTCAGAAGTGCTTGTCTTCCCAGTGTTTGATCCTTCAAGTGTGTTTTCTTTGGAAAGCTCTTGCTGCATATTTCACCCACATTCATATTCATTTCAGTTTTATTTGTACAGCTGAGTGTTTGTCCTCATCTCTTAAGCAGAAACTCTCTAAGATAGTGCTTCTCAGCTCTTCTTAAAGCAACCAGCATGTTCTAGTGTTTTCCCTGTTCCCAGCACAGCTGATTCAACTTATCAGCTCATTAACAAGTTCTTCCAGAGATGCAGGGGGTTAAACGAGGAAACCCACCAACATGTGAAGAGCAAGATGCTTGCAGGACCGGGGTTGAGAAACATTGCCTTAACATCTTAAAGAAGAACCTCTAAAAAGAACCATGAAAATGGTTCAAGAGCAAGAGGAGGAACCAAGACTCAAACAGAGATGGTCCCTAAGAATGTAAGCAGTTCAGAGAGGAACTAGGACTGAAGCGTCTAGAAGAACCACACAAAAGAAGCAAGCCACTTCAGGCAAATATCCTTGAGAGCATGAGGGGAAAAAATGAAAGAACCGGGATTCTGAAAGAAACACACAACTTTCTAAGAGCATGAACCACTGAGAAGACCCAAGACTCAATTGGAGAAATGAGAGCACAAGCAATGCAGAGAAGAACCAGAACTCAAAAGGAAAATCTCGCCGAGCATTAAGAAGAACCACTGAGACAAACCAAGAATCTAAAAGAAGGAACAGAATGTGGGAAGAAGGTCCACTGAGGATATCCGAAGCTGGAAATGAAAAACTTCCTAAAATCATGAATAAGAACATCTGAAAAAAGGAACAAAGACTCACAAGGAGAATCTCCTTGACATAGGGAAAAACTTCATGACAGTGTGACGAAGAACCATTGACAAGAACCAAGATGCTACAGAGCACGTGAAACAAAAAGAAGAACCAGAATTCTGAAGGAAAAACAATCTCCGAGAACCCAAAAAACTTTCTGAGAGCATCAAGAAGAACCATTGTGTAAAGTCAAGACTCAAAATGAGAAACTCCCTAAGAAAATGTGGAAGAACAACTGAAAGGTTCTAAGACTGAAAAAACTCCCTGACAGTGTAAAGAGAAGAACCAAGTCTCTAAAGGAGAAACACTTCTAGACAGCACGAGGAACAAAGAGAAAAACCAAGACTCTAAAGGAGAAACTCTAAAAACTTGGGGAAGAACTGCTGAGAAGAACCAGAACTCATAAGGGAATGGATAGTGTAGTTAGGATAGAAGAAGATTAAAGAGAGAATCTCTGATCTAAAAGATCCAGGAGCTCCAGCAGTGACTGATTGTGAAGTTGGTGACCCCGGTTTAAGCGAGTCTTCTCTCTTAATGCAAATGTAATCCATAAACTGCTCAATTTCATTTTACAATGCAGAACAAAAAAGAGGTGCAGTGAACATTTTTGGCCAGCAGGTGGCAACACTGCACTGCATAATGCTGTGTGGATTTGATTGAGTTTTAGTGAGGTCAAGTACGGATGTTGAACATTGCTGTGAGGATTTGATTGAGTATTATTGAGGTCAGGTACTGATGCTGAACATTGCTGTGAGGATTTGATTGAGTATTATTGAGGTCAGGTACTGATGCTGAACATTGCTGTGAGGATTTGATTGAGTATTATTGAGGTCAGGTACTGATGCTGAACATTGCTGTGAGGATTTGATTGAGTGTTAGTGAGGTCAGGTACGGATGTTGAACACTGCTGTGAGGATTTGATTGAGTGTTAGTGAGGTCAGCTACTGATGCTGAACATTGCTGTGAGGGTTTGATTGAGTATTAGTGAGTACCTGGTCACATATGTGCAGAGCGAAGATGAGCGAGAGGAAGCCGGTGGACGGGTATCGGCCGTGGTTGTCCAGCCACGTCTCGTGGACATACTTCAGAAAGGTGGGACTGAAGACCAACACCTGAGGAACACACAGGAGGTTACAGAACCACTAACAAACCTCAGTCCAGCACAGGAGTGAGGTGTAGGGGGAGGGGGTGGGGAGGAGGGCAGGGGTTATAGAAACGGTACTGAGAAAGAGTGATGGTGCAAGACCAGGAGAAGGAGCTCACCTTGTTCTTGTTAACCTTGATCCGTGACATGACAGGCATATACGTACTGAGAGAGAGAGAGAGAGAGAGAGAGAGAGAGAGAGAGAGAGAGAGAGAGAGAAAGAGAGAGAGAGAGAGAGAGAGAGAGTGTGAGAGAGAGAGAGAGTGTGTGAGAGAGAGAGTTCATTGCTGTGTTAATAAGATGAAGTTCTCTCATCTGAGCAGAAACATCAGCTCATATTAAACATGTAGGAGTTTATAAAGATCTCAATGAACCACTACAACACCACATTGTTACTCAAACTGCAGAGACCAGGAGACCCAGAGAGACAGAGAGAGAGAGATAGAGACAGAGAGAGAGAGAGAGAGAGAGAGAGAGAGAGAGAGAGAGAGAGAGAGAGAAAGACAGAGAGATAGAGAGACAGAGACTGAGAGAGAGACTGAGAGACAGAGAGAGAGAGAGACCGAGATAGAGAGAGAGAAAGAGAGAGACAAAGGCTGAGAGAGAGAGGGAGACTGAGAGACAGAGAGCCTGAGAGAGATGGAAAGAGAGACAGAGAGAGAGAGACAGAGACTGATGGAGAGACACACAGAGAGAGAGAGAGACAGAGAGAGACTAAGAGACAGAGAGAGAGACAGAGAGAGATACAAAGAGATACAGAGAGAAAGAGAGAGAGACAAAGGCTGAGAAAGAGAGACAGAGAGAGACAGAGAGAGAAAGAGAGAGACTGAGAGAGGAAGAGAGACAGAGACTGAGAGAAAGAGAGAGAGAAAGAAAGATAGAAACAAAGGCTGAGAGAGAGACTGTAAGACAGAGAGGGAGACAGAGACAGAGAGATACAGAGAGACTGAGAGACAGAGAGAGAAAGAGAGAGACAAAGGCTGAGAGAGAGACTGTAAGACAGAAAGATACAGAGAGAGACAGAAAGAGAGACTGAGAGAGACAGAGAGAGATGGAGAGAGAGAGACAGAGAGATGCAGAGAGAGAGACGGAGAGATGGGGAGATGGAGAGAGAGAGAGACAGAGAGATGGAGAGAGAGAGATGGAGAGAGAGAGATGGAGAGAGAGAGACGGAGAGAGAGAGACGGAGAGAGACAGAGAGAGATGGAGGGAGAGAGACAGAGAGATGCAGAGAGAGAGACGGAGAAATGGAGAGATGGAGAGAGAGAGACGGAGAGATGGAGAGAGAGAGATGGAGAGAGAGAGACGGAGAGAGAGATGGAGAGAGAGAGACGGAGAGAGAGAGACGGAGAGAGAGAAACGCTGCAGATCTCTCAGTAAGAACAGTCATGATGACAGCTTCACATCTACACTGTCCGATTACCGTCTTCCTAATACAGTTCAGACCCTCCTCATCTCCACTGACCACATACCCTACACACTGTAGTTCATCTGATTCTCTGTATACTTTATTACTCTGTTCTTTAATGATCAGGACCCCCACAGGACCACCACAGAGCAGATTCTATGAGGGAGGTGGGTCATTCTCAGCACTGCAGTGATGTGGTGGTGGCGTTTTAGTATGTGTTGTGCTGGTGTGAGTGGATCAGACACAGCAGTGCTGCTGCTGGAGTGTTTAAACACCTCCGTGTCACTGCTGGACTGAGAATCGTCCACCAACCAAAACTATCCGGACAGCAGTGTCCTGTGGGCGGCGTCCTGTGTCCACTGATGAAGAACTAGAGGAACACAAACTGTGCAGCAGCAGATGAGCTACTGTCTCTGCCTTTACATCTACAAGGTGGACCAGCAAGTAGTAGGAGTGTCTAACAGAGTGGACAGTGAGTGGACACACTACTGAGGACGTCAGTCCGCCCCTCTGCAGTACTTACTAAGTGATATTGCCTGTGGTCAGTGCGCTGATGACCCACTCCAGGTCCAGTGTTTTGAAGGGAACCAGCACCAGACTGGTGGAGTCGTTCGTCAGGTCGATGGCGCTCTCAGGATACATGACGTGATGAGTGGTCCTGTAGCCCACGTCCTGCTCGAAGCCCTGCGTGGGGGCCTGGTTTATTCTGCATGGAGACACGAAGAACTACCGTCAATCATACAATCAATTAATCAATCATCTGATCAGGTCTGACTACCAGTGCCATTCTAGAATAGAGCATGACCACCTCAGTGAGACACTCTGCCATCATCAGTGAGCCCCCATTAATAAAACATCAGTCAACATGCTTATAGTTTTAAAATTTTATAATGAACACACCTATTGGGGTAAATGAACATGTTTATAGGGGTAAATAAACATATTCATAGGGATAAATTGCCACATTCATTGGGGTAACTTGCCAAATGTATTGGTGTAAATTACCACATTTATTGGGGTACATCAACACTTTAATAGGAGTAAATAAACATATTTATTGGGGTACATCAACACTTTTATTGGGGCAAATCAACACTTTTATTGGGGTAAATAAACATATTTATTGGGGCAAATTACCACATATATAGGGCAAAATACCATATTTATTGGGGTACATCAACATTTTTATTGGGGTAAATAAATATATTTATTGGGCTAAATAAACATATTTATTAGAGTAAATAACCACATATATTTGGGTACATCAGCCCTTTTATTGGGGTAAATAAACACATATATAGGGCAAATTGCCACATATATAAGGCAAATTACAATATCCATTGGGTTAACTACCACATTTATTGAGGTACATCAACACTTCTATTGGGGTAAATAAACATATTTATTGCGGTAAATTACCACATATATAAGGCAAATTACAATATCCATTGGGTTAACTACCACATTTATTGAGGTACATCAACACTTCTATTGGGGCAAATAAACATATGCATTGGGGTAAATTACCACATATATAAGGCAAATTACCATATCCATTGGGTTAAACTACCACATTTATTGAGGTACATCAACACTTCTATTGGGGCAAATAAACATATGCATTGGGGTAAATTACCACATATATAAGGCAAATTACCATATCCATTGGGTTAAACTACCACATTTATTGAGGTACATCAACACTTCTATTGGGGTAAATAAACATATTTATTGGGGTAAAATACCACATTTATTGAGGTACATCAACACTTATACTGGGGTAAATAAGCATATATTTTGGGGTAAATAACCACATATATAGAGCAAATTACCATATGTATTGGGGTAAATTACCACATTTATTGGGGTACATCAACACTTCTATAGGGGTAAATAAACATAATTTCTGGGGTAAATTGCCACATGAATAGACAAATTACCATATTTATTGTGGTAAATAAACATCTGTATTAGGTTTAATTACTCAATTTATTTTTCTGTTTTGGAGGCACCATTAACTATATCAGTTTTCATTTGTCGATGTCTTTTGAACATGACAGCTGCTCTTCAAATCCTGTTGTGATGGACGATGCATAGATGTTTTTCTGGCCTGTACTGGCCTCTGTGTATATATATATATATATATATATATATATATATATATATATATATATATATATATATATATATATATATATATATATATATATGTATGTTCTTTCGTCAATACGATTGGAGGAACATGTTTCCTTCTGACTCCAAACACATCCCTGCCGACTACATTTGATCAAATGGGTGCAACAGGAAATTGGATTTTCCACAGAGGCACCCAAAGTAGCAGCTTATGATGGTTTTGTTTCTGGGATACTGTTTGTGTTTCTCTCTTTGCGCCAATGTGTAGTTTCACCGCCAAACCCCAGTGAACAATGCGCCCTTGTCTGTTCTGAAGATTAAAAAAACCCTGCAGGTGATTAACAAGCCGCAGTCACACGCCGCACAATGCCGCCATTAGTCTCCTGTGACGCTCAGCAATGAGCCTGAATGGATCTGAGAGGCACTCACAGCAATCTAATAACCCGGAAACTATGATGGATCAGAGTGATTAACCTGAAAATCACCCAGTGAGGTGACAGAGAGGTAAACAGTGGCATCTCATCATCAGCTCAGGAGACTGTCTGGACGTTTCTGTTAGTGTGGCGTCATTTTAAACGAGCACATGTAGCGAAAATAGGATTAAAGGCGAGTTTATTTATGTAACAGCTTTTATAATCAAAGGCAATTCAATGTGCTGTTCATAAATACAAACAAAAGAAACATCAAAGGAAACATACAGTGCAGAAAATCAAGATAAGAATATCAAAAGGAAACTAGAAAAGTGCATTTCCTGAAGGAAACACGGGATGGTTGCACATAAACAACAAATAGAGGAGTGCGGGTCAGTATGTGTGTGGATTAGAAGTTGGGGATCTGCTCTGAGTAAGTACATGCAGTTTGGAGGCTGTAGGTTAAATGAAAACATGAGGTTTGGGTGTGACCAAAAACAAATGAGACCCTATGGGGGAAACGAGGGATGAATAAACGACAAATAAAGGAGTGCTGGTCAGTATGTCTGTGGATTAGAGGTTGGGACCTGCTCTGAGTGAGTACAGGCAGCTTGGAGGCTGTAGGTTGAATGATAACGTGAGATTTGTATGTGACCAAAAATGAATGTAACCCTATGGGGGAACGAGGGATAATTAACTGACAAATAAAGGAATGCCGGTCAGTATGTGTGTGGATTAGAGTTTAGCGACCTGCCCTGAATAAGTACTGGCAGGTTTGGGTTCCGCTAAAAAAAATGAATTGGACCCTATGGGGGGAAAAAAGAGGGATGAATAAACGACAAATAGAGGAGTGTGGGTCTGTGGATTAGAGTTTGGGAATCTGCTCTGAGTGAGTACAGGCAGTTTGGAGGCTGTAGGTTAAATGAAAAAATGAAGTTTGGGTTCAGCCGAGAATGAATGGGACTCTATAGGGAAAAAGAGGGATGAAAAAAAATTACAAACAGACGAGTGTGAGTCGAATCAACACTACAGCCAGTGTGTGTAAAATGGTGTCTGTCAGTCGAGCAGAAATTCAGTAGATTATTACAGTTGCACAACAGTTACAATACAGTTCACTACAGTTACACTAGAGTTTACTACTCTTATACTATGGTTCATTACAGTTACACTACAGTAACAGTACAGTTCACTACAGTTTAATACTCTTATACTATGGTTTATTACAGTTACACTACAGTTACACTACAGTTTACTACTCTTACACTACAGTTTACTACAGTTATACCACAGTTCACTACAGCTCAGTTTTTAAATAAGATAAATAACCTGGGTAGGTGTTTCCAATTGTTGGAGTAGTGTATATGAACACTACATGACAGCACAAAAACAGCTCGTTCAGTTCCCATATATGGACTGTGTGGAGTGAAGGTGAGGAAGGTGGAGAAGAAGACTCTTCTGACTTTAACCTGCTGAAGTTCTCAGCTGTACCTGCTCAGAATGACAGCAGCTGCAGGTGTGACGTGCTGAGAAATCAGCTCTTTGTTTGGGTTTTGAGGAAAGGCTTCAGGCTTCCTGCTGCCAGATCTTTGAGTGATAGAGATATTCACACTCGCCCGTCAGCCGGAGTGATGCAGCTGTTTTGGCGAGGGCTGTGAAAGAGGACTTTGTGTTCACTGACAAAGTGAGAAGTAACCCGTCTACCTTCAGCAGAACGTCACACCGTGTTCCTCCTGCACCAACACCCCCACCCTCTCCTCTCTCTGCCGGTTAAGCAGGGGGCTTCACCTGCCGCTCTAAACATCTGCTCTCATGTGGTCGATGCTTCAGCTGAGGTTCAGAGAGCCACCGAGCTGCGGACTCCTCTTCAGTTTCACAATAATGACCAGTAATAACAGACTGGAGCTGTAATTTAATATGAATTATTTCTCACTTATAACTCACTGACACGAGAGGAGGTGTACTCGTGTTTGGAGAGAAGAGAAGAAGATGTTCTATCAGGATTTGAAGATTTGGGAAAAAGTGAAACGGCACAGAAAAGTTTTCTTTACATTTTTGCCCAATTTCGGTTATATTTTCACACCAAACCTAAAAACGAGAAGTGAAACTATTGTTACAGAATTAAAAGCAAAATTTTAATTACGTTACACTACTGTTTACCAATTACAATACATTCCCCTACAGTTACCATTACAATTCACTACAGTTACCACTATAGTTCACTACATTTGCACAACAGTTAGATTTAGAGTTAGAGTTACACTACAGCTTACTACAGTTTGACTACAATTAGACTACAGTTCATTACTTACACTTCAGATCCCTACATTTACACAACTATTGGATTACACTTTACTACAGTTCAGTAGTTACACTACAGTTACACTACAGTTCACTATAGTTACCATTACAGTTCATTACAGTTACCATTATATTTTACTACATTTGCACAACAGTTAGATTACAATTCACTACAGTTACACTACAGCGTACTACAGGTAGACTACATATAGACTAGAGTTCATTACTTACACTACAATTCCCTACACTTACACAACTATTAGATTACACTTCACTACAGTTTAGTAGTTACACTATAGTTACACTACAGTTCACTATAGTTACCATTACAGTTCATTAGACTTATACAACTATTAGATTACATTTCACTACAGTGCAGTAGTTACATAACATTTCACTACAGTAACACTACAGACAGACTACAGTTCACTACAGTTTACTACTCTTACACTCTTTACAGTTACACTACAGTTACAATACAGTTCACTACAGTTACACTGCCGTTCACTACAGTTATACTACAGTTCACTACAGTTGCACTACAGTTTTTACAGTTACACTCCAGTTCAGATATACTACAGTTCACTACAGTTAATTTGTTACACTACAGCTCACTACAGTTACACTACAGCTTACTACTCTTACACTTTGGTGATTACAGTTACAATACAGCTCACTAAAGTTACACTACCATTTAAGACAGTTTACTACTCTTACACTATGGTTCACTACAGTTCACTACAGCTCACTAAAGTTACACTACCATTTAAGACCGTTTACTACTCTTACACTATGGTTCACTACAGTTCACTACAGCTCACTAAAGTTACACTACCATTTAGGAAAGTTTACTACTCTTACACTATGGTTCACTACAGTTCACTACAGCTCACTACAGTTACAATACAGTTCACTACTCTTATTATTTTTATTATTATTATTATTATTATTATAATTATATATAACATACTATTGTATATATATATATATATATATATATATATATATATAATATATATATATATATATATATATATATATATATATATATAGTACTTTTGAGTGTGTAAACCATTTTTGTGCATGTAAAGAAAAGATGAATGAAAATAAGAATTAGTTGTTATTAAAAGCAAGATATTTATAGAACATATGAAATGTTAAATGAAACAATTTGATTTAAAGAGACAGAGCAACTCTCAGCCATGCCTGAAACAGTGTAGGAAAGGAATAGGGGTCCCGCATTGTGCATTAGAAGGGGTTTGCGCTGCTTGTACGTCAAAGGGTTAACGGCGGTAACGTTTTCTGAACAGGACATGCGCCACTTGTTTTCTGTTCCACCGTAAATGGTGCCGCGGTTACATTCGGAGCCCTGAGGCGTCATAATAACTGCTGCACCATTTAATGTGAAATGAGAAAACCTGAAGCAGCCACTGGTGAACACAGCTTTAATGCACAACCCCCCCCTACTGCACTGTTCACAGTCCAGTTACCATCCGGGCTGCACCACACGGAGCTGGACTGTTTATAGAGCTCAATCTAGACAATAAACCAGC
Organism: Megaleporinus macrocephalus; assembly: GCA_021613375.1. Taxonomy (NCBI): domain Eukaryota; kingdom Metazoa; phylum Chordata; class Actinopteri; order Characiformes; family Anostomidae; genus Megaleporinus; species Megaleporinus macrocephalus. Next base: position 67,016,729 of record CM038702.1, on the reverse strand, counting down.
TCCGACCGGCACGTCATGGACCCTTACAGGGGACGTGCAAAAACACTGTGTCCACTCACTGTCCACTCTATTAGACACTCCTACTACTTGCTGGTCCACCTTGTAGATGTAAAGTTAGAGACAGTAGCTCATCTGCTGCTGCACAGTTTGTGTTCCTCTAGTTCTTCATCAGTGGACACAGGACGCCGCCCACAGGACACTGCTGTCTGGATAGTTTTGGTTGGTGGACGATTCTCAGTCCAGCAGCAGTGCTGCTATGTCTGATCGAATCACACCAGCACAACACCAACACACTAACACACCAACACCACGTCAGTGTCACTGCAGTGCTGAGAATGATCCACCTCCCTAATAGTATCTGCTCTGTGGTGGTCCTGTGGGGGTCCTGATCATTAAAGAACAGAGTAATAAAGTATACAGAGAATCAGATGAACTACAGTCTGTAAGTGGAGCTCCTGTATGGTCAGTGGAGCTGATACAGTGGAAAGTGAGTGGAGATACGAGGAGGAGGTTTTAATGAAGTAGCCAGTGGGTGTATCTAATTTTCTAATGTCTGATCTCTGTGTGTCCCAATGCAGTGTATGAATGGCACGGACTGTGAAAACAAATTGTCTCTCTGAAATGCAATAAAGAATCCAATTTAATCCAATCTGATCTAATCTGATGTAATTAGAGCCGTCCCAAAAAACATTTTTGGGCTCTGGAGTAATCAACAGCAAAAATTTAAATATACCAGAGGCAGTGCGGTAGTCCACCAGGCCTGATAGCCTCTCGGAGCAGTGGGTTTTGGTGGTACTAGCACAACACATGCACTTGTTAAGCAGCACCTCACTGACATGGTAAACAGTGAGATATCAACAATATGGCAGGTGATTTATTTAGGGATATTTCAGTTACAATAATATGTTTTGTTTGAATATGAAAGAGATTTTCAGAGAACTAATGTGGTAAATGTAAAAGGAACACTCAACCTACCGTTACTAAAAACATTAGTGTTTATATGTTTACATACTGTCCTGGTTTCTGAATCCAAAATGTAGAAGATCGATTTTTTAACACACCCCTATTGAAGAGGTTGAATACGGGTGGAGTGGTGGGTTTTCCACAGTAGCTATTAGCTTTGCAGACCTTTTGGTAATCTGAGGTCCTCCTCAGAGCTTTTGAGTACAGTGAAGTACAGTATTTTGCAGTTCTTTGTTGACAGCCTACACGTCTCTAAATATCTATTGTAAAACAATTACACAATTAAAAGCTAAACATCAGTGTTGGGTCAGTTACTCAAAAAACGTTATCCATTATGATAAAAATTGTAATGGGATTACTTTACTCATTACTTCCTGGAATATGTAATCAGATACCTCATTATTTTTAGGTAACATCCTCAAACCCATTTAAGTATACTGGAATCAAATCTACAAACATATCTGAAATGTACAAATCAACTAATCTTTCAGTTTATTTAGGAACATATTGTATCAGTAGTACTTAACGTGTATAGAATAGACTTCACTTTACTCAGTGTTACTTATTTCCTCAGAACAAGTCAGTGTATTTTAGCAAGAGAAAAATAAAGTCCAATAAAGATTTCTCTAGTGGCACAACAAAACAAAGCTAACATCAGCATTTCACGACAGGCAAGCATAAGAACTGAGTATAAGAGCATAAGAACTGAGTATAAGAGCATAAGAACTGAGTATAAGAGTATAAGAACTGAGTATAAGAGTATAAGAACTGAGTATAAGAGTATGAGAACTGAGTATAAGAGCATAAGAACTGAGTATAAGAGTATAAGAACTGAGTATAAGAGCATAAGAACTGAGTATAAGAGCATAAGAACTGAGTATAAGAGTATAAGAACTGAGTATAAGAGTATAAGAACTGAGTATAAGAGCATAAGAACTGAGTATAAGAGTATAAGAACTGAGTATAAGAGCATAAGAACTGAGTATAAGAGCATAAGAACTGAGTATAAGAGCATAAGAACTGAGTGTAAGAGTATAAGAACTGAGTATAAGAAAATAAGAACTGAGTATGAGTATATGAACTAAGTATAAGAGCATGAGAACTGAGTATAAGAGTATAAGAACTGAGTATAAGAGTATAAGAACTGAGTATAAGAACTGAGTATGAGTATATGAACTGAGTATGAGTATATGAACTGAGTATAAGAGCATGAGAACTGAGTATAAGAGTATAAGAACTGAGTATAAGAGTATAAGAACTGAGTATAAGAGTATAAGAACTGAGTATGAGTATATGAACTGAGTATAAGAGCATAAGAACTGAGTATAAGAGTATAAGAACTGAGTATAAGAGTATAAGAACTGAGTATAAGAACTGAGTATGAGTATATGAACTGAATATAAGAGTATAAGAACTGAGTATGAGTATAAGAACTGAGTATAAGAGTATAAGAACTGAGTATAAGAGTATAAGAACTGAGTATGAGTATATGAACTGAGTATAAGAGTATAAGAACTGAGTATGAGTATAAGAACTGAGTATAAGAGTATATGAACTGAGTATAAGAGTATAAGAACTGAGTATGAGTATAAGAACTGAGTATAAGAGTATAAGAACTGAGTATGAGTATATAAACTGAGTATAAGAGTATACGAACTGAGTATGAGTATAAGAACTGAGTATAAGAGTATAAGAACTGAGTATGAGTATAAGAACTGAGTATGAGTATAAGAACTGAGTATGAGTATAAGAACTGAGTATGAGTATAAGAACTGAGTATAAGAGTATAAGAACTGAGTATGAGTATAAGAACTGAGTATGAGTATAAGAACTGAGTATGAGTATAAGAACTGAGTATGAGTATAAGAACTGAGTATAAGAGTATAAGAACTGAGTATGAGTATATAAACTGAGTATAAGAGTATACGAACTGAGTATGAGTATAAGAACTGAGTATGAGTATAAGAACTGAGTATAAGAGTATAAGAACTGAGTATGAGTATATGAACTGAGTATAAGAGTATAAGAACTGAGTATGAGTATAAGAACTGAGTATAAGAGTATATGAACTGAGTATAAGAGTATAAGAACTGAGTATGAGTATAAGAACTGAGTATAAGAGTATAAGAACTGAGTATGAGTATATAAACTGAGTATAAGAGTATACGAACTGAGTATGAGTATAAGAACTGAGTATAAGAGTATAAGAACTGAGTATGAGTATATGAACTGAGTATAAGAGTATAAGAACTGAGTATGAGTATAAGAACTGAGTATAAGAGTATAAGAACTGAGTATGAGTATATGAACTGAGTATAAGAGTATAAGAACTGAGTATGAGTATATGAACTGAGTATAAGAGTATAAGAACTGAGTATAAGAGTACAAGAACTGAGTATAAGAGTATAAGAACTGAGTATAAGAGTATAAGAACTGAGTGTAAGAGTATATAAGAACTGAGTATAAGAGTATACAAACTGAGTGTAAGAGTATATAAGAACTGAGTATAAGAGTATAAGAACTGAGTATAAGAGTATACAAACTGAGTGTAAGAGTATATAAGAACTGAGTATGAGTATAAGAACTGAGTATAAGAGTATAAGAACTGAGTATGAGTATATGAACTGAGTATAAGAGCATAAGAACTGAGTATAAGAGTATAAGAACTGAGTATAAGAGTATAAGAACTGAGTATAAGAACTGAGTATGAGTATATGAACTGAGTATAAGAGTATAAGAACTGAGTATGAGTATAAGAACTGAGTATAAGAGTATAAGAACTGAGTATAAGAGTATAAGAACTGAGTATGAGTATATGAACTGAGTATAAGAGTATAAGAACTGAGTATGAGTATAAGAACTGAGTATAAGAGTATATGAACTGAGTATAAGAGTATAAGAACTGAGTATGAGTATAAGAACTGAGTATAAGAGTATAAGAACTGAGTATGAGTATATAAACTGAGTATAAGAGTATACGAACTGAGTATGAGTATAAGAACTGAGTATAAGAGTATAAGAACTGAGTATGAGTATAAGAACTGAGTATAAGAGTATAAGAACTGAGTATAAGAACTGAGTATGAGTATATGAACTGAGTATAAGAGTATAAGAACTGAGTATGAGTATAAGAACTGAGTATAAGAGTATAAGAACTGAGTATAAGAGTATAAGAACTGAGTATGAGTATATGAACTGAGTATAAGAGTATAAGAACTGAGTATGAGTATAAGAACTGAGTATAAGAGTATATGAACTGAGTATAAGAGTATAAGAACTGAGTATGAGTATAAGAACTGCGTATAAGAGTATAAGAACTGAGTATGAGTATATAAACTGAGTATAAGAGTATACGAACTGAGTATGAGTATAAGAACTGAGTATAAGAGTATAAGAACTGAGTATGAGTATAAGAACTGAGTATGAGTATAAGAACTGAGTATGAGTATAAGAACTGAGTATAAGAGTATAAGAACTGAGTATGAGTATAAGAACTGAGTATGAGTATAAGAACTGAGTATAAGAGTATAAGAACTGAGTATGAGTATAAGAACTGAGTATAAGAGTATAAGAACTGAGTATGAGTATATGAACTGAGTATAAGAGTATACGAACTGAGTATGAGTATAAGAACTGAGTATGAGTATAAGAACTGAGTATAAGAGTATAAGAACTGAGTATGAGTATAAGAACTGAGTATAAGAGTATATGAACTGAGTATAAGAGTATAAGAACTGAGTATGAGTATAAGAACTGAGTATGAGTATAAGAACTGAGTATGAGTATAAGAACTGAGTATGAGTATAAGAACTGAGTATAAGAGTATACAAACTGAGTGTAAGAGTATATAAGAACTGAGTATAAGAGTATACAAACTGAGTGTAAGAGTATATAAGAACTGAGTATGAGTATAAGAACTGAGTATAAGAGTATATAAGAACTGAGTATAAGAGTACAAGAACTGAGTATAAGAGTATAAGAACTGAGTATAAGAGTATACAAACTGAGTGTAAGAGTATATAAGAACTGAGTATAAGAGTATACAAACTGAGTGTAAGAGTATATAAGAACTGAGTATAAGAGTATAAGAACTGAGTATAAGAGTATACAAACTGAGTGTAAGAGTATATAAGAACTGAGTATGAGTATATGAACTGAGTATAAGAGTATAAGAACTGAGTATGAGTATAAGAACTGAGTATAAGAGTATAAGATCTGAGTATGAGTATATGAACTGAGTATAAGAGTATAAGAACTGAGTATGAGTATATGAACTGAGTATAAGAGTATAAGAACTGAGTATGAGTATATGAACTGAGTATAAGAGTATAAGAACTGAGTATAAGAGTACAAGAACTGAGTATAAGAGTATAAGAACTGAGTATAAGAGTATAAGAACTGAGTGTAAGAGTATATAAGAACTGAGTATAAGAGTATACAAACTGAGTGTAAGAGTATATAAGAACTGAGTATAAGAGTATAAGAACTGAGTATGAGTATAAGAACTGAGTATGAGTATAAGAACTGAGTATGAGTATAAGAACTGAGTATAAGAGTATAAGATCTGAGTATGAGTATATGAACTGAGTATAAGAGTATAAGAACTGAGTATGAGTATATGAACTGAGTATAAGAGTATAAGAACTGAGTATGAGTATATGAACTGAGTATAAGAGTATAAGAACTGAGTATAAGAGTACAAGAACTGAGTATAAGAGTATAAGAACTGAGTATAAGAGTATAAGAACTGAGTGTAAGAGTATATAAGAACTGAGTATAAGAGTATACAAACTGAGTGTAAGAGTATATAAGAACTGAGTATAAGAGTATAAGAACTGAGTATGAGTATAAGAACTGAGTATGAGTATAAGAACTGAGTATGAGTATAAGAACTGAGTATAAGAGTATAAGAACTGAGTATGAGTATAAGAACTGAGTATGAGTATAAGAACTGAGTATAAGAGTATAAGAACTGAGTATGAGTATAAGAACTGAGTATAAGAGTATAAGAACTGAGTATGAGTATATGAACTGAGTATAAGAGTATACGAACTGAGTATGAGTATAAGAACTGAGTATGAGTATAAGAACTGAGTATAAGAGTATAAGAACTGAGTATGCGTATAAGAACTGAGTATAAGAGTATATGAACTGAGTATAAGAGTATAAGAACTGAGTATGAGTATAAGAACTGAGTATGAGTATAAGAACTGAGTATGAGTATATAAACTGAGTATAAGAGTATACGAACTGAGTATGAGTATAAGAACTGAGTATGAGTATAAGAACTGAGTATAAGAGTATAAGAACTGAGTATGAGTATAAGAACTGAGTATGAGTATAAGAACTGAGTATAAGAGTATACAAACTGAGTGTAAGAGTATATAAGAACTGAGTATAAGAGTATACAAACTGAGTGTAAGAGTATATAAGAACTGAGTATGAGTATAAGAACTGAGTATAAGAGTATATAAGAACTGAGTATAAGAGTACAAGAACTGAGTATAAGAGTATAAGAACTGAGTATAAGAGTATACAAACTGAGTGTAAGAGTATATAAGAACTGAGTATAAGAGTATACAAACTGAGTGTAAGAGTATATAAGAACTGAGTATAAGAGTATAAGAACTGAGTATAAGAGTATACAAACTGAGTGTAAGAGTATATAAGAACTGAGTATGAGTATATGAACTGAGTATAAGAGTATAAGAACTGAGTATGAGTATAAGAACTGAGTATAAGAGTATAAGATCTGAGTATGAGTATATGAACTGAGTATAAGAGTATAAGAACTGAGTATGAGTATATGAACTGAGTATAAGAGTATAAGAACTGAGTATGAGTATATGAACTGAGTATAAGAGTATAAGAACTGAGTATAAGAGTACAAGAACTGAGTATAAGAGTATAAGAACTGAGTATAAGAGTATAAGAACTGAGTGTAAGAGTATATAAGAACTGAGTATAAGAGTATACAAACTGAGTGTAAGAGTATATAAGAACTGAGTATAAGAGTATAAGAACTGAGTATAAGAGTATACAAACTGAGTGTAAGAGTATATAAGAACTGAGTATGAGTATAAGAACTGAGTATAAGAGTATAAGAACTGAGTATGAGTATATGAACTGAGTATAAGAGCATAAGAACTGAGTATAAGAGTATAAGAACTGAGTATAAGAGTATAAGAACTGAGTATAAGAACTGAGTATGAGTATATGAACTGAGTATAAGAGTATAAGAACTGAGTATGAGTATAAGAACTGAGTATAAGAGTATAAGAACTGAGTATAAGAGTATAAGAACTGAGTATGAGTATATGAACTGAGTATAAGAGTATAAGAACTGAGTATGAGTATAAGAACTGAGTATAAGAGTATAATGAACTGAGTATAAGAGTATAAGAACTGAGTATGAGTATAAGAACTGAGTTAAGAGTATAAGAACTGAGTATGAGTATATAAACTGAGTATAAGAGTATACGAACTGAGTATGAGTATAAGAACTGAGTATAAGAGTATAAGAACCTGAGTATGAGTATAAGAACTGAGTATAAGAGTATAAGACTGAGTATAAGAACTGAGTATGAGTATATGAACTGAGTATAAGAGTATAAGAACTGAGTATGAGTATAAGAACTGAGCATAAGAGTATAAGAACTGAGTATAAGAGTATAAGAACTGAGTATGAGTATATGAACTGAGTATAAGAGTATAAGAACTGAGTATGAGTATAAGAACTGAGTATAAGAGTATATGAACTGAGTATAAGAGTATAAGAACTGAGTATAGAGTATAAGAACTGAGTATAAGAGTATAAGAACTGAGTATGAGTATATAAACTGAGTATAAGAGTATACGAAACTGAGTATGAGTATAAGAACTGAGTATGAGTATAAGAACTGAGTATAAGAGTATAAGAACTGAGTATGAGTATCAGAACTGAGTATAAGAGTATAAGAACTGAGTATGAGTATATGAACTGAGTATAAGAGTATACGAACTGAGTATGAGTATAAGAACTGAGTATGAGTATAAGAACTGAGTATAAGAGTATAAGAACTGAGTATGAGTATAAGAACTGAGTATAAGAGTATATGAACTGAGTATAAGAGTATAAGAACTGAGTATGAGTATAAGAACTGAGTATGAGTATAAGAACTGAGTATGAGTATATAAACTGAGTATAAGAGTATACGAACTGAGTATGAGTATAAGAACTGAGTATGAGTATAAGAACTGAGTATAAGAGTATAAGAACTGAGTATGAGTATCAGAACTGAGTATAAGAGTATAAGAACTGAGTATGAGTATATGAACTGAGTATAAGAGTATACGAACTGAGTATGAGTATAAGAACTGAGTATGAGTATAAGAACTGAGTATAAGAGTATAAGAACTGAGTATGAGTATAAGAACTGAGTATAAGAGTATATGAACTGAGTATAAGAGTATAAGAACTGAGTATGAGTATAAGAACTGAGTATGAGTATAAGAACTGAGTATGAGTATATAAACTGAGTATAAGAGTATACGAACTGAGTATGAGTATAAGAACTGAGTATGAGTATAAGAACTGAGTATAAGAGTATAAGAACTGAGTATGAGTATAAGAACTGAGTATGAGTATAAGAACTGAGTATAAGAGTATAAGAACTGAGTATGAGTATATGAACTGAGTATAAGAGTATAAGAACTGAGTATGAGTATAAGAACTGAGTATAAGAGTATAAGAACTGAGTATGAGTATATGAACTGAGTATAAGAGTATAAGAACTGAGTATGAGTATAAGAACTGAGTATAAGAGTATATGAACTGAGTATAAGAGTATAAGAACTGAGTATGAGTATAAGAACTGAGTATAAGAGTATAAGAACTGAGTATGAGTATATAAACTGAGTATAAGAGTATACGAACTGAGTATGAGTATAAGAACTGAGTATAAGAGTATAAGAACTGAGTATGAGTATATGAACTGAGTATAAGAGTATAAGAACTGAGTATGAGTATAAGAACTGAGTATAAGAGTATAAGAACTGAGTATGAGTATATGAACTGAGTATAAGAGTATAAGAACTGAGTATGAGTATATGAACTGAGTATAAGAGTATAAGAACTGAGTATAAGAGTACAAGAACTGAGTATAAGAGTATAAGAACTGAGTATAAGAGTATACAAACTGAGTGTAAGAGTATATAAGAACTGAGTATAAGAGTATACAAACTGAGTGTAAGAGTATATAAGAACTGAGTATAAGAGTATAAGAACTGAGTATAAGAGTATAAGAACTGAGTATAAGAACTGAGTATGAGTATATGAACTGAGTATAAGAGTATAAGAACTGAGTATGAGTATAAGAACTGAGTATAAGAGTATAAGAACTGAGTATAAGAGTATAAGAACTGAGTATGAGTATAAGAACTGAGTATAAGAGTATAAGAACTGAGTATAAGAGTATAAGAACTGAGTATGAGTATAAGAACTGAGTATAAGAGTATAAGAACTGAGTATGAGTATATGAACTGAGTATAAGAGTATAAGAACTGAGTATGAGTATATGAACTGAGTATAAGAGTATAAGAACTGAGTATAAGAGTACAAGAACTGAGTATAAGAGTATAAGAACTGAGTATAAGAGTATACAAACTGAGTGTAAGAGTATATAAGAACTGAGTATAAGAGTATACAAACTGAGTGTAAGAGTATATAAGAACTGAGTATAAGAGTATAAGAACTGAGTATAAGAGTATACAAACTGAGTGTAAGAGTATATAAGAACTGAGTATGAGTATAAGAACTGAGTATAAGAGTATATAAGAACTGAGTATAAGAGTACAAGAACTGAGTATAAGAGTATAAGAACTGAGTATAAGAGTATACAAACTGAGTGTAAGAGTATATAAGAACTGAGTATAAGAGTATACAAACTGAGTGTAAGAGTATATAAGAACTGAGTATAAGAGTATAAGAACTGAGTATAAGAGTATACAAACTGAGTGTAAGAGTATATAAGAACTGAGTATGAGTATATGAACTGAGTATAAGAGTATAAGAACTGAGTATGAGTATAAGAACTGAGTATAAGAGTATAAGATCTGAGTATGAGTATAAGAACTGAGTATAAGAGTATAAGAACTGAGTATAAGAGTATACAAACTGAGTGTAAGAGTATATAAGAACTGAGTATGAGTATAAGAACTGAGTATAAGAGTATATAAGAACTGAGTATAAGAGTATAAGAACTGAGATTGCCCGCCAGTACACTGCAGTGACGTGCCCGCCAGTATGCTGCAGCAAGATGCCAATTCACGATTTACACAGAAAACAGCTTCAGGAGTGCTTTTACATCTTGGACATTTAAAATATTTATATATAAAAATGGGAGCAATACAAGTAACAGGTAACTATAACGTGATTACAAAATATTTAGCTGTAATGCGTTACATTATTTTCGTTACAGAAAACGTAATCATGTTGCTGTAGTGTGTTACTTTGTACCACGTTACCCCAACACTGCTAAACATCTACCAAACAAATAAACATCCAAAACATAAAACAGTATTTCATGCAATTTGAACTACATCTTTCAGCAAATAGAGTATCTGAAAGTTCAAAAAGATTTGTTAGCTGTGTCGCTCCCTGCTCAGCGATACCGCTCACGCTACCCATAATGCTCAGAGCTCGTTCCTCAATTCACAGATTTCCATCTCAGACATTTAATTTGGATTAATCTGTCAGATCAATTTGGCTGAAGAAGCGCAATAATTAGGCTCTAATTAAATAATAGTACAATTGAGCGGCTGAGTCAATTCTGCACCCATTAGATTTAACAAGCATCCTAAGATGTTCTAATCTAGTTCAAAACCACAGACGTGGCTTCTGTTCAATTAACTTTGCATTAAGTTTTTCAGAAGAACTCTAGAACAGAGAGAGTTTTCACATTTACTACAATGATGCTGAAATGACATTCTGCTTCAGAGCTGGGAACAAAGGCCCCTGGAAACATGAAGCCCTATGGAGCGTGTTGCCTGGGGACCAGGGGACCAGGTGATGCTTGGGATATAGGAACCTGAGAACATAGAGAAAACTGGGTATAGTATAGGGGGTTGGTACACAAAGGTTGTGGTATAGTGTAGTGGTAGGTATACAGTGGTGGGTATAGTGTAGTGAGTTGGTATACATTGGTTGGTATAGTGTAGTGGGTTGGTATACAGTTGTTGGTTTAGTGTAGTGGTTGGTATACAGTGGTTAGTATAGTGTAATGGTTGGTGTAGTGTAGTGGTTGGTATACAGTAGTTGGTATAGTGTAGTGGTTGGTATACAGTGGTTGGTGTAGTGTAGTGCTTGGTATACAGTGGTTGGTATAGTGTAGTGGTTGGTACACAATGGTTGGTATAGTATAGTGGGTTGGTATACAGTGGTTGGTATAGTGTAGTGGGTTGGTATACAGTGGTTGGTATAGTATAGTGGGTTGGTATACAGTGGTTGGTATAGTGTAGTGGGTTGGTATACAGTGGTTGATATAGTGTAGTGGTTGGTGTAGTGTAGTGGTTGGTATACAGTAGTTGGTATAATGTAGTGGTTGGTATACAGTGGTTGGTGTAGTGTAGTGGTTGGTATACAATAGTTGGTATAGTGTAGTTGGTTGGTATACAGTGATTGGTATAGTGTAGTGGTTGGTATACAGTGGTTGGAAGAGTGTAGTGGGTTGGTATACAGTGGTTGGTATAGTGTAGTGTTTGGTATACAATAGTTGGTATAGTGTAGTTGGTTGGTATACAGTGATTGGTATAGTGTAGTGGTTGGTATACAGTGGTTGGTATAGTGTAGTGGGTTGGTATACAGTGGTTGGTATAGTGTAGTGGGTTGGTATACAGTGGTTGGTATAATGTAGTGGGTTGGTATACAGTGGTTGGTATAGTATAGTGGGTTGGTATACAGTGGTTGGTATAGTGTAGTGGGTTGGTATACAGTGGTTGGTATAGTATAGTGGGTTGGTATACAGTGGTTGGTATAGTGTAGTGGGTTGGTATACAGTGGTTGATATAGTGTAGTGGTTGGTGTAGTGTAGTGGTTGGTATACAGTAGTTGGTATAATGTAGTGGTTGGTATACAGTGGTTGGTGTAGTGTAGTGGTTGGTATACAATAGTTGGTATAGTGTAGTTGGTTGGTATACAGTGATTGGTATAGTGTAGTGGTTGGTATACAGTGGTTGGAAGAGTGTAGTGGGTTGGTATACAGTGGTTGGTATAGTGTAGTGTTTGGTATACAATAGTTGGTATAGTGTAGTTGGTTGGTATACAGTGATTGGTATAGTGTAGTGGTTGGTATACAGTGGTTGGTATAGTGTAGTGGGTTGGTATACAGTGGTTGGTATAATGTAGTGGGTTGGTATACAGTGGTTGGTATAGTATAGTGGGTTGGTATACAGTGGTTGGTATAGTGTAGTGGGTTGGTATACAGTGGTTGGTATAGTATAGTGGGTTGGTATACAGTGGTTGGTATAGTGTAGTGGGTTGGTATACAGTGGTTGATATAGTGTAGTGGTTGGTGTAGTGTAGTGGTTGGTATACAGTAGTTGGTATAATGTAGTGGTTGGTATACAGTGGTTGGTGTAGTGTAGTGGTTGGTATACAGTGGTTGGAAGAGTGTAGTGGGTTGGTATACAGTGGTTGGTATAGTGTAGTGTTTGGTATACAATTTTTGGTATAGTGTAGTTGGTTGGTATACAGTGATTGGTATAGTGTAGTGGTTGGTATACAGTGGTTGGTATAGTGTAGTGGGTTGGTATACGGTGGTTGGTATAATGTAGTGGGTTGGTATACAGTGGTTCGTATAGTATAGTGGGTTGGTATACAGTGGTTGGTATAGTGTAGTGGGTTGGTATACAGTGGTTGGTATAGTGTAGTGGGTTGGTATACAGTGGTTGGTATACAGTGGTTGGCATAATGTAGTGGTTGGTATACAGTGGTTGGTATAGTGTAGTAGTTGGTATACAGTGGTTGGTATAGTGTAGTGTGTTGGTATACAGTAGTTGGTTTAGTGTAGTGGTTGGTATACAATGATCAGTATAGTGTAGTGGGTTGGTATACAGTGGTTGGTGTAGTGTAGTGGTTGGTATACAGTGGTTAGTATAGTGTAGTGGGTTGGTATACAGTGGTTGGTATAGTGTAGTGGGTTGGTATACAGTGGTTGGTATAGTATAGTGGGTTGGTATACAGTGGTTGGTATAGTGTAGTGGGTTGGTATACAGTGGTTGATATAGAGTAGTGGTTGGTGTAGTGTAGTGGTTTGTATACAGTAGTTGGTATAGTGTAGTGGTTGGTATACAGTGGTTGGTGTAGTGTAGTGGTTGGTATACAGTGGTTGGTATAGTGTAGTGGTTGGTACACAATGGTTGGTATAGTATAGTGGGTTGGTATACAGTGGTTGGTATAGTGTAGTGGGTTGGTATACAGTGGTTGATATAGTGTAGTGGTTGGTATACAGTGGTTGGTGTAGTGTAGTGGTTGGTATACAGTGGTTGGTATAGTGTATTGGGTTGGTATACAGTGGTTGGTATAGTGTAGTGGGTTTGTATACAGTGGTTGGTTTAGTGTAGTGGTTGGTATACAGTGATTGGTATAGTGTAGTGGTTGGTGTAGTGTAGTGGTTGGTATACAGTAGTTGGTATAGTGTAGTGGTTGGTATACAGTGATTGGTATAGTGTAGTGGTTGGTATACAGTGATTGGTATAGTGTAGTGGTTGGTATACAGTGGTTGGTATAGTGGGGTGGTTGGTATACAGTGGTTGGTATAATGTAGTGGTTGGTATACAGTGATTGGTATAGTGTAGTGGTTGGTAAACGGTGGTCGGTATAGTGTAGTGATTGGTATATGGTGGTCGGTATAGAGTAGTGGGTTGGTATATGGTGGCTGGTACAGTTAGGGGGTTGGTTTACAGCAGTTAGTATAGTGTAGTGTTTGGTACACAGTGTAGTTGGTTGGTATACAATGGTCGGGTTCAATTCTCCACCCAGGTAACTTCTTTACACTATACCAATGAGAGTTCTTGAGTTAGATTCCTAACACTACCTTCACCCACTTGTGTTCAGGTAAACTGTAGGTCTCTCTGGATAAGAGTGTCTGCCAAATTCCGTTTCACAAGTGAAAGTATTTTCTTCTTCTAGTGTATTTATAACAATGTTTGCTGAAGTCCAGGCTCTGTTTTTTCTATGATCTGTGAACGATGGGTGTCGGTTAATTAATGTGACTCTTTGTAAACACACATAGTTCACAAACAGGGATCTTAAGCCTCTGTGCATATTTACTGTACAATAGAGCCTTAGTGTAGCTGTTTAACTGACTTTCAGTTCTAAGCCGTGTGTGTGTGTAAAACCTGTGTTTTCATTCCTGCTACAAGCAGGAAATCCCAGGTCTGACCAGACTGAGGAGCTACTGAGAGCGATCGCTGATGTAGCAAATAACAGTGGTGGGAGGTTTTTAATGATGTGCACATTGAAAAGGCCCAATTCTGATTTTCTCAACTAATCCAATGGCGTTTTAGGTTGTTTTACTTATGTCATCCTGACAACCTTTAAAATCTGGAGGCAGTGTGTGAAGAACAGAGTGGAGAAGATGGAGGTGAAGCACAATACTCACTGAAAACCAGCACCATCAGGTCATCCCCAGATCACCCTTACACACTACAATACTCACTCCTACTGACCACCAGCACCATCAGCTCAGCTTCTCACTCACCAGCTCTCCAGTTTCCACCTTAAATGGGAGGCAAATACGTTTTTCTATTTAAGGTGGAACAGGAAATCTGGTGAATGGGCTGCTTTACCCTCGTGCGCTCGGTAGGAGCGAGTATTGAATAGTGAACAGTTGGTCTGTGGGTGCTGTGACTGGTCACTGGTGAGAGATTTAAATTCTGATCTACTGTCTGACCTACTGACTATGTATCTTTTGACCTTGAACCCCAATGCCTTCAGTGTATGGCAGTGACTCTGACGTGGTGGTGGTGTGTTAGTGTGTGTTGTGCTGGTGGGAGTGGATCAGACACAGCAGTGCTGCTGGAGTGTTTAAACACCTCAATGTCACTGCCGGACTGAGAATCGTCCTCATCATTAAAGAACAGAGTAATAAAGTATACAGAGAATCAGATGAACTACAGTCTGTAAGTGGAGCTCCTGTATGGTCAGTGGAGCTAATACAGTGGACAGTGAGAGGAGATGGGTTAAATGTTATATATATAATGACAATCCACATAGATTTAACATTAATTTCTACACATGTTTTTATATCTAGAAACCTGTTAGATATCATCACTAGGCCACAGCTCCCCGTCCCACACAGCCCTACATATTCCACACTCTTCACTACACATTAGTGTACAACACATTTTAAACACTTCCGCAAAGCCAGAAGGTCAGGATGTGTGACAGACACACACCTTTCATGATTCATCATCAAAGCAGACGAGTCAGTCTGAATAACGCACGTAGAGCAGCATTAGTTCTCAGACACACTAAAACAATAGTGTGATTCAGAGTCTGAAACCTCAGTGCTGTGATCTGTGGGTCATTTGTGTGCGTGTTTGTTTTGTCGCTGTTTTATTTAGTTTCTTATTGCTGGTTCTATCGACCGGCTGTGCTCACCAATCACATCAAACAATCCTTAAGTTTGAGGAGACGGAGATTGAAGTCATTCATCAGA
>CM038702.1:66898567-66998567 GCA_021613375.1 Megaleporinus macrocephalus | reverse complement strand
GCAGCGTATGGAGGACAGTCTGAGCAGTACAGCAGGAAGACAATAGAAGAAACAAAAGATGCTGCAGCCGAGAAGGAGAAGGAGAAGGATGAAGAGTGAAGAGTGAAGGATGCTGCTCATCTTCAGTTCTCTGTTATAGCAGATACGAGCTAATGAGTAAAGATAGTCCTTTAATTATTTCCTGTTACTGCTAATTTAAAGGTGTTTAAAATATAATTAAGGACAAACCGGCTGAAATTATAAGAGTGAGCACACAAGAAACACAAATCAGCAGAACCACAATGAGCAGGACGGTTTATAATAAACCATTTGATCATAAAACGTTTCATTTTCTATGTAATCAACTCCTCGTCAGCGTCATGTCTCCACGGCCCCATCAGCGCAGCTCTATCACTCGAGTTCCTCGTCAATTTAGCCCAAATCCTGCCTCGGAAAATACAGACTGATGCAGTGACAGGGCAGACTGTCGGAAAGTATAAAGATTTAAAAAGCTGCTACTACTTCAGAACAAGGCTGCCCTTATAAAGAGTTCATGAATGGGTGAAAATGAGTTAAATTAATACTTTACACAGTATTAACACAGTTATAAACCATTATTAAAGAGGTGATGAGTATGTAGTAATATAAAACTATATATGTATTCTCTCTCTCTCTCTTTCTCTCTCTCTCTCTCTCCCTCTCTCTCTCTCTCTCTCTCTCTCTCTCTCTCTATATATATATATATATATATATATATATATATATATATCGCTGTCCAATGAACAACAAGTATCTCCAAAATAGCAACTTTACAGGAGAGGCCAAGAACACTCTTTACTCAATATAGAAATGGAGTTTTTCATTGGACAGCGACGATATATACTATAAATTAGATACGTATTATCCATATATATATGAAATATAAAGCCCTGCACGGTCTCGCACCTGCGACATCTTATTTCCTGTTAAGAACCACATTGTTTACTCAGATCCCAGGATGCTGGTTTTCTACTGGTCCCTAAAATTCAGAAGACTTCAATGGGGGTAAGAGCTTTTTCCTACAAAGCCCCCAAAATGTGGAATAATCTCCCAGTTAATGTTTGGGACTCTGACACAGTCTCAACTTTTAAGTCTAGACTGAAAACATACTGGTTTAGTGTAGCTTTTGGTAAATAATATTCTCCTTTAGATAATCAAGGAGATCTGGGGGTTCTTGGAGACAGAGGTTTATGGTAAACTGAGATGTTGGTGCTGTTGTCCCACCACTTCACGCCATCACACAGGTTTATTGATGGTGGAGTGGGGGGATCCCAGTGTCTCAGTGTGGTATCATGTCTATGTTATTTTCTGGTTCTCTCCTTTTAGTTTAGGCTGTTATAGTTAGATCTGCTGGAGTCACCAACCACACTCTGAAATGCTTCCCCTCCAAAGCAGAAGTAACTGTTTCTTTACTCTTTCTGAGATAATGACCGTCCTCCTGTCCTGCTGAATGTTGGTGAAAGACCCACCACCAGGGCCTCCTCCTCACCCAACACCAACCAGCTCTCCTCTTCATTCATACCATCTGCTACACCATCAACTGCACCACTGTATCATCCAGATGTACCAGCACTGAGATATGATGGGAAGGTTTAGCTCACCACCACTCTTCACAAAGACAGAGTCAGAGACTGCCTCAGTTAGAGACTGCCTCAGTCAGAGACTGCCTCTACCTGTGCAGTTTCTAAAGCTTTTACCTTCCAGACTTCAAACAGAGACTCTCTCAGCTTCTATTCTGAACTGGGCTTAATGAACTGTACGTACTGTTTGACCCCTTGAGAGTCTTGGTTTCTTCCTCCAGTCTTGAGGGAGTTCTTGCCACCGTTGCCTCTGGCTGGCTTGCTCACTGGGGGACATATGTTGTAACTGTATGTTTTCATCATGCTATCCCTTTGCAGCTGTAACACGGTGAATTTCACTGTGGGACTAATAAAATATTATCCATGTTGTTCTCCCTTTTATACTCACTTATTAGTAGAATGTTTTTTAGCTGTGCATCACAATTTATCAAGAGTGTCTGAACAACCAATTAGTCCAACATCCTTAACTTGGATTGGCGGCCGTACCAGGAGATTTAGACAGAGGACTGAGAATTACTGATAATAGGACTATATGTAAAATAAGCCTCTATACAAAAATAGACTTTAATACAAACATTTTTATTCTTTAAAAATCATCTGATACACTTACATTCATTGTGAAATGGACAATATTGTTTGTGAATTGCATAAATTGCATGAAATTAAATTCTAAAGTGATCCTAAACTTTTGAGCGGTAGTGTATATGTATTGTTGCTGTCCAATTAAAAAAGCAAGAATCTCCAAAATAGCAAGTTTGCAGGAGAGGCCAAAAACTCTCGTTACTTTCAGTGTAAGTCAATGAAACCAGAATTCTTTCCAAGCTCATCTGCAGACTAATAAAGAATTATCTTATCTTATCTTATCTTATCTTATCTTATCTTATCTTATCTTATCTTAATAAGTTCAGTAAACATCAAAATCTGACCTGTAACAGTATAAACACATGTGGGCTCACTGTTAACTTGCCAACTGACAACTTGGCTAAGGCCACCACAGTTCCTGGTGATCTAAACAGAGCTGAAATAACCTTCATTTCAGGCACTGTTGGGGCCAAAGGAGCTTCTTTAATGTCTGCTCTTCCCATATCTGTCACTATCTCACCATCAGCGCTAATTAGAGTTCTTTTTCTTTAGCAGTTTATCAGGGTCGCTAATGCTCGGCCGCTCTGAGATCCAGGAGCTGAAATCAGACGTGGCTGTTATTGGGGGTCTGGTTTGGTGTTTAACAGCAGCTGGTGCTGCAGGAACGATATAAGCATCTGTGAAGAGTCGGACGATAGAAGAAGAAGAGAGATCTACTGATGAAGCTCCTCATATGATCATAGACTGTGTTCCACCAGCAGTGAACTGAACCAGAGTCGAGCTGGAAGTGGGTCCAGATCTCAGACCAGCTGACCGTCTGTATAAGTACCTGCTGCTCTGTTGATTTATATTGATTATAATGTGACTTATGACTTAACCAGCCCACAAGAAATCACAAGCTCCAACTAAGTGTAGACCTGCTAACCACTAGAGGGCGCTTCCAGGCCCACTGCTGGTCCACAGCCCACAGGTTGAGAAACTCTGAGGTAGGATACATACTCTGACTGGACAGCAAGGCACCTTTGCTTGTGGATAAGAGCGTCTGCTGAACATCTGAAAGATCAACACCTGAATGAAGAAATCTGAAGGGCTCTATAGAGAACCATGGACCAGAACATGATTGAAGATAAGCAACCAGTCCAAACAGAACCCCTACACAATGAACAAGTTCTTGGAACAACTTTAACCTTTACTTTTATGAACGTTCACCTATTTTATTTTCAGATGTGGGTCTTTGGGGAACCAGCAGTGGGTCTTTGCTATGGGTTACAGGCTCTAGGAACAATCTCTGCCATGTTACTGACATCAGTTTATGGAAATGATGGTTTAAGAGATGTTTTTCCTAAAACGTCCCGCGATTAGTGACTTAAGCTGCTTATAAATACTCAACCGCTGCTTTTTTAATATGCCATCCTTTCTAAAGTCACAGCTATTCTTCAAACGAGCCCCGTTTCTTTTTTAATTGCGCCGCTGTTGGAAGCGCTGAATCAAGGCGCCTCTGAAATAGAAGACGTTCTTGGCAGGCTGACGTCTGGCGCCAAAACTCTGATCCTCTTAAAAGCATCCTCGACATCCTGAGGGACTTCTGGCACGCTGGTGAAAGTGTGACACGCCTCATTTGCTTCAAATGTCATGTCTCATATGGGCATTTCGAATGAAAGCTTTTAAAATACCAGCAGCTCATCGCCGCCGCGACGACGGCCTGGCCGAGTTCCAGCGTAGCTGTAAACATGAAACGCTGGTTCGTCACCGCGCAATGACGTTCAGTTACAGGCTGTAGGTACTGCCTGACTCATCCTCTGCTTCATCAGTGGTCAGTATCTGACCACAGGGCTGCTCTTGTCTGGATATCAATTGGATGGTGGCCCATTACATCACTGTGTCACTCTGACCTTCTCATATCTCATAGTGTAATATAGAGGTTCCTCGTATCTCAAACAGTAATGGAGACCTTCTCCATATCTCAGACAGTGATGAAGATGTTCCTCATATCTCAGGCACAGTGATATAGACCTTCCTCATATCTTAGGCACAGTGATGTAGACCTTCCTTATATCACATGCAGTGATATAGACCTTCCTTATATCTCATAAAGTGATGTAGACCTTTTCCATATCTCAGACAGTGGTGTAGACCATCTCCACATCTCATACTATGATAAGGACATTCCTCATATCTCAGGCAGTGATTGAAACCTTCTCCATATCTCAGACAGTGGTGTAAACCTTCCTTATGTCACAGGCAGTGATGAAGACCTTCCTTATATATCATAGATTAATGTATACCGTTTCCAAATCTCAGACAGTGATGAGGATGTTCCTCATATATCACACAGTGGTGTAGACCTTATTCATATCCCAGACAGTGATGGAGATCTTCTCCAAATCTCAGACAGTGATGAAGACCATCTCCATATCTCAGACAGTGATGTAGACCTTCCTTATGTCACAGGCAGTGATGTAGACCTTCCACACATATTACACAGTGATGTAGACCACTTTCATATCTCAGACAGTGATGAGGACGTTCCTCATATAGTGATGAGGACCTTCCTTATATCACAGGCAGTGATGCAGACCTTCCTCACTGTCTGAGATATGAAGGTCCTCATCACTGTCTGAGATATGAGGAATGTTCTCATCACTGTCTGAGATATGAAGAAGGTCCTCATCACTGTCTGAGATATGAAGAAGGTCCTCATCACTGTCTGAGATATAAAAAAGGTTCTCATCACTGTCTGAGATATGAAGAAGGTCTACATTACTGTCTGAGATATGAGGAAGGTTCTCATCACTGTCTGAGATATGAAGAAGGTTCTCATCACTATCTGAGATATGAAGAAGGTCTACATTACTGTCTAAGATATGAGGAAGGTTCTTATCACTGTCTGAGGTATGAAGAAGGTCCTCATCACTGTCTGAGATATGAAGGAGGTCCTCATCACTGTCTGACAACTCAACTCAACTGTGTGAATGAGGCTGTTCTCTGAACTGAGGCTTCAATTCGAGGGACGAGACACGGCCTGCCTACCTGCCGCCGTGACTGAGAGCACTGAGCAGCAGACGGAGGGAAGTGGAAATGGGTGAATGGATGGAGGGATGAGTGGATCAGAGAAATAGAGTGTGAAGCAGAGAGAGAGAGAGAGAGAGAGAGAGAGAGAGAGAGAGAGAGAGAGAGAGAGAGAGAGAGAGAGAGAGAGAGATGTTTGTAGTGTGGAGATGTTCTTAACCTGCTCCACTGACAGTCATTCTGATTGAAACCCACTTTATCAGAGCCCAAGATTAAAACCCAAACCTCTGCATTCTCTCCCTCTCTCTCTCTCTCTCTCTCTGGTGAATTGAATCACTGTCTTTTCATTTAATCATGCCATGCTTGGAGCATTCTGGGTAATAAGACCAGAGAGTCAGTTCTGATTTAGCAGGTCATGCCTCTCACTAAAGTCTTGCAGCAGTAAGCCGACAGGATTTCACCGTTTAATAACCAAATGAAGCAGAACTGAGGAAACACACAGGAGGATGAAGAACAACCCTCATCATCCATGACACCCAACACCACAGCTGCTCCAGTGCTTCTGGGAAAAGTAAGGTATGGCTTTATTTTCTAATTATATACATATATACATATATACCAATCAACAATAACATTAAAACCCACCTCCCTGTATCTATACTCACTGTATCAGCTCCACTGACCATACAGGAGCTCCACTTACAGACTGTAGTTAATCTGATTCTCTGTATACTTTATTACTCTGTTCTTTAATGATCAGGACCCCCACAGGACCACCACAGAGCAGATACTATTAGGGAGGTGGATCATTCTCGCAGCGACACTCACATATATATTGACATACAGTGTATATATCTGCATTTTCATTTTTCTATATAATTTCAACTCTCCAGCTCAGGGGTGTTTATTAGAGTCAGTAAGGTCCAGTTAGAGGAGATCTCCTCAGACCGGTCCGGACCATCATCATCATTTCTAGCGTGTGTTCTGATTCAGTGGTGTATCCTGTTTACTGAAATAGTCTAGTATCAGCATCTTATACCATCAACTACTGAAACACCAACACATCCCACATACCGTTCAGTATATTTCAGTATATTTACTGTTTAAATGCTGAACTGATTAATTATTTATAAACTTCTAATAAATGTTTTTTACTTACTTCAGTAAAAACAAGAGCTTCATTTAAAAACAGAATGTGTTTAAAAAAGAGCGTCTTAAAGTGTTTATTTATAGAAACAGTTAATAAAAAATAAACCTGCGTCTTCTTGTTAACTCTCGTCTTGTTGGTTTGGAGCTGTAACATCTATGTTTCTCCATTCCTGCTCGAAACTTTCCGCTTTTCAGAGCACGTTATTCTTCCTCTGACTCGCTTTATTCTCTGACTCGCTTTATTCTCTGACTCACATTATCCTCATTCACTTTATTCTCCAACTCGCTTTATTCTCAGACTCGCTTTATTCTCAGACTCGCTTTATTCTCTGACTCGCTTTATTCTCTGACTCACTTTATTCTCAGACTCGCTTTATTCTCCGACTCGCTTTGTTCTCAGACTCACTTTATTCTCCGACTCGCTTTTTTCTCAGACTCACTTTATTCTCTGATTACTTTATTCTCCGACTCGCTTTATTCTCAGACTCACTTTATTCTCTGTTTACTTTATTCTCCGACTCGCTTTATTCTCAGACTCACTTTATTCTCAGACTCACTTTATTCTCTGTTTACTTTATTCTCCGACTCGCTTTATTCTCCGACTCGCTTTATTCTCAGACTCACTTTATTCTCTGATTACTTTATTCTCCGACTCGCTTTATTCTCAGACTCACTTTATTCTCAGACTCGCTTTATTCTCTGATTACTTTATTCTCCGACTCGCTTTATTCTCTGATTACTTTATTCTCCGACTCGCTTTATTCTCAGACTCACTTTATTCTCAGACTCACTTTATTCTCTGTTTACTTTATTCTCCGACTCGCTTTATTCTCAGACTCACTTTATTCTCTGATTACTTTATTCTCAGACTCACTTTATTCTCAGACTCACTTTATTCTCTGATTACTTTAATCTCAGACTCGCTTTATTCTCTGTTTATTTTATTCTCAGACTCGCTTTATTCTCCAACTCGCTTTATTCTCCGACTCGCTTTATTCTCCAACTCGCTTTATTCTCCGACTCGCTTTATTCTCCGACTCGCTTTATTCTCCGACTCGCTTTATTCTCAGACTCACTTTATTCTCCGACTCGCTTTATTCTCAGACTCACTTTATTCTCAGACTCGCTTTATTCTCCAACTCGCTTTATTCTCCGACTCGCTTTATTCTCAGACTCACTTTATTCTCAGACTCGCTTTATTCTCCAACTCGCTTTATTCTCCGACTCGCTTTATTCTCAGACTCACTTTATTCTCAGACTCACTTTATTCTCTGATTTACTTTATTCTCTGACTCGCTTTATTCTCTGATTTACTTTATTCTCCTAGGGGGAGACACAGGCTTACAGGCTTCCACTTAACCCCTCACACTCCAACACAGATTTATGAGACACGTTTGAATAATTTATTTGTCTATATTTTTATGAATAAGAATATTTTAGGCCCTAGGGAGGCATAGGGGGCCATGACAGTTCCCCACTGCTGTAAGGTAACTATTCTGGAAATGCGTGTAAACATATATATCAACGCTGTCCAAAGAAAAACAAGTATTTCCAAAAACAGTTTGGGGATTTCTGTTGATCCAGTAGTCATGAAATTTGAAAACAATGTAAAGAACAACTGTTTAGCTGAATTATGTAGAAAACTAAATAGAGATGGTTTTCCACAGACAGTGACAATATATACAACACACACATACACACACACACCCACACACACACACACCTCTTCTCTTGCCAGTAACTGGGTCCTCTTGTTTATTCAGCTCATGGATTCTTGCCACAGTGGATGCTCTCAAGGAGAACCGGAGCTCCACTTTACTGCTCCTCTTGTTAGTTTGCTGATTGTCGCTCTATCTATAATCCTCCCACAAGCACTGCCTGACATAGTCTCTGGCTTATCTGGGAACAACCTATTAAACCTTCGGTGCTGAAGTGAAATCCACCACGAACAAAGGTGTTTAGCTCAACTCACCTGTTCTTCAGCATAGCACTGCTGTTCTTTCCTCATCACATTCACTTCTACTGTATTATCACAACTGTAGAACACACAAACAGCCAGCGACAGACCCTACATAGACACTCACTGGGTTTACTGACAGACCCTACATAGACACTCACTGGGTTTACAGACAGACCCTACATAGACACTCACTGGGTTTACAGACAGACCCTACCTAGACACTCACTGGGTTTACAGACAGACCCTACATAGACACTCACTGGGTGTACAGACAGACCCTACATAGACACTCACTGGGTTTACAGACAGACCCTACATAGACACTCACTGGGTTTACAGACAGACCCTACATAGACACTCACTGGGTTTACAGACAGACCCTACATAGACACTCACTAGGTTTGGAGACAGATCCTACATAGACTCTCACAAGGTTTGGAGACAGACTCTACATAGACACTCACTAGGTTTACAAACAGACCCTACATAGACACTCACTAGGTTTACACACAGACCCTACATAGACACTCACTAGGTTTGGAGACAGACCACACATAGACACTCACTAGGTTTGGAGACAGACTTTACATAGACACTCACTAGGTTTGGAGAAAAAAACCTACATAAACACTCACTAGGGTTTGGAGACAGACCCTACATAGACACTCACTATGTTTACAGACAGATCCTACATAGACACTTACTAGGTTTACAGACAGATCCTACATAGACACTCACTAGGTTTGGAGACAGACCCTACATAGACACTCACTAGGTTTGGAGACAGACTCGACATAGACACTCACTAGGTTTGGAGAATGAACCTACATAGACACTCACTAAATTTACAGATAGACACTACATAGACACTCACTAGATTTACAAACAAACCCTACATAGACACTCACTAGGTTTACACACAGACCCTACATAGACACTCACTAGGTTTGGAGACAGATCCTACATAGACTCTCACAAGGTTTGGAGACAGACTTTACATAGACACTCACTAGGTTTGGATAAAAAACCTACATAGACACTCACTAGGGTTTGGAGACAGACCCTACATAGACACTCACTAGGTTTACAGACAGATCCTACATAGACACTTACTAGGTTTACAGACAGATCCTACATAGACACTCACTAGGTTTGGATACAGACCCTACATAGACACTCACTAGGTTTGGAGACAGACTCTACATAGACACTCACTAGGTTTGGAGAATGAACCTACATAGACACTCACTAAATTTACAGATAGACACTACATAGACACTCACTAGATTTACAGACAGACCCTACATAGACACTCACTAGGTTTGGATACAGACCCTACATAGACACTCACTAGGTTTGGAGACAGACCCTACATAGACACTCACTAGGTTTTCAGACAGACACTACATAGACACTCACTAGGTTTGGATACAGACCCTATATAGACACTCACTAGGTTTTCAGACAGACCCTACATAGACACTCACTAGGTTTGGATACAGACCCTACATAGACACTCACTAGGTTTTCAGAAAGACCCTACATAGACACTCACTAGGTTTTCAGACAGACCCTACATAGACACTCACTAGGTTTGGAGACAGACCCTACATAGACACTCACTAGGATTGGAGACACACCCTACATAGACACTCACTAGGTTTGGAGACAGACCCTACATAGACACTCACTAGGATTGGAGACACACCCTACATAGACACTCACTAGGTTTGGAGACAGACCCTACATAGACACTCACTCGGACTGGAGACAGGCCCTACATAGACACTCACTAGGACTGGAGATAGACCCTGAGTTTATGAATTAGTATATTGACCCTATATATAGACCAGGTTTCGGTGTAGTCTGGCTCAGGACTGGGAAAACCCTGAAACATTCCCAAGCTAGAAAAAGGTTTACTGACCTGCCACCACCTGTAGGTGTCCTCAGTGATCTCAGCATTCGTCCTGGACAGCAGTGGCTGAACCGAATGGTTGAATTTGTCGCCGAACCAGGCATCGTCCTCCATTCCCATGATGCAGCGATGGCAGGCGCAAGGTCCCGGCTGGATGGCCATAGACCAGCCGAAGAGGAACGAGGGATCACGGAGGGCACAGCTGAAGAGAAACGTGGAGAAGGAAACGACGGAGATGAGCACGGCCAGGGTGCGCATCTTCTTCCACCTCACACACGTCATTTTCTGGCTGGGGAGGTGGCAAAGTAGCAGGAGAACTTTCTGTCCTTCTGTTCAACCAAACTTAACGAATGCTAGTCTTAGGTTATGCTACGCTCTCCTGAACGTACCCACATGGTACAGACGGCGTCCTGGATTGCAGTCAGGGAAGAGTTGCAGGAACATCTCACAACCCGGACGAGCTCTCAAAAACCTGTCATGCACTGACCCCACTGTTGATCCCCACTCGTTCCTCTACCCAGGACTTCTGCTTGCGTTCTGCTGCAGCTCTACACGGGAGTGCTGAGGTTAATCCGCCGTGCTCTATACTTATTCCTCACCACTGAACTTAGCAGAGGCCGTAATTAAGCCCACTTCTCCAGTAGGTGTCAACTGGGTTCACGTGCGCTGGAGAGCCTCAGTACTCATCACTGCTCCAGCGTGCAAGCGTGCTGGAGGGTCAAGTGTTTCAGGATGGAGGCAAGCGCCGGCCTTTTCCGCTCAGGCTGTCGACTTAATGGGGTCAGTGCGGCGTCTGTGCAACCGTCCACCTAGGAGGAAAACAGAAGGAGAGGGTTCAGACTAATTTACACAATTAATTATGTGTTCTCTCCTCGTCCTTCATCCCCTGGGTGAAGGTCATTCTTTTTATATATTAGCCGGAGATGTTAGCGCCCTGACAGAGCAAGAAGCCCCGCGGCTACTGTGAGGAATCTGTTGAGAAAGTACCTCCGCTTGTCTGAGCTGGTATTTACTAGATGCAGCTTTGGATGCCATTGATTCTAGCTTCCATCATCATCATCATCATCATCCGTTCTACTTGTATAGTACATTTACCAGCAGTGTTTAGAAATCATAGAGCGCAAACAGGAGAAACCCATGAAGAACATTACTGTTAGAGTCTTAAGAAAAGATAGAAATGATACATGAGGAGGTGAGGCAGGTCATCAAATATCTACAACGTGGACGTTTTGCTGAGAAAGTGCTCAAAACGTTTACACTTTTATGTGACATTGGGGAAACGTGAGCCTACGTAGGCCAGAGGTTCTCATGGTTGTTCCCAGATGTTATCAGATCACACAAGACAAGAAGAGTCAAACAATCAAACCAGTCAAATGAGTCACTGGCAGCTTGCTACACTCTTATCTGACTGGATGGGAAAAAATGTCGGAGGTGTTCCCCAGAGGTTAGTGCTGGGGCCCATTCTATTCATTATTACTGTCCTGCTTTGGGGTAATATCTCAGCAGCATGCCAGCTTTCCTCGTCGCTAATCTACAGCTTGCTTTAGTCCAAAGTTTTTAGCTGAAGTTTAGAACACTTCTACATGAGCTGGTCATCTTTTGAACATCTTTGAAGACAAAGGTTTATAAACATGGCAGTCCGTGGGTTGGAGGTTGGGGAACCAGCCTTGAGAACAGAAGGTCTCTGGTTTGATCCCCTGAGCTGACGTGTTGTGATTTAAGTGCCCTTTAGCAGGTTTCCTGACCCCGCAACTGCTCCCTGGGTACTGTGAATAGGGCTGCCCACCAATCCGGCAATTGTGCTTACTGCCCACTAGTGTAATTGTTCACTAGTGTGTGTCTCTGTCCCCTTAGTGTGTGTGTTCACTAGTGTGTGTGTGTGTATGTGGGTATTACACTGCCCCCTAATGTGTGCGGATGCGGGTGTTTCAATGCCCCGTGGTGTGTGTTCACTATAGTGTGTGTATTTGTGTGTTTCACTGCCCCCCAGTGTGTGTGTGTTCACTAGTGTGTGTGTGTGTGTGTATGTGTGTATTCCACTTCCCTCTAGTATGTGGGTGTTTCACTGCCCCCTAGTGTGTGTTCACTAAAGTATGTGTATGTGGGTGTTTCACTGCCCACTAATGTATATGTTCACTAGTGTGTGTATGTGTGAGATTCACTGCCCTCCAGTGTGTGTGTATTTTACTTCCCCCTAGTGTGTGTGTTCACTAGTGTGTGCAGATTCAGGTGTTTTACTTCCCCCTAGTGTGTGTGTTCACTAGTGTGCGTGTGTGTACGTGGGCATTTCACTGCCCCTAGTGTGTGTGTTCACTAGTGTGTGTGTTTCACTGCCCCCTAGAGTGTGTATTCACTATTGTGTGTGTATGTGTGTGTTTCACTGCCCCCCCACTCTGTGTGTTCACTAGTGTGTGTGTGTGTATTTTACTGCGCCCTACTGTGTGTGTTCACTAGTGTGTGCAGATGCAAGTGTTTTACTTCCCCCCAGTGTGTGTGTTCACTAGTGTGTGTGTGTATGTGTGTGTTTCACTGCCCCCAGAGTGTGTGTGTGTTCACAAATAGTGTGTGTGCTTATGGGTGTTTCACTGCCCCCTAGTGTGTGTATCTGTGTGCAAACACAATCGCCCAACGTGTGATACTGTACTGTGTTGTTTTCTAGACTACAGCTGTTCAGTACTGGCCGTCGTGTCTTGGTATGGTTGAGGAGTGCAGCAGTGTTAACAGCCACTTAACCACTAAAGTGTGATGCGTGATAATCACTGCCCTGCTTCAGAAGCTTCTCACCACAGCTGACTGACCAGGCCGTGCACCTGCTGGGTCTGTCTGGATGTCCTACTGTAGCTACAGGTTCAGTTCTACTCCGCAGAGGGAATATGGATATTCATGCAATTTGCGAGGTATTGTTTCTAGAGCAAATAACTGGAGCATCCCTGCGTTCAGCAGCTTCTATTTATATTCAGCACAGTGTAGAGATTCAGGAGGTGCCACCATACTGCACGCCTAGTTCCAGTATAAACACTAACACAACACAGTTCAACACAATATTTTTATTCTTTGTTTCTGGGAACACCAGAAACACCACTGGCCTTCTTGGTCAGAGCCACCAGAGCGGGGTCAATATTGGCTGATATTACTGACCAGCCAATAGGCCGGCATATAGGCTGACTCATAATTTTCATAAGTTGACCTCACTCTTAGCACAACAACAGTAAACCTTAACTAACGTTAGCCCCTTTATGTTTGATTCCTCGAATGATGCTACACCAGTAAGCGTCTGTAGGAGAAGAGAGTGGAGTGACGGTAGCAGCAAGCATTATCTTTATATTGTCACTCAAAGCACAAGCAAAATCAGACAACTCCCCTTCTTCTTCTCACGTAAGAGCTTTCCAGCTCGTCAGTCTTTCTCTCTCTATCTTCTCTCTCCTCTCAGTTTAAAGGTGCCAAGACCACCAAAACCACAAGGCGGCTCTCATTAAAGGGCAGCATGAGAACCTGAACCGAGAGGGAAGGAGCTTGCGGCTCCGGTTCAACTGTTCCACATCTCGAGCACCTCGCCTGGTTCGGCCACTGTGTTCTTCAAAATAGATAGAATAGACAGATGGATAGACACACATATAGATAGATAGATATCCACCCATTATCTTCCACTTTATCCAACTAGTTATGGAGGGCTGGAGCCAATCCCAGCATCATCGGGCGAAACCACTACACCACCGTACTAACCACTACACTACCGTACTAACCACTACACTACCGTACTAACCACTACACCACCGTACTGACCACTACACCACCATACTAACCACTACACCACCATACCAGCCACTACACCACTGTACTAACCACTACACCACCGTACTAACCACTACACCACCGTACTAACCACTACACCACCATACCAGCCACTACACCACCATACCAGCCACTACACCACCGTACTAACCACTACACCACCATACTAACCTCTACACCACCATACTAACCACTACACCACCATATAAGCCACTACACCACCGTACTAACCACTACACCACCGTACTAACCACTACACCACCGTACTAACCCCTACACCACCGTACTAACCACTACACAACCATACTAACCACTACACCACCATACTAACCACTACACCACCGTACTAACCACTACACAACCATACTAACCACTACACCACCATACTAACCACTACACCACCGTACTAACCACTACACCACCATACTAACCACTACACCACCGTACTAACCACTACACCAGCATACTAACCACTACACCACCGTACTGACCACA
Source organism: Megaleporinus macrocephalus (assembly GCA_021613375.1). Classification (NCBI taxonomy): domain Eukaryota; kingdom Metazoa; phylum Chordata; class Actinopteri; order Characiformes; family Anostomidae; genus Megaleporinus; species Megaleporinus macrocephalus. Next base: position 66,984,067 of record CM038702.1, on the reverse strand, counting down.
ACACCACCGTACTAACCACTACACCACCGTACTAACCACTACACCACCATACTAACCACTACACCACCGTACTAACCACTACACCATCATACTAACCACTACACCACCATACTGACCACAACACCACCGTACTAACCACTACACCACTATACTAACCACTACACCACCATACTAACCACTACACCACCGTACTAACCACTACACCAGCATACTAACCACTACACCACCGTACTAACCACTACACAACCATACTAACCACTACACAACCATACTAACCACTACACCACCATACTAACCACTACACCACCGTACTAACCACTACACCAGCATACTAACCACTACACCACCATACTGACCACAACACCACCGTACTAACCACTACACCACCATACTAACCACTACACCACCATACTAACCACTACACCACCATACTAACCACTACACCACCATACTAACCACTACACCACCGTACTAACCACTACACCACTATACTAACCACAACACCACCATACTAACCACTACACTACCATACTAACCACTACACCACCATACTAACCACTACACCACTATACTAACCACTACACCACCATACTAACTACTACACCACCGTACTAACCACTACACCACCATACTAACCACTACACTACCATACTAACCACTACACCACCGTACTAACCACTACACTACCATACTAACCACTACACCACCATACTAACCACTACACCACCATACTAACCACTACACTACCATACTAACCACTACACCACCGTACTGACCACTACACCACCATACTAACCACTACACCACCATACTAACCACTACACCACCGTACTAACCACTACACCACCATACTAACCACTACACCACCGTACTAACCACTACACCACTATACTAACCACAACACCACCATACTAACCACTACACCACCATACTAACCACTACACCACCATACTAACCACTACACTACCATACTAACCACTACACCACCGTACTAACCACTACACTACCATACTAACCACTACACCACCATACTAACCACTACACCACCATACTAACCACTACACCACCATACTAACCACTACACCACCGTACTGACCACTACACCACCATACTAACCACTACACCACCATACTAACCACTACACCACCGTACTAACCACTACATCACCATACTAACCACTACACCACCATACTAACCACTACACCACCGTACTAACCACTACACCACTGTGCCGCCAGTAAGGTGAAAATCATCCTCACTGCTTAACGTCAGTTAATAGAATCTATTTGTTCTGGTAACTTCTAGAGTATTTCTATTGGTCTGTTTGTCGTTCCTACTCAGTGTGGGGGGCAGCGTGTGTGTGCAGGGTGGTCCCTGTGCAGGTATCGGTCTGTGAGTCAGGAGCTGCTGCAGGTTCACCTTTACTGTCAACCACACAGAAGATCAGCTCACGCGCAGGCCTGCAGCCGGGAGAGCGCCTGCATGTTAATTACTGGCCCCCTGCACACGGGACTGACACTCAGGGGTCCGGAGGTCACTGTACAGTAAACGAGTATCTGGTAAATGGAGGGAGTCTGCTGAGGACGACAAGAAAGTCAGACAAGCACGGTGTGTGTGTGTGTGTGTGTGTGAGTGTGTGTATGTGTGTGAGTGTATGTGTGTGTGTGAGTGTGTGTGTGTGTATGTGTGTGTGTGTGTGTGTGTGTGTATGTGAACAGATGGTGTCATGGCTGCGTTTGACAAACACACTAGCCCCAACACACAGAGAGAGAATGACCCACTGATCAAAGACTAGAGAGAGAGAGAGAGAGAGAGAGAGAGAGAGAGAGAGAGAGAGAGAGAGAGAGAGAGAGAGAGAGAGAGAGAGAGAGAGAGACTTCAAAACAAACAGACAGACTTTAAGACAGAGAGAGAGAGAGAGAGAGAGAGAGAGAGAGAGAGAGAGAGACTTCAACACAGAGAGAGAGAGAGAGAGACTTCAACACACAGAGAGAGAGAGAGAGAGAGACTTCAACACAGAGAGAGAGAGAGAGACTTCAAAACAAACAGACAGACTTTGACAGAGAAAGAGAGAGAGAGAGAGAGAGAGAGACTTCAACACAGAGAGAGAGAGAGAGAGAGACTTCAAAACAAACAGACAGACTTTAAGACAGAGAAAGAGAGAGAGAGAGAGAGAGAGAGACTTCAAAACAAACAGACAGACTTTAAGACAGAGAAAGAGAGAGAGAGAGAGAGACTTCAACACAGAGAGAGAGAGAGACTTCAACAGAGAGAGAGAGAGAGACCTCAACACAGAGAGAGAGAGAGAGACTTCAACACAGAGAGAGAGAGAGAGAGAGACTTCAACACAGAGAGAGAGAGAGAGACTTCAACAGAGAGAGAGAGAGAGACTTCAACACACAGAGAGAGAGAGAAAGAGAGACTTCAACACAGAGAGAGAGTGAGACTGCAACACAGAGAGAGAGAGAGACTTCAACACACAGAGAGAGAGAGACTTCAACAGAGAGAGAGAGAGACTTCAACACAGAGAGAGAGAGAGAGACTTCAACACAGAGAGAGAGAGAGAGACTTCAACACACAGAGAGAGAGAGACTGCAACACAGAGAGAGAGAGAGAGACTTCAACACAGAGAGAGAGAGAGAGAGACTTCAACACAGAGAGAGAGAGAGACTGCAACACAGAGAGAGAGAGAGAGACTTCAACACAGAGAGAGAGAGAGAGAGAGACTTCAACACAGAGAGAGAGAGAGAGAGAGAGACTTCAACACAGAGAGAGAGAGAAACTGCAACACAGCCAGAGACAGAGAGAGACTTCAAGAGAGAGAGAGAAAGACAGAGAGAGAGAGAGACAGAGAGAGAGAGAGACAGAGAGAGAGAGAGAGAGAGAGAGAGAGAGAGAGAGAGAGAGGAGAGAGAGAGAGAGAGACAGAGTGAAAGTGAAAGTGAAAGTGAGAGAGAGAGGAATGAGAGAGGGAGAGAGAGGGTGAAAGAGAGAGAGAGAAAGACAGAGAGAGAGAGAGAGAGAGAGAGAGAGAGAGAGAGAGAGAGAGAGAGACAGAGTGAAAGTGAAAGTGAGAGAGAGAGGAATGAGAGAGGGAGAGAGAGGGTGAAAGAGAGAGAGAGAGAAAGACAGAGAGAGAGAGAGAGAGAGAGAGAGAGAGAGAGAGAGAGAGAGAGAGAGAGACAGAGTGAAAGTGAAAGTGAGAGAGAGAGGAATGAGAGAGGGAGAGAGAGGGTGAAAGTAAGGAGATCAGGATTGGGGAGTGAGTGAGTGAGTGGGAGAGAGAGTGAAAGTGAGGAGATCAGGATTGGGGAGTGAGGAGTGAGTGAGTCAGTAAGCTGTGGTGGGTCAAACACAGATTCCTGAGAGCCGAGACCGGCTGAGGAACCTCCTGCTGCCTCGATTAGAGTCATAAAGACGGAGAAACATGTTTCATTACAGCTCTGAGCTTCTGCAGTGGTGGGCTACACCACTCACAACACAGCTGCTGCACACTCCACCTGGAGGAACACCGGAGTCCGCTCAGCAGGAGCACCCCACCAAAATAACACATCCTCACTGTTTCAGTTATTCTGTCCTGTAACTGAAAACCAGCTGTAAATAAAGAGTCCAGCAACCTCCAGACAGCAGTGTCCTGTGTATACTGTACATATGTTTGTGTATATACTGTACTATTATACTGTATATATATATATACATATATACATATATATATATATATATATATATATATATATATATATATATATATATATACATATATACATATATATGTGTGTGTGTGTACTGTACTATACTACTACACTGTGTATATATATGTGTGTGTGCATGTGTGTAGTATACTGCTATACTGTGTAAATATATATATATATAAGACGGCCAAGAAGCGTCTTTAATTGAATATACACCACCGCTCAAAAGTTTGTGATCACAGTGAAATGTTCTTGTTTTCAATGGAGTATCTTCTTCCTTAACACAACAATGGACTGACGGGTCTCTAAAGAAAGTTGGTTCTGGTCATTTTGAGTCGGTCAGCAAGTCATCAACTGCTGATGCTTCAGATACTAAACTAACCTAGAATGTTGTTCACCTTTTATACTCACTTATTAGTAGAATGTTTTTCAGCTGTGATCACAATTGAGCAAGAGTGTCCTAACAACCAATTAGTCCAATAACATCCTTACCTTGGATTGGCGGCCGTACCAGGAGATTTAGACAGAGGACTGAGAATTGCTGATAATAGAACTATATGTAAAATAAGCCTCTATACAAAAATAGACTTTAATACAAACATTTTTATTCTCTAAAAATCATCCGATACACTTACATTAATTGTGAAATGGACAATATTGTTTGTGAATTGCATGAAATGAAATTCTAAAGTGATCCTAAACTTTTGAGCAGTAATGTACCAGAATATAAACGGCTGCTGTTCATATATATATATATATATATACAATTACGCATCCTAGACCTCACTCCCTTTCACATGTGATAATAAATGTGATTTAAACAGATTTTGAAACAACAAGTATCTTCAGAATGGTAACTTTACAGGAGAGGCCAAACCCTGTCCTAACTTGCAATGTAAGTCAATGGAACCAGAATTCTTTCCAAGCAGTGATGGAAGATAATGAGCTGGTAACTACTAAAACCAGCATATCATCACGGTCCACTTTACAGGAAATACCAAAAACTTAACTTTCAATGTAAGTCAATGGAACCAGAATTCTTTCCAAGCTGTTTTGGACGGTTTCTATTGGTCCATTCAATATGAATAAAAAAATCAGCTTGTTCAAACGATATAGAAAAATGAAAATCAACAAAAAATAAAGATGCAGGGTTTTTTTGAACAGTGACGATATATTGTGTTTAGGATGCTGGTATACTGGTATACAGCTATGGACGTTGATGAGCTGGTGACCACCAAAACCAGCATCTCGTCACCAAAAGAGGCCAAAACCTGTCTTTACGTTCCTTGTAAGTCAATGGAACCAGAATTCTTTCCAATATATTTTGGAGCATTTCTATTGGTCCATTCATCATGAAAGTTTCAGAAGATATAAAGAACAGCTGTCGTGTTCAAACAATATAAAAAAATGAAAATCAACAAAAATAAAGATACATGTTTATGCCAGTAAAGCTATGATATATAAAGATTGTGGAACTGAAGAGTAATAAGATAATGAGTATGTTTATGTTTTATATCCAGCTGGAGTGAACTCTGCCCTTCGTTATGACCGTCTCAGTGAAAGTATCTGGACACTGTTTGGTTTGAGCTGTGTCGTCAGCTGGTTTTACAGGCTACACCACTCCCTGTACTCTAATCGCTGCTGTTGTTGTTGCTGCTGTGATGACTATTGGTGCATTACTGGAAAACAAGCAGTCACGGTGAAAACGGGACTTTTTACACACTTGGAGTGACGCGTGGCTCGCAGGTATTTTCCCTCGGCCGTCATTTACACAACAGTGAATAAACACACTTGTTACGGGCGTGACCTGCTCTCACCTCTGATCTAGATCTGATTATCAGGTATTTTAGGCACATCTGTCCTGATATGATCATGAGGTTCAACCCACAGTCAGGCTAAATGGTCGGATATCACATGTCCCCACATCTTCATTTTATCCCTTAAAAACCTGAAGTTTCATTGTATGAATGTAAAATGAATGTATGAATATATTTTCCATGTAAAATCCTGATACTGACCTACTATATAACATGGCTTTCCATTTTTAGTAATTTATTATTATTATCTGTATTTATAATCTGTATTTATTCCTTTAGCTGTTTCATTTAATTAAGTGTACTTTACTATATAGCATCACCATCCAAATAAAAACAAATCTCCAAAATAGTAACTTTACATTTAGAGGAGAGAACACAAACGGTTGTCACTTTCAATGTAAGTCAATGTAACCAGCCTTTTTCAAAACTACTTTGAGTTTTTTTTATTGAAATTTATATTGAAAAGTTCAAACAATGTAAACACCAAGCGTGTTAGTTATGGTCTATTTATTATGTTTGCACTGTTTTTACTACTATATATATAAAATGCTGCCCTGCTGTAGAGTTGTATCTGAGCCTCACCCCAAACATTTCAATGCATGTATGTCCTGACGTATGTGCAAATGACAAACAAACTTGAAACTTGAAACTATTGAGACCAATAGAAATAGACAAATGGAAATGGACCAATAGAAATGAACCAATAGAAATACTCCAAAATATCTTGGAAATAATTCTGGTTCCAATTAGTTACATTGAAAGTAAAGATTGTTTTTGGTTTCTCCAGTAAAGTTTGGAAATACTTTTTCTTTGAACAGTATCGATATATATAAAAGAGAAGAAATGCTTTTAATCTGGATTTAAACATAGCACTACACCACCAGTCAAACTGGACACCTAACTGAATCTATATGTTTATAAATATAAAGATGTTTAGATCTGAATGTGTTGAGAGATGAGTGTAAGTAGTTATGTTGGAGCCCACGTACACAAATAAATAACATCTAAAACTAACATTTGACTGTATTTAAATGTAAAAATGAGAATGTATATTTTTATAAGAGCTATAAAACCACCAAACCTGTTTATCAGAACAAGATCTCAGCATCTACACTATCTTCTCCAGTCCTGCATCAGAGCAAATGAGCTCATTTCTAAAAGACCCTCTAAACATTCTTTTAACACAACCAGATGTTTAATTCCGCTCCAGGAATAATTCCATATGTCTATATATGTATACTCAAACTCATATAATTATCAAGTATATATATACTTCATAATGCCATGAGACTGAGTTCAGCCCAGCATTAATTCAACATACAGACTAAAAAAAGTCCTGCATTAATTAAATATTAAAATATGAAAGTTGGTAAACATCCCAATCAGTCAGGAAGCAGTTTAAACAAAATGACTGTGATTGAAATTCACATTCCAACATCAGAGAATGGATATATCATTTATCTCCCTCCAACAGTCCCTCTGCTCACTTTCACACACCACGCTTTCCAGCCTGAGAGGAAGGCTCTTCAGTGCCCCGGACCCCCACTCCAGCCTCTCTCTACAACTGCTCTTCATTCTCTACTTTCAATTCTTCTTCCAGAAAGTCCAGTTTTCCAGTAAGCTCATTGCAGATATGTACACTGTACACTGTCCGTATTTATACATGACATCCTTATTGTTTATACATCATCCTCATTAGTTACTGTTACATTACATTCACCTCCACCACACAACAAACCCAGTGACTCGGTTACAGGGAGAGTCAGAAGAGTCAGGAGAGTCAGTTCACAGTTTTAATACTACACTGACTGTATATGACTAGTATATGACCCACAATTACTAATTACAGACTATACACCCCACAAACACTAATTATAAACTAAACACCCCACAAAGACTAATTATACACTAAACACCTCACAAAGACTAATTATAGACTAAACTCCCCACAAAAACTAATTATAGACTAAACACCTCACAAAGACTAATTATAGACTAAACACTCCACAAAGACTAATTATAGACTAAATACCTCACAAAGACTAATTATGTCAAAACATCTTTCACAAAGTTCAGAAGAAGCTCATTCTGAAGGCTATCCTTTAACTAACTGGGGTTACAAGATCAAGAAAAATGAAGATTCAAGTTTGTCTTTGGACAGCAATGATATAAATGGTATTGTTATTTTAATATTATAAATTATGCTTATGAAAAAGTGCTTCTTAATTTGAGTTGAGTTGGTTGCCACTGTTGTAATGGGTCTGGATGTAATAAAGGAAACATACCAGAAACTTTTTGCAAAACATCACCATATCAGTGCTTACAGTGTGGATATTAGAGTGGATATCATAACACATACATATAAAACCTTTATACATTATAATAGGCTATATTAAATTCACTGCTACCTTAAATTCACTGCTACCTGAAGTTTATTGCTACCTTAAACCCATCGTTTCTGCTGTTATTGTTATTAAGGTGTAATCACTTAATTATTAAACTGTACATCATTTTGCAACGATTACAAACATGCATAAAGAATCCATTCAGTTTTTAATTGACAATCTCTATTAGCAGGTTTCTGTTCACTTCAATACAAAATAAAAAAAAAAATCATGACAAGAATACAAAGGATATTTCTGCAACACAGGGGTCATGTTTACAGTGTTCTAATGAGTTCTAATATTATAATACATATATAAAAAACCTAACATTATAATGGGCTATGTTAAATTTACTGCTACCTTAAATCCACTGCCAACCTTAAGTTTACTGCTACCTTAAATGCTTAGTTTTTGCTGTTATTGCCATGCATTAGTGTGTCAATGTGTGAGTTTGTGTGTACTGTGTATAAGTGTCTATGTTCTTACCCAACTTTAAAATTTACTGCTACCTTAAATGGATTTGAGGATTTATTTTATGCTCATACAAAAACTATAACACAAGTATTATCTTGTCATTACATTGATATTAACATGTGATTATGTCATTATAAAACAATATATCATTTTGCAACTACATGCATAAAGAATTCACTCCATTTTTGATTGACAGTCTGTATTAATGGGTTTATGTATCTGGTTGCTTTAATTTTTACAATTTTAAAAAATTTATTCAAGGATGTTTCTCCAAAACACAAACAATAACTATCAGACTTCAACCCCACCAAAATGTCTAATCTTCTACACACACACATAAACATGGCGTGAAATGAGAGTTTACGAGTGAAGCTCATGGATATGTTCTTACCCTTTAATTCGTGAAGTTTCACAGCAGCAGAAGAGAAACCTAATCTACTTCTAATCCAATCTAGCGACTATACACTCAGCAGCTCCACCTGCTCAACACCTCCAGCTGATCTGGCAGCTCAGGACTCCACTTACAAAGTAGGTTGTAAAAAAATAATAATAAAAATCAGAAGGATTTTGTTTTTGGTTCAGACTGAGAGACTTTCTTACCGGAGAGATAAAAGAGCAGGTGCACATCTGGCGAGAGACGACTCAACATCTGCTGGCGGAGCTTTTTTTTACGAGCACGAGTCTGTTAGCAGCAGAGAAGCCGGCCGACTGAACAAGCTGCTCTACAACGCGCTTAAATGTAGATCAGAGATGTTTTCCGCCTCTTAGGAAGGGGAAGCGCGACCCGGCAAACCGCACTAATGACATTACACACAATAAACGGGGTGTAACGTCACATGGTGTTTCAGCCGTGATAAGATCTTTTCACCTGAGGTCACGATCATGCTTTTTATAGTTTATAGTTTATATCCTGAATGCATGAAATATTTTTTCATTTATTTTTCTCATTTTTTTATTAGCAACCTATATTCTGCTAATATTTTGCTTTTGGTAACACTATGTTTTATAAATCACCTTATAATACCAGACATAAGTGTCTATTATTAGTCTTAGTTATTATAACACCATATAAAGCACTTCATAAAGTATAAAGTCAGGCTTCATCATGCATTATAGTACATACTCAGTTACCAGTTAGTTACTCTGTCAAATCCACACTGCATATCATCTTTACAGGAGAGACCTAAAAACCTTCTTAACTTTCAATGTAAGTCAATGGAACCATATTTTTTTTCCCCCAAGTCATTTTGGAGCATTTCTATTGGTCCATTCAAAATGAAACTTTGAACAGGATATAACGGGCAGCTGTCATATTCAAATGATGTGGAAAAAATAATATGGATGTGAAAAACCTGTTCCACCATATTCATGTTACAATTATAAAAGCTAACATTATAAAGGTCTGTGTTTAAATTAAATTCTACCTTAAATCTTCTGCCAGCCTAAAACATACTGCTATCTATTAAATCCACTGTTTTTGCTATTATTGCCGTGCAATAGCGTGTCAGTGTGTGTACTTTGCATGTACTTCGCATGCGTATCCATGGTACCACATATGCCTATGAAAAGATTAGTAACCACTGCTGTCTGGATGTTATACAGTAAACATACCAGGAACCTTGAAAGTATTCTAATGAGTGGATAGCATAATGCATTATAAAGCCTAACATTATAAAGTGCTATGTTACATTCACTGCTATCTTAAATTCACAGCTACCTTAAATTCACTGCTACCTTAAATTCACCGCTACCTTATATTCACTGCTACCTTACATTCACTTACATCTTAAATCCACTGTTTTTGATGTTATAGTTGGGCATAAGTGTGTCAGTGTGTGAGTTTGCGTCCACTGTGTATGAGTGTCTATGTGAGAGATTTGCATTGTGAAATCATTTGTGGACAATGTCCAGGACCCCCTAAATTTCTTTGACACCTTAAATGTCTGAAAAATCTAAATTATGGGGCATTTTATAGTCTTATGCCAGCCGTTATATGCTCAAGTACAACTTCAGAGAATAAACTTTGTTTAGCCGCTTCATCCACAATCAGAATCTGCCTTTGGTTTCTTAACTGACCGCTGCAGAACTGATCCGCCTTAGGGTGGCACTGTAGCATACTGCTTCACCCAGTAGGTATTTCATACTTTAGCAATGGTAAAATTCCTGGGATACCTCTGAAGCACTTTCTAAAATGCCACAACATCATTTAAAAACCTAAAAAACCTCACAACTTTCCCAAAGAAAATTAATTTATTAAACATTGTGAATACGGGAGTCATAGGAAGTGTTTCCAGATATGCTTATGAAAAAAGTGGTTCTTTATTGAGCTGAGTTGTTCACCACTGTTGTGATGGGCCTAGGTGTTATACAGGAAACATACAAGAAACTTGTTGGAACACATCATCATATTCATGTTACTAGAGTGGATATTATAATCCATACATATAAAACCTAACATTATAAAGTGCTACATTAAATTCACTGCTACCTTAAATCCATTACCAACATAAAATGTACTGCTACCTTAAATCCATTGCATTTTGATGTTATTGCCGTGCATTAGTGTGTCAGTGTGTGAGTTTGTGTGTACTCTGTATGAGTGTCTATGTTACCAGATATGCTTATAAAAAACGTGGAGTTGGTCGCCACTGCTGTGATGGGTCTACCAGAAACCTGCTGCAACTCTTCACCATACTGAATCTGTGAGGCCCATGGAGGGTAAAGCTAGCTAACTTAGTTAACTAGCTCTAATCACCTTACCTTTCATCGTCAGCCCTTGTCTGACCAACAAGCCTGAAAATCTTCAACATTTAGATAAAAACCCATACATCAAGGAGCTCTGCGACTTAAATTCCCTGCTACCTTAAATGCAATGCTTTTTGATGTTATTGCCGTTGTTTAGTGTGTCAGTGTGTGAGCTTGTGTGTACTGTGGATGAGTGTCTATAAGCACTCATGCTCAGCACCACCAGAGGTCCCTGTCCCCTGAATACTAGTAGTACCACCTATTTGTCATCATCCTCTCCCTTTATATACCCCTCACACCCACATCACAGTGCGTGGTATTGTTTCTACCATCAGTCATGCAAGCTAAGCCTCTTGTTATCTCTGTATAGCTGAGCTATGCTAGGCTAACGGCATACCCAGCCAAGCCGAAGCCAAGCCAAACCCAGTCAAGTCCTGCCAAGTCAAGCTGTACCAAGCCAGCCAAGCCAAGTCCAGACAAGCCAAGTCCAGACAAGTCAAGTCAAGCCAAGCCATCCCTGAGTTTGGGTAACAACCTATTGCTGTATAGACTTCCACTCGGCTCAGCCTACTGAGGCCCATGGAGGGTGAAGCTAGCTAACTTAGTTATCTAACTCTAATCACCTAACCTCTCTTCGTCAGCCCTTGTCTGACCAACAAGCCTGACAATCTTCAACATTTAGATAAAAACCCATAGTGTACATCAAGGAGCTCTGCGACTTAAATTCCCTGCTACCTTAAATCCAGTTCCACCATGATGGCTTGCAGATCTACATGTGCATTGTATACATCAAGCTTTATATAAACGCATTACATAAACTCAAGTTACGGTGTCTTTTTGGCCAAAAAGACTTGAACATCAGCTTTTTGCACGAAATGTTGTTGGAAAAATTCAAAGTCATGTTGAGCAGAATGTCTGGAGTTTGAAGTTTGCTTCTTCAGCTCTGCGCTAGGACTACATGACTGTGGATAATAACTGGCAGCCACTCATTTGCTTGCAGGTGACGTGAAGTGATAGGTGGGCAGACGGATAAAAGAGAGACAGCCGAAGTGGTGCGTAGGCGTCCCTCTTCTCCCTCGCTGATTATTTCTACAGATAATCTCTTGTTCGCGCTCTCTCTCTCTTCTTCCTGCTCTTCATGGGCTCTGATGAGCGACCCATTCATGCTCCTCGTGTTCAGCACATTTACGTTGCTTACGTTGGCTGTTTAGCTCGAGTCTGTTTGTCAATCATTAACGCTCGGCTAAATATTCATTAGCTCCCTGAACACTCCTCCACAGTTCCCGTTCCACAAGGCCTGAAATGAATTTCTCAGTAAATGTGATGACGAATCACTGCACAGTAGTTTAACTGTGAGTTACAGCAGATGTTCACCTTTGCAGAGTTTAAGGACCTTTGAAGTGTGACTGAAACCAGAGTGTTCCTCTTTGAACCTTTATCGTCTATCTGAAAAAGATGGGTAGTGTGTTAACATTGGAGTTTTTTCCCACATGATGTTAATCTTGTGAGCAGGAAACTCATTTAGTAAAGAGGCCTGATGGGATCTTAACAGAGGTGTTCCTTTAGATCTTTGGAGCTGGATTGCACAGCCTTGGATGTGAGCTGTTCATTTAGATCTTCAGATTTGGACTGTTCCTCTTTGGATGTGAGCTGTTCTTCCAGTTCTTCAGAGATGGATTGCACAGCGTTGGATGGGAGCTGTTCATTTAGGTATTTAGGTTTGGCTTGTTCTGCACTAATTGTGAGCTGTTCATTTAGATTTTCGGATTTGGACTGTTCCTCTCTGGATGTGAGCTGTTCTTCCAGTTCCTTAGAGCTGGATTGCACAGCATTGAATGTGAGCTGTTCATTTAGATTTCCGGATTTGGACTGTTCCTCTCTGGATGTGAGCTGTTCTTCCAGTTCCTCAGAGCTGGATTGCACAGCATTGAATGTGAGCTATTCATTTAGATTTTTGGATTTGGACTGTTCCTTTCTGAATGTGAGCTGTTCTTCCAGTTCTTCAGAGCTGGATTGCACAGCATTGGGTGTGAGTTATTCATTTAGATTTTTGGATTTGGACTGTTCCTTTCTGAATGTGAGCTGTTCTTCCAGTTCTTCAGAGCTGGATTGCACAGCATTGGATGTGAGCTATTCATTTAGATTTTCAGATTTGGACTGTTCCTCTCTGGATGTGAGCTGTTCCTCCAGTTCTTCAGAGCTGGATTGCACAGAGTTAGATGGGAACTGTTCATCCAGTTCTTCAGACTTGGCTTGCAAAGCTTTTAATATGAGCTGTTCATTTAGGTCTTTAGGTTTGGATTGCTTTGCACTGAATGTAAGCTGTTCAATTAAATCTTCAGATCTTGACTGTTCTTCTCTGGATCGTCCTTGTTGAATTGCACAGCTTTGGATGTGAGATGTTCATTTAGATATTTAGATTTAGGCTTTTTCTCTCTGGATGTAAGCTGTTCCTTTACATCTGTAGATTTGGACTGTTCCGCTCTGGATGTGAGCTGTACTTCCAGTTCTTCAGCGTTGGATTGCAAAGCTTTGGTTGTGAGCTGTTTATTTAGATCTTTAGATTTGGATTGCAAAGAATGTGAGATGTTCACTTAGATCTATAGATTTTACTTGTTGGATGTGAGCTGCTCTTCAAAGTTGGATTACACAGCTATAGATGTGAATTGCTCTTCCAGTTCTGAGTTCTTCAGATCTATTAAGCTCAGGTCTGTTTGTCAATCATTAACGCTCGGCTAAATATTCATTAGTTTGCGGAACACTCCTCCACAGCTCCAGTTCCACGAGGCCTGAAATGAGTTTCTCAGTAAATGTGTTGACGAATCACTGCACAGTAGTTTAATTGTGAGTAAGAGCAGATGTTCACCTTTGCAGGGTTGATGAACCTTTGAAGTGTGATTGAACCAGAGTGTTCCTGTTTGAACCTTTATTATCTCTCTGAAAAAGATGGGGAGTTTCTTAGTGAGTTTCTTCCCACATGACCAGGAATCTTGCTAGAAGGAAACTCATTTAGTAAAGAGGACTGATGTGATCTTGACAGATTCTTATAGATCATTTGAGATCTTTAGACTTGCACTGTACAGTTCTGAGTGTGAGCTGTTCCTCTAGAGTTTTAGCGCTGAATTGTTCATCTCTGAGTGTAAGCTGTTTTTTTAGATCTAGAGAATTGGATTGCTCTGCTATGAATGTGAGATTGCCTTATTTAAACGTGAATTGTTTCACTCTAGATCTTGGGATGTGAACTGTTCTTCAGCTCTTCAGAGTTTAATTGCACATATTTGAATGTGAGCTGTACGTTCAGAGCTTCAGATTTGCATAATTAGCAGAATATAGATATGTGCTGTTCCTCCAGATCTTCAGAGTTGGATTGCACAGATTTGGATGTGAGCTGTTCATTCAGATCTTCAGATTTGGATAATTCTGCTCTGGATATGAGCTGTTTTGAGCAGATTTGGATGTGAACTGTTCATTTATTTCTTTGGATTTAAACTGGTTTGATCTGGATTTGAGCTTTTCTTCAGAGTTAGATTATGGATGCTAACTGTTCTTCTCATTCTTTAGAGCTGGAGTGCACAGCTTTGAATGTCAGCTGCTCGTGAATTGAGCTACAGACACTTCTGAAAGGCCTCAAATAAAAGGTTCACCCTCACAAATGTCACTGAGCTAAAAAGTCCTGCATTGAGGAGCTGCTACCTCCGCAGTTTGGCGAGAAGCTGATCAATACCTACAGAAAAGCTTTCAGCTGCTGTGACGGTTAAAGATTTCAAAAGAGAGCAATTACTTTTCACACAAGAGCTCCTGGAGCCGACGTGTCCTCTGATAAACATGGCATGTGGCTATTTAGTGGAACAGTGTTGTTCACAGCTGCATCATATAAAAAATATTCCTAAAATAGACAGATCTTCAAGCGTTCTTCCAGGAAGTCTGTAGTTCTGTGTAGAACCATGAAATTCCAGAGAACCAAACATACTTACCTAGTTCTTAGTCTGGGGAAATGAATGGAGAATGTGTTGTATACGGTTTTAAATAACCCCAAATAGGGTTCTGCTTGTGCTAGTGCAGTGACTTTCTTGCCGCAACTTAGAACCCCTTTCAAAAGGTTCTATATAGAACTACCTACAGCACATATTTCACCCATATGGAAAGCCCTTCCACAAGTATTTAGGGTTCTATAAAGAACCATTTTTCTTTACTAGAGAGCCCTTGAAGAACCAACTTTGAGGTTCTCATTTTTTGGCTGCTGAATCGTCTCCCAGTTTTCGAGACATTGACATCGTTCCAGCTCTAGAATGTTCTTTCTGATCAGGAACAATGTGCTTGTGTAGAGATTTTTGATCTGCTAAAGGATAAACTGTTTCAATTGTAGGAAACGATGGGGTGCACAAGTTTGCGCACAAAGCTCACATCATAGCAACCACCTAGCTACACCCTAGCAACCATAAGGGATAGCATGGCAATGGCCTCAGTCAGTGTACATTTTGTTGCCAAAAAGTTGTGGACATATCACATGACTGACCATCATATCATATCATATTATATACAATATTATAATATATAGGGTATTAAACACACACACACACACACACAAACAACCAAATACAAACTCCCCACACACACACCACACACAATACACACTTTAAGTACACACACACACACATGCAATACAAACTCCAAACACTACACACAAAATACACACTCTAAACACCACACACACACACACACACTCTAAGTACACACACACATATACAATACACACCACACATAATACACACTCTAAACAGACACAATACACAATCTAAAATCAAGTCACACATACCCATACATACACACACACTCTTAACACCACACACACACACACAAAATACACACTCTAAACACCACACACAATACACACACCCTCTAAACACCACACACAATACAAACTCTAAACACCACACACAATACACACACACTCTAAACACCACACACACACACATAAAATACACACTCTAAACACCACACACAATACACACACACTCTAAACACCACACGCACACATAAAATACACTCTAAACACCACACACAATACACACTCTAAACACCACACACACACACATAAAATACACACTCTAAACACCACACACAATACACACTCTAAACACCATACACAATACAAACACACTCTAAACACCACACACAATACACACACACCCTAAACACCACACACAATACACACTCTAAACACCACACACAATACACACTCTAAACACCACACACAATACACACTCTAAACACCATACCCAATACAAACACACTCTTAACACCACACACAATGCACACACACTCTAAACACCACACACAATACACACTCTAAACACCATACACAATACAGACACACTCTAAACACCACACACAATACACACTTTAAGTACACACACAATACACACGTTAAGTACACACACCACACACAAGACACACTTTAAGTACACACGCAAAATACACACTTTAAGTACACGTGCACCACACACAATACACACTCTAAACACAAACACACACACATACATACACACTCCTAACACCACACGCAAACAATCCACACTCTATATATCATACACACACACACACACACACACACACACACATACACACACACACACACCTAGCAACCACCTGGGATAAAACAGCAACTGCTTCACACTCTAACTGAGACACTACAGTGACCAGGTAGGAACATCTCAGCAGGTAAAACTCTCACAACCACTGTTTCCTTCTTCCTCAGTTATCTAATCTAACCAGGTCTAATAACCAGAGAGCTGTCAGCAGAGGCTGAGCGGCGGGCAGTGTTTCCTCTGTGGTTCTCGCCCAGGCTCAGCTCGTGGAGGACAGAAGGGTTTGTTGATGAATCACCTGTATCAGTGAACGAGTCCTATTAGTCCTAGTTTTAGGTAGTTTTAGTTTAAATATCAAAACCAACAGTTCAGTGTAGTTTATCCTGGTTATGATCGATGCAGCCGCACGAGGACGAATCACTAACGATGATGTATGGAGTGAATCTTTACACGACTGTATGAAACATGAGAGGATGCTCTCTGATCATCAGCTCTGAACTGAACCTGCGTCAGTACCGGTGAGACCGTGGACGAGCTCCCTCACCGCGGGTTCTGTTCTCCTGCACACAGAGCCGGCTCCTCCTGCAGAGAGCCTCCAAACGAGCGTTTGAAGTTAAAAGACTCCAATAAACTCCTGCATTCCTGCTACGGTCACTTAACCTGCTGCGATCGGGCAGCTCCTTCCAGCCGGGTCTGAATTTCCAGAGCAACACAAAGAGAGCCAAGAGAGCGAGTGTGCTTGTATTTAGCTCGTTGTGAGGACCGGAACCATGTAAACATGAACACTCTGTAGAATAAACTGCAGCTCTATTACACAAAGCGAAAAAGAGATCAAAGAAAATCTCATTCACTCAATTTTCCACTCGGGCCCTGAGGCAGCCAATCAGCCGAGACATGTTTGGAGTCCAAAATGTGCTTCTGTGGGTCACGTTGCTAATGCTGGAAGTCAATAGTCACCCAGTAGCTTTTCCTTTAACTGCATACGCAACAGATCTCTCAACGTACAGCCTCGTCCATGTGGTTTCATGTACATTGTGACTCACTGTGAACTCCCGGTCAGTGACTCCTGATTCCTGTTCTCATGCAACAGGTTTTGGAAGCCTATTGATGTTACGGATTTGACTACAACAACAGTTTCTGCTGTTAGTGATCTAAAACATTTGACTGGTAGTGTACTAAAACGTTTGTCTGGTAGTGTATCTAAAACGTTTGGCTGGTAGTGTATCTAAAACGTTTGGCTGGTAGTGTACTAAAACGTTTGGCTGGTAGTGTACTAAAACATTTGGCTGGTAGTGTATCTAAAACGTTTGGCTGGTAGTGTACTAAAACGTTTGGCTGGTAGTGTACTAAAACGTTTGGCTGGTAGTGTATCTAAAACGTTTGGCTGGTAGTGTACTAAAACGTTTGGCTGATAGTGTACTAAAACGTTTGGCTGGTAGTGTATCTAAAACGTTTGACTGGTAGTGTATCTAAAACGTTTGACTGGTAGTGTACTAAAACGTTTGGCTGGTAGTGTATCTAAAACGTTTGACTGGTAGTGTATCTAAAACGTTTGACTGGTAGTGTACTAAAACGTTTGGCTGGTAGTGTATCTAAAACGTTTGACTGGTAGTGTATCTAAAACATTTGACTGGTAGTGTACTAAAACGTTTGTCTGGTAGTGTATCTAAAACGTTTGACTGGTAGTGTACTAAAACGTTTGGCTGGTAGTGTATCTAAAACGTTTGACTGGTAGTGTATCTAAAACATTTGACTGGTAGTGTACTAAAACGTTTGTCTGGTAGTGTATCTAAAACGTTTGGCTGGTAGTGTATCTAAAACGTTTGGCTGGTAGTGTATCTAAAACGTTTGACTGGTGGTGTACTAAAACGTTTGGCTGGTGGTGTACTAAAACGTTTGGCTGGTAGTGTATCTAAAACGTTTGGCTGGTAGTGTACTAAAACGTTTGGCTGGTAGTGTACTAAAACGTTTGTCTGGTAGTGTACTAAAACGTTTGGCTGGTAGTGTACTAAAACATTTGGCTGGTAGTGTATCTAAAACGTTTGGCTGGTAGTGTACTAAAACGTTTGGCTGGTAGTGTATCTAAAACGTTTGGCTGGTAGTGTACTAAAACATTTGGCTGGTAGTGTATCTAAAACGTTTGGCTGGTAGTGTACTAAAACGTTTGGCTGGTAGTGTACTAAAACGTTTGGCTGGTAGTGTATCTAAAACGTTTGGCTGGTTAGTGTACTAAAACGTTTGGCTGGTAGTGTACTAAAACGTTTGGCTGGTAGTGTATCTAAAACGTTTGGCTGGTAGTGTACTAAAACGTTTGGCTGATAGTGTACTAAAACGTTTGGCTGGTAGTGTATCTAAAACGTTTGACTGGTAGTGTATCTAAAACGTTTGACTGGTAGTGTACTAAAACGTTTGGCTGGTAGTGTATCTAAAACGTTTGACTGGTAGTGTATCTAAAACGTTTGACTGGTAGTGTACTAAAACGTTTGGCTGGTAGTGTATCTAAAACGTTTGACTGGTAGTGTATCTAAAACGTTTGACTGGTAGTGTACTAAAACGTTTGTCTGGTAGTGTATCTAAAACGTTTGGCTGGTAGTGTATCTAAAACGTTTGGCTGGTAGTGTATCTAAAACGTTTGACTGGTGGTGTACTAAAACGTTTGGCTGGTAGTGTACTAAAACATTTGGCAGGTAGTGTATCTAAAACGTTTGGCTGGTAGTGTACTAAAACGTTTGGCTGGTAGTGTATCTAAAACGTTTGACTGGTAGTGTACTAAAACGTTTGGCTGGTAGTGTACTAAAACGTTTGTCTGGTAGTGTACTAAAACGTTTGGCTGGTAGTGTACTAAAACATTTGGCTGGTAGTGTATCTAAAACGTTTGGCTGGTAGTGTACTAAAACGTTTGGCTGGTAGTGTACTAAAACATTTGTCTTGTAGTGTACTAAAACGTTTGGCTGGTAGTGTACTAAAACGTTTGGCTGGTAGTGTATCTAAAACGTTTGGCTGGTAGTGTACTAAAACGTTTGGCTGATAGTGTACTAAAACGTTTGGCTGGTAGTGTATCTAAAACGTTTGACTGGTAGTGTATCTAAAACGTTTGACTGGTAGTGTACTAAAACGTTTGGCTGGTAGTGTATCTAAAACGTTTGACTGGTAGTGTATCTAAAACGTTTGACTGGTAGTGTACTAAAACGTTTGGCTGGTAGTGTATCTAAAACGTTTGACTGGTAGTGTATCTAAAACGTTTGGCTGGTAGTGTACTAAAACGTTTGACTGGTAGTGTACTAAAACGTTTGTCTGGTAGTGTATCTAAAACGTTTGACTGGTAGTGTATCTAAAACGTTTGACTGGTAGTGTATCTAAAACGTTTGACTGGTAGTGTACTAAAACGTTTGACTGGTAGTGTATCTAAAACGTTTGGCTGGTAGTGTATCTAAACGTTTCACTGGTAGTGTATCTAAAACGTTTGACTGGTAGTGTACTAAAACGTTTGACTGGTAGTGTAACTAAAACGTTTTGACTGGTAGTGTATCTAAAACGTTTGGCTGGTAGTGTATCTAAAACGTTTGACTGGTAGTGTATCTAAAACGTTTGACTGGTAGTGTATCTAAAACGTTTGGCTGGTAGTGTATCTAAAACGTTTGACTGGTAGTGTATCTAAAACGTTTGACTGGTAGTATACTAAAACGTTTGACTGGTAGTGTATCTAAAACGTTTGACTGGCAGTGTACTAAAACGTTTGACTGGTAGTGTATCTAAAACGTTTGGCTGGTAGTGTATCTAAAACGTTTGACTGGTAGTGTACTAAAACGTTTGACTGGTAGTGTATCTAAAACGTTTGACTGGTAGTGTATCTAAAACGTTTGACTGGTAGTGTACTAAAACGTTTGACTGGTAGTGTATCTAAAACGTTTGACTGGTAGTGTATCTAAAACATTTGACTGGTATTGTGTCTAAAACTTTTGACTGGTAGTGTGTCTAAAACGTTTGACTGGTAGTGTACTAAAACGTTTGACTGGTAGTGTATCTAAAACGTTTCACTGGTAGTGTACTAAAACGTTTGACTGGTAGTGTATCTAAAACGTTTGACTGGTAGTGTATCTAATATCTAAAACGTTTGACTGGTAGTGTACTAAAACGTTTGACTGGTAGTGTACTAAAACGTTTGACTGGTAGTGTATCTAAAACGTTTGACTGGTAGTGTACTAAAACGTTTGACTGGTAGTGTATCTAAAACGTTTGACTGGTAGTGTATCTAAAACATTTGACTGGTAGTGTATCTAAAAACGTTTGGCTGGTAGTGTACTAAAACGTTTGGCTGGTAGTGTATCTAAAACGTTTGACTGGTAGTGTATCTAAAACGTTTGACTGGTAGTGTATCTAAAACGTTTGACTGGCAGTGTACTAAAACGTTTGACTGGTAGTGTTCTAAAACATTTGACTGGTAGTGTATCTAAAACGTTTGGCTGGTAGTGTACTAAAACGTTTGGCTGGTAGTGTATCTAAAACGTTTGACTGGTAGTGTATCTAAAACGTTTGGCTGGTAGTGTACTAAAACGTTTGACTGGTAGTGTATCTAAAACGTTAGACTGGTAGTGTATCGAAAACGTTTGACTGGTAGTGTATCTAAAACGTTTGTCTGGTAGTGTATCTAAAACGTTTGACTGGTAGTGTATCTAAAACGTTTGACTGGTAGTGTATCTAAAACGTTTGACTGGTAGTGTTCTAAAACATTTGACTGGTAGTGTATCTAAAACGTTTGACTGGTAGTGTATCTAAAACGTTTGACTGGTAGTGATCTAAAACGTTTGGCTGGTAGTGTACTAAAACGTTTGACTGGTAGTGTATCTAAAACGTTTGGCTGGTAGTGTACTAAAACGTTTGGCTGGTAGTGTACTAAAACGTTTGACTGGTAGTGTAACTAAAACGTTTGACTGGTAGTGTATCTAAAACGTTTGGCTGGTAGTGTATCTAAAACGTTTGACTGGTAGTGTACTAAAACGTTTGGCTGGTAGTGTACTAAAACATTTGACTGGTAGTGTATCTAAAACGTTTGACTGGTAGTGTACTAAAACGTTTGGCTGGTAGTGTATCTAAAACGTTTGACTGGTAGTGTATCTAAAACGTTTGACTGGTAGTGTATCTAAAACGTTTGGCTGATAGTGTACTAAAACGTTTGGCTGGTAGTGTATCTAAAACGTTTGACTGGTAGTGTATCTAAAACGTTTGACTGGTAGTGTACTAAAACGTTTGGCTGGTAGTGTATCTAAAACGTTTGACTGGTAGTGTAATCTAAAACGTTTGACTGGTAGTGTACTAAAACGTTTGGCTGGTAGTGTATCTAAAACGTTTGACTGGTAGTGTATCTAAAAACGTTTGGCTGGTAGTGTACTAAAACGTTTGACTGGTAGTGTACTAAAACGTTTGTCTGGTAGTGTATCTAAAACGTTTGACTGGTAGTGTATCTAAAACGTTTGACTGGTAGTGTATCTAAAACGTTTGACTGGTAGTGTACTAAAACGTTTGACTGGTAGTGTATCTAAAACGTTTGGCTGGTAGTGTATCTAAAACGTTTCACTGGTAGTGTATCTAAAACGTTTGACTGGTAGTGTACTAAAACGTTTGTCTGGTAGTGTATCTAAAACGTTTGACTGGTAGTGTATCTAAAACGTTTGGCTGGTAGTGTATCTAAAACGTTTGACTGGTAGTGTATCTAAAACGTTTGACTGGTAGTGTATCTAAACGTTTGGCTGGTAGTGTATCTAAAACGTTTGACTGGTAGTGTATCTAAAACGTTTGACTGGTAGTATACTAAAACGTTTGACTGGTAGTGTATCTAAAACGTTTGACTGGCAGTGTACTAAAACGTTTGACTGGTAGTGTATCTAAAACGTTTGGCTGGTAGTGTATCTAAAACGTTTGACTGGTAGTGTACTAAAACGTTTGACTGGTAGTGTATCTAAAACGTTTGACTGGTAGTGTATCTAAAACGTTTGACTGGTAGTGTACTAAAACGTTTGACTGGTAGTGTATCTAAAACGTTTGACTGGTAGTGTATCTAAAACATTTGACTGGTATTGTGTCTAAAACTTTTGACTGGTAGTGTGTCTAAAACGTTGACTGGTAGTGTACTAAAACGTTTGACTGGTAGTGTATCTAAAACGTTTCACTGGTAGTGTACTAAAACGTTTGACTGGTAGTGTATCTAAAACGTTTGACTGGTAGTGTATCTAATATCTAAAACGTTTGACTGGTAGTGTACTAAAACGTTTGACTGGTAGTGTACTAAAACGTTTGACTGGTAGTGTATCTAAAACGTTTGACTGGTAGTGTACTAAAACGTTTGACTGGTAGTGTATCTAAAACGTTTGACTGGTAGTGTATCTAAAACATTTGACTGGTAGTGTATCTAAAACGTTTGGCTGGTAGTGTACTAAAACGTTTGGCTGGTAGTGTATCTAAAACGTTTGACTGGTAGTGTATCTAAAACGTTTGACTGGTAGTGTATCTAAAACGTTTGACTGGCAGTGTACTAAAACGTTTGACTGGTAGTGTTCTAAAACATTTGACTGGTAGTGTATCTAAAACGTTTGGCTGGTAGTGTACTAAAACGTTTGGCTGGTAGTGTATCTAAAACGTTTGACTGGTAGTGTATCTAAAACGTTTGGCTGGTAGTGTACTAAAACGTTTGACTGGTAGTGTATCTAAAACGTTAGACTGGTAGTGTATCGAAAACGTTGACTGGTAGTGTATCTAAAACGTTTGTCTGGTAGTGTATCTAAAACGTTTGACTGGTAGTGTATCTAAAACGTTTGACTGGTAGTGTATCTAAAACGTTTGACTGGTAGTGTTCTAAAACATTTGACTGGTAGTGTATCTAAAACGTTTGACTGGTAGTGTATCTAAAACGTTTGACTGGTAGTGATCTAAACGTTTGGCTGGTAGTGTACTAAAACGTTTGACTGGTAGTGTATCTAAAACGTTTGGCTGGTAGTGTACTAAAACGTTTGGCTGGTAGTGTACTAAAACGTTTGACTGGTAGTGTAACTAAAACGTTTGACTGGTAGTGTATCTAAAACGTTTGGCTGGTAGTGTATCTAAAACGTTTGACTGGTAGTGTACTAAAACGTTTGGCTGGTAGTGTACTAAAACATTTGACTGGTAGTGTATCTAAAACGTTTGACTGGTAGTGTACTAAAACGTTTGGCTGGTAGTGTATCTAAAACGTTTGACTGGTAGTGTATCTAAAACGTTTGACTGGTAGTGTATCTAAAACGTTTGTCTGGTAGTGTACTAAAACGTTTGACTGGTAGTGTATCTAAAACGTTTGACTGGTAGTGTATCTAAAACGTTTGGCTGGTAGTGTACTAAAACGTTTGACTGGTAGTGTATCTAAAACGTTTGACTGGTAGTGTATCGAAAACGTTTGACTGGTAGTGTATCTAAAACGTTTGTCTGGTAGTGTATCTAAAACGTTTGACTGGTAGTGTATCTAAAACGTTTGACTGGTAGTGTATCTAAAACGTTTGACTGGTAGTGTTCTAAAACATTTGACTGGTAGTGATCTAAAACGTTTGGCTGGTAGTGTACTAAAACGTTTGGCTGGTAGTGTATCTAAAACGTTTGACTGGTAGTGTACTAAAACGTTTGACTGGTAGTGTATCTAAAACGTTTGTCTGGTAGTGTACTAAAACGTTTGACTGGTAGTGTATCTAAAACGTTTGACTGGTAGTGTATCTAAAACGTTTGGCTGGTAGTGTACTAAAACGTTTGACTGGTAGTGTATCTAAAACGTTTGACTGGTAGTGTATTGAAACGTTTGACTGGTAGTGTATCTAAAACGTTTGTCTGGTAGTGTATCTAAAACGTTTGACTGGTAGTGTATCTAAAACGTTTGACTGGTAGTGTATCTAAAACGTTTGACTGGTAGTGTTCTAAAACATTTGACTGGTAGTGTATCTAAAACGTTTGACTGGTAGTGTATCTAAAACGTTTGACTGGTAGTGATCTAAAACGTTTGACTGGTAGTGATCTAAAACGTTTGACTGGTAGTGTATCTAAAACGTTTGACTGGTAGTGATCTAAAACGTTTGACTGGTAGTGATCTAAAACGTTTGGCTGTAGTGTATCTAAAACGTTTGGCTGGTAGTGTATCAAAAATGTTTGGCTGGTAGTGATCTTAAACATTTGTCTGGTAGTGTATCTAAAACGTTTGGCTGGTAGTGTATCTAAACCGTTTGGCTGGTAGTGTATCTAAAACATTTGACTGGTAGTGTATCTAAAACGTTTGTCTGGTAGTGTATCTAAAACATTTGGCTGGTAGTGTATCTAAAACCGTTTGGCTGGTAGTGTATCTAAAACGTTTGACTGGTAGTGTACTAAAACGTTTGGCTGGTAGTGTACTAAAACGTTTGACTGGTAGTGTATCTAAAACGTTTGGCTGGTAGTGTACTAAAACGTTTGGCTGGTAGTGTACTAAAACGTTTGGCTGGTAGTGTACTAAAACGTTTGACTGGTAGTGTACTAAAACGTTTGGCTGGTAGTGTACTAAAACGTTTGGCTGGTAGTGTACTAAAACGTTTGGCTGGTAGTGTATCTAAAACGTTTGACTGGTAGTGTATCGAAAACGTTTGACTGGTAGTGTATCTAAAACGTTTGACTGGTAGTGTATCTAAAACGTTTGACTGGTAGTGTATCTAAAACGTTTGACTGGTAGTGTTCTAAAACATTTGACTGGTAGTGTATCTAAAACGTTTAACTGGTAGTGTATCTAAAACGTTTGACTGGTAGTGTATCTAAAACGTTTGACTGGTAGTGATCTAAAACGTTTGACTGGTAGTGATCTAAAACGTTTGGCTGGTAGTGTACTAAAACGTTTCTCTGGTAGTGTATCTAAAACATTTGACTGGTAGTGTACTAAAACGTTTGACTGGTAGTGTACTAAAACGTTTGACTGGTAGTGTATCTAAAACGTTTGACTGGTAGTGTACTAAAACGTTTGACTGGTAGTGTACTAAAACGTTTGACTGGTAGTGTATCTAAAACGTTTGACTGGTAGTGTACTAAAACGTTTGGCTGGTAGTGTATCTAAAACGTTTGACTGGTAGTGTTCTAAAACATTTGACTGGTAGTGTACTAAAACGTTTGACTGGTAGTGTATCTAAAACGTTTGACTGGTAGTGTACTAAAACGTTTGGCTGGTAGTGTATCTAAAACGTTTGACTGGTAGTGTTCTAAAACATTTGACTGGTAGTGTATCTAAAACGTTTAACTGGTAGTGTATCTAAAACGTTTGACTGGTAGTGTACTAAAACGTTTGGCTGGTAGTGTATCTAAAACGTTTGACTGGTAGTGTTCTAAAACATTTGACTGGTAGTGTATCTAAAACGTTTAACTGGTAGTGTATCTAAAACGTTTGACTGGTAGTGTATCTAAAACGTTTGGCTGGTAGTGTATCTAAAACGTTTGACTGGTAGTGTTCTAAAACATTTGACTGGTAGTGTATCTAAAACGTTTAACTGGTAGTGTATCTAAAACGTTTGACTGGTAGTGTATCTAAAACGTTTGACTGGTAGTGTATCTAAAACGTTTGACTGGTAGTGATCTAAAACGTTTTGACTGGTAGTGTACTAAAACGTTTGACTGGTAGTGTATCTAAAACGTTTGTCTGGTAGTGATCTAAAACGTTTGACTGGTAGTGTATCTAAAACGTTTGACTGGTAGTGTACTAAAACGTTTGGCTGGTAGTGTATCTAAAACATTTGGCTGGTAGTGTACTAAAACGTTTGACTGGTAGTGTATCTAAAACGTTTGGCTGGTAGTGTATCTAAAATGTTTGACTGGTAGTGTACTAAAACGTTTGGCTGGTAGTGTACTAAAACGTTTGGCTGTAGTGTATCTAAAACGTTTGGCTGGTAGTGATCTAAAACATTTGACTGGTAGTTTACTAAAACGTTTGACTGGTAGTGTATCTAAAACGTTGGCTGGTAGTGTACTAAAACGTTTGACTGGTAGTGTATCGAAAATGTTTGACTGGTAGTGTATCTAAAACGTTTGTCTGGTAGTGTATCTAAAACGTTTGACTGGTAGTGTATCTAAAACGTTTGACTGGTAGTGTATCTAAAACGTTTGACTGGTAGTGTTCTAAAACATTTGACTGGTAGTGTATCTAAAACATTTAACTGGTAGTGTATCTAAAACGTTTGACTGGTAGTGTATCTAAAACGTTTGACTGGTAGTGATCTAAAACGTTTGACTGGTAGTGATCTAAAACGTTTGGCTGGTAGTGTACTAAAACGTTTCTCTGGTAGTGTACTAAAACGTTTGACTGGTAGTGTACTAAAACGTTTGACTGGTAGTGTATCTAAAACGTTTGGCTGGTAGTGTATCTAAAACGTTTGACTGGTAGTGTTCTAAAACATTTGACTGGTAGTGTACTAAAACGTTTGACTGGTAGTGTATCTAAAACGTTTGACTGGTAGTGTACTAAAACGTTTGGCTGGTAGTGTATCTAAAACGTTTGACTGGTAGTGTTCTAAAACGTTTGACTGGTAGTGTATCTAAAACGTTTAACTGGTAGTGTATCTAAAACGTTTGACTGGTAGTGTACTAAAACGTTTGGCTGGTAGTGTATCTAAAACGTTTGACTGGTAGTGTATCTAAAACGTTTGACTGGTAGTGTATCTAAAACGTTTGACTGGTAGTGTTCTAAAACATTTGACTGGTAGTGTATCTAAAACGTTTGGCTGGTAGTGTACTAAAACGTTTGGCTGGTAGTGTATCTAAAACGTTTGACTGGTAGTGTACTAAAACGTTTGACTGGTAGTGTATCTAAAACGTTTGTCTGGTAGTGTACTAAAACGTTTGACTGGTAGTGTATCTAAAACGTTTGACTGGTAGTGTATCTAAAACGTTTGGCTGGTAGTGTACTAAAACGTTTGACTGGTAGTGTATCGAAAACGTTTGACTGGTAGTGTATCTAAAACGTTTGTCTGGTAGTGTATCTAAAACGTTTGACTGGTAGTGTATCTAAAACGTTTGACTGGTAGTGTATCTAAAACGTTTGACTGGTAGTGTTCTAAAACATTTGACTGGTAGTGTATCTAAAACGTTTGACTGGTAGTGTATCTAAAACGTTTGACTGGTAGTGATCTAAAACGTTTGACTGGTAGTGATCTAAAACGTTTGACTGGTAGTGTATCTAAAACGTTTGACTGGTAGTGATCTAAAACGTTTGACTGGTAGTGATCTAAAACGTTTGGCTGGTAGTGTATCTAAAACGTTTGGCTGGTAGTGTATCAAAAATGTTTGGCTGGTAGTGATCTTAAACATTTGTCTGGTAGTGTATCTAAAACGTTTGGCTGGTAGTGTATCTAAACCGTTTGGCTGGTAGTGTATCTAAAACATTTGACTGGTAGTGTATCTAAAACGTTTGTCTGGTAGTGTATCTAAAACATTTGGCTGGTAGTGTATCTAAACCGTTTGGCTGGTAGTGTATCTAAAACGTTTGACTGGTAGTGTACTAAAACGTTTGGCTGGTAGTGTACTAAAACGTTTGACTGGTAGTGTATCTAAAACGTTTGGCTGGTAGTGTACTAAAACGTTTGGCTGGTAGTGTACTAAAACGTTTGATTGGTAGTGTAACTAAAACGTTTGACTGGTAGTGTATCTAAAACGTTTGGCTGGTAGTGTATCTAAAACGTTTGACTGGTAGTGTACTAAAACGTTTGGCTGGTAGTGTACTAAAACGTTTGGCTGGTAGTGTACTAAAACGTTTGACTGGTAGTGTACTAAAACGTTTGGCTGGTAGTGTACTAAAACGTTTGGCTGGTAGTGTACTAAAACGTTTGGCTGGTAGTGTATCGAAAACGTTTGACTGGTAGTGTATCTAAAACGTTTGACTGGTAGTGTATCTAAAACGTTTGACTGGTAGTGTATCTAAAACGTTTGACTGGTAGTGTTCTAAAACATTTGACTGGTAGTGTATCTAAAACGTTTAACTGGTAGTGTATCTAAAACGTTTGACTGGTAGTGTATCTAAAACGTTTGACTGGTAGTGATCTAAAACGTTTGACTGGTAGTGATCTAAAACGTTTGGCTGGTAGTGTACTAAAACGTTTCTCTGGTAGTGTATCTAAAACATTTGACTGGTAGTGTACTAAAACGTTTGACTGGTAGTGTACTAAAACGTTTGACTGGTAGTGTATCTAAAACGTTTGACTGGTAGTGTACTAAAACGTTTGACTGGTAGTGTACTAAAACGTTTGACTGGTAGTGTATCTAAAACGTTTGACTGGTAGTGTACTAAAACGTTTGGCTGGTAGTGTATCTAAAACGTTTGACTGGTAGTGTTCTAAAACATTTGACTGGTAGTGTACTAAAACGTTTGACTGGTAGTGTATCTAAAACGTTTGACTGGTAGTGTACTAAAACGTTTGGCTGGTAGTGTATCTAAAACGTTTGACTGGTAGTGTTCTAAAACATTTGACTGGTAGTGTATCTAAAACGTTTAACTGGTAGTGTATCTAAAACGTTTGACTGGTAGTGTACTAAAACGTTTGGCTGGTAGTGTATCTAAAACGTTTGACTGGTAGTGTTCTAAAACATTTGACTGGTAGTGTATCTAAAACGTTTAACTGGTAGTGTATCTAAAAACGTTTGACTGGTAGTGTATCTAAAACGTTTGGCTGGTAGTGTATCTAAAACGTTTGACTGGTAGTGTTCTAAAACATTTGACTGGTAGTGTATCTAAAACGTTTAACTGGTAGTGTATCTAAAACGTTTGACTGGTAGTGTATCTAAAACGTTTGACTGGTAGTGTATCTAAAACGTTTGACTGGTAGTGATCTAAAACGTTTGACTGGTAGTGTACTAAAACGTTTGACTGGTAGTGTATCTAAAACGTTTGTCTGGTAGTGATCTAAAACGTTTGACTGGTAGTGTATCTAAAACGTTTGACTGGTAGTGTACTAAAACGTTTGGCTGGTAGTGTATCTAAAACATTTGGCTGGTAGTGTACTAAAACGTTTGACTGGTAGTGATCTAAAACATTTGACTGGTAGTGATCTAAAACGTTTGACTGGTAGTGATCTAAAACGTTTGGCTGGTAGTGTATCTAAAACGTTTGGCTGGTAGTGTATCAAAAATGTTTGGCTGGTAGTGATCTTAAACATTTGTCTGGTAGTTTATCTAAAACGTTTGGCTGGTAGTGTATCTAAAACGTTTGACTGGTAGTGTATCTAAACCGTTTGGCTGGTAGTGTATCTAAACCGTTTGGCTGGTAGTGTATCTAAAACATTTGACTGGTAGTGTATCTAAAACGTTTGTCTGGTAGTGTATCTAAAACATTTGGCTGGTAGTGTATCTAAACCGTTTGGCTGGTAGTGTATCTAAAACGTTTGTCTGGTAGTGTATCTAAAACGTTTGGCTGGTAGTGTATCTAAACCGTTTGGCTGGTAGTGTATCTAAAACGTTTGACTGGTAGTGTACTAAAACGTTTGGCTGGTAGTGTACTAAAACATTTGACTGGTAGTGTATCTAAAACGTTTGGCTGGTAGTGTACTAAAACGTTTGGCTGGTAGTGTACTAAAACGTTTGACTGGTAGTGTAACTAAAACGTTTGACTGGTAGTGTATCTAAAACGTTTGGCTGGTAGTGTATCTAAAATGTTTGACTGGTAGTGTACTAAAACGTTTGGCTGGTAGTGTACTAAAACGTTTGGCTGGTAGTGTATCTAAAACGTTTGGCTGGTAGTGTATCTAAAACGTTTGACTGGTAGTGTACTAAAACGTTTGGCTGGTAGTGTACTAAAACGTTTGGCTGGTAGTGTACTAAAACGTTTGACTGGTAGTGTATCGAAAATGTTTGACTGGTAGTGTATCTAAAACGTTTGTCTGGTAGTGTATCTAAAACGTTTGACTGGTAGTGTATCTAAAACGTTTGACTGGTAGTGTATCTAAAACGTTTGACTGGTAGTGTTCTAAAACATTTGACTGGTAGTGTATCTAAAACATTTAACTGGTAGTGTATCTAAAACGTTTGACTGGTAGTGTATCTAAAACGTTTGACTGGTAGTGATCTAAAACGTTTGACTGGTAGTGATCTAAAACGTTTGGCTGGTAGTGTACTAAAACGTTTCTCTGGTAGTGTACTAAAACGTTTGACTGGTAGTGTACTAAAACGTTTGACTGGTAGTGTATCTAAAACGTTTGACTGGTAGTGTACTAAAACGTTTGGCTGGTAGTGTATCTAAAACGTTTGACTGGTAGTGTTCTAAAACATTTGACTGGTAGTGTACTAAAACGTTTGACTGGTAGTGTATCTAAAACGTTTGACTGGTAGTGTACTAAAACGTTTGGCTGGTAGTGTATCTAAAACGTTTGACTGGTAGTGTTCTAAAACATTTGACTGGTAGTGTATCTAAAACGTTTAACTGGTAGTGTATCTAAAACGTTTGACTGGTAGTGTACTAAAACGTTTGGCTGGTAGTGTATCTAAAACGTTTGACTGGTAGTGTTCTAAAACATTTGACTGGTAGTGTATCTAAAAACGTTTAACTGGTAGTGTATCTAAAACGTTTGACTGGTAGTGTATCTAAAACGTTTGGCTGGTAGTGTATCTAAAACGTTTGACTGGTAGTGTTCTAAAACATTTGACTGGTAGTGTATCTAAAACGTTTAACTGGTAGTGTATCTAAAACGTTTGACTGGTAGTGTATCTAAAACGTTTGACTGGTAGTGTATCTAAAACGTTTGACTGGTAGTGATCTAAAACGTTTGACTGGTAGTGATCTAAAACGTTTGACTGGTAGTGATCTAAAACGTTTGGCTGGTAGTGTATCTAAAACGTTTGGCTGGTAGTGTATCAAAAATGTTTGGCTGGTAGTGATCTAAGACGTTTGGCTGGTAGTGTATCTAAAACGTTTGGCTGGTAGTGTATCTAAACCGTTTGGCTGGTAGTGTATCTAAACCGTTTGGCTGGTAGTGTATCTAAAACATTTGACTGGTAGTGTATCTAAAACGTTTGTCTGGTAGTGTATCTAAAACATTTGGCTGGTAGTGTATCTAAACCGTTTGGCTGGTAGTGTATCTAAAACGTTTGTCTGGTAGTGTATCTAAAACGTTTGGCTGGTAGTGTATCTAAACCGTTTGGCTGGTAGTGTATCTAAAACGTTTGACTGGTAGTGTACTAAAACGTTTGGCTGGTAGTGTATCTAAAACATTTTGCTGGTAGTGTACTAAAACGTTTGGCTGGTAGTGTACTAAAACGTTTGACTGGTAGTGTATCTAAAACGTTTGACTGGTAGTGTACTAAAACGTTTGGCTGGTAGTGTACTAAAACGTTTGGCCTGGTAGTGTACTAAAACGTTTGACTGGTAGTGTACTAAAACGTTTGGCTGGTAGTGTACTAAAACGTTTGGCTGGTAGTGTATCTAAAACGTTTGGCTGGTAGTGTATCTAAAACGTTTGACTGGTAGTGTACTAAAACGTTTGGCTGGTAGTGTACTAAAACGTTTGGCTGGTAGTGTACTAAAACGTTTGACTGGTAGTGTACTAAAACGTTTGGCTGGTAGTGTACTAAAACGTTTGGCTGGTAGTGTATCTAAAACGTTTGACTGGTAGTGTATCGAAAACGTTTGACTGGTAGTGTATCTAAAACGTTTGTCTGGTAGTGTATCTAAAACGTTTGACTGGTAGTGTATCTAAAACGTTTGACTGGTAGTGTATCTAAAACGTTTGACTGGTAGTGATCTAAAACGTTTGACTGGTAGTGATCTAAAACGTTTGGCTGGTAGTGTACTAAAACGTTTCTCTGGTAGTGTACTAAAACGTTTGACTGGTAGTGTACTAAAACGTTTGACTGGTAGTGTATCCAAAACGTTTGACTGGTAGTGTACTAAAACGTTTGGCTGGTAGTGTATCTAAAACGTTTGACTGGTAGTGTATCTAAAACATTTGACTGGTAGTGTACTAAAACGTTTGACTGGTAGTGTATCTAAAACGTTTGACTGGTAGTGTACTAAAACGTTTGGCTGGTAGTGTATCTAAAACGTTTGACTGGTAGTGTTCTAAAACATTTGACTGGTAGTGTATCTAAAACGTTTAACTGGTAGTGTATCTAAACGTTTGACTGGTAGTGTACTAAAACGTTTGGCTGGTAGTGTATCTAAAACGTTTGACTGGTAGTGTTCTAAAACATTTGACTGGTAGTGTATCTAAAACGTTTAACTGGTAGTGTATCTAAAACGTTTGACTGGTAGTGTATCTAAAACGTTTGGCTGGTAGTGTATCTAAAAACGTTTGACTGGTAGTGTTCTAAAAACATTTGACTGGTAGTGTATCTAAAACGTTTAACTGGTAGTGTATCTAAAACGTTTGACTGGTAGTGTATCTAAAACGTTTGGCTGGTAGTGTATCTAAAACGTTTGACTGGTAGTGATCTAAAACGTTTGACTGGTAGTGTACTAAAACGTTTGACTGGTAGTGTATCTAAAACGTTTGTCTGGTAGTGATCTAAAACGTTTGACTGGTAGTGTATCTAAAACGTTTGACTGGTAGTGTACTAAAACATTTGGCTGGTAGTGTATCTAAAACATTTGGCTGGTAGTGTACTAAAACGTTTGACTGGTAGTGATCTAAAACGTTTGACTGGTAGTGTATCTAAAACGTTTGACTGGTAGTGTATCTAAAACGTTTGGCTGGTAGTGTATCAAAAATGTTTGGCTGGTAGTGATCTTAAACATTTGTCTGGTAGTGTATCTAAAACGTTTGGCTGGTAGTGTATCTAAACCGTTTGGCTGGTAGTGTATCTAAACCGTTTGGCTGGTAGTGTATCTAAAACATTTGACTGGTAGTGTATCTAAAACGTTTGTCTGGTAGTGTATCTAAAACATTTGGCTGGTAGTGTATCCAAACCGTTTGGCTGGTAGTGTATCTAAAACGTTTGTCTGGTAGTGTATCTAAAACGTTTGGCTGGTAGTGTATCTAAACCGTTTGGCTGGTAGTGTATCTAAAACGTTTGACTGGTAGTGTACTAAAACGTTTGGCTGGTAGTGTACTAAAACGTTTGGCTGGTAGTGTATCTAAAACGTTTGGCTGGTAGTGTACTAAAACGTTGGCTGGTAGTGTACTAAAACGTTTGACTGGTAGTGTAACTAAAACGTTTGACTGGTAGTGTATCTAAAACGTTTGGCTGGTAGTGTATCTAAAACGTTTGACTGGTAGTGTACTAAAACGTTTGGCTGGTAGTGTACTAAAACGTTTGGCTGGTAGTGTACTAAAACGTTTGACTGGTAGTGTACTAAAACGTTTGGCTGGTAGTG
This sequence comes from Megaleporinus macrocephalus, assembly GCA_021613375.1. Classification (NCBI taxonomy): domain Eukaryota; kingdom Metazoa; phylum Chordata; class Actinopteri; order Characiformes; family Anostomidae; genus Megaleporinus; species Megaleporinus macrocephalus. Next base: position 66,950,050 of record CM038702.1, on the reverse strand, counting down.
TATCTAAAACGTTTGGCTGGTAGTGTATCTAAAACGTTTGACTGGTGGTGTACTAAAACGTTTGGCTGGTAGTGTACTAAAACGTTTGACTGGTAGTGTATCTAAAACGTTTGACTGGTAGTGTATCTAAAACGTTTGTCTGGTAGTGTATCTAAAACGTTTGGCTGGTAGTGTATCTAAAACGTTTGACTGGTAGTGTACTAAAACGTTTGGCTGGTAGTGTATCTAAAACGTTTGGCTGGTAGTGTATCTAAAACGTTTTGGCTGGTAGTGTTGTAAAACGTTTGGCTGGTAGTGTACTAAAACGTTTGGCTGGTAGTGTATCTAAAACGTTTGGCTGGTAGTGTACTAAAACGTTTGGCTGGTAGTGTACTAAAACGTTTGACTGGTAGTTTAACTAAAACGTTTGACTGGTAGTGTATCTAAAACGTTTGGCTGGTAGTGTATCTAAAACGTTTGACTGGTAGTGTACTAAAACGTTTGGCTGGTAGTGTACTAAAACGTTTGGCTGGTAGTGTACTAAAACGTTTGACTGGTAGTGTACTAAAACGTTTGGCTGGTAGTGTATCTAAAACGTTTGGCTGGTAGTGTATCTAAAACGTTTGACTGGTGGTGTACTAAAACGTTTGGCTGGTAGTGTACTAAAACGTTTGACTGGTAGTGTATCTAAAACGTTTGAATGGTAGTGTATCTAAAACGTTTGTCTGGTAGTGTATCTAAAACGTTTGGCTGGTAGTGTATCTAAAACGTTTGACTGGTAGTGTACTAAAACGTTTGTCTGGTAGTGTATCTAAAACGTTTGGCTGGTAGTGTATCTAAAACGTTTGACTGGTAGTGTACTAAAACGTTTGGCTGGTAGTGTATCTAAAACGTTTGGCTGGTAGTGTATCTAAAACGTTTGACTGGTAGTGTATCTAAACCGTTTGGCTGGTAGTGTATCTAAAACGTTTGGCTGGTAGTGTATCTAAAACGTTTGGCTGGTAGTGTATCTAAAACGTTTGACTGGTAGTGTATCTAAAACGTTTGACTGGTAGTGATCTAAAACGTTTGACTGGTAGTGTACTAAAACGTTTGGCTGGTAGTGTATCTAAAACGTTTGGCTGGTAGTGTACTAAAACGTTTGACTGGTAGTGATCTAAAACGTTTGACTGGTAGTGTACTAAACCGTTTGGCTGGTAGTGTATCTAAAACGTTTGGCTGGTAGTGTTCTAAAACATTTGGCTGGTAGTGATCTATACTGTTTAGTATGTTCTCTCTCTCACTAATAGGCTGTGGTGATACTTGTGTACAGGTTAATAAGCTGTAACAGTGAGATCATTAATGATGTACAGAATAAAGGATGGTCAGTGTTTCTGAGGAACGAGTGCAGTAAAGAGTTTGTTCTGTGTTTTGAGCTCCTTTGTTTATGCAGCATTAGAAACTTAAAACATCTGAAAGACCGGCTGCCGCGTGAAGCATCTGTGAGTGAATATTATGGGATGGCTCATCAGCCGCGGCTGAAGTTTTGTCCAGATGGTTGTCGGGGGAGATTTGCGCTTTGCTGCGTCCATAGGGAAACTAAGCCCCGGGGCTGTGAAAGAGGAGTAAGTGGTGTGGGTGGTGTGCGGGGGTGTGGGTGGTGGGGAGGGGGGGCTGATACGCATTTAGCACATGTTCTTTTCAGCCACTGAGCAGTCAGTATGGCCTTCAGCCAAACCGCACAGAACCGGTCCAACTTACCACACTGAGTCAACTCTACTGACCACACAGAATCAGCTCTACTGACCACACAGAGTCAGCTCTACTGACCACACAAAATCAGCTCTACTGACCACACAGAGTCAGCTCTACTGACCACACAGAATCAGCTCTACTGAACACACAGAATCAGCTCTACTGACCACACAGAGTCAGCTCTACTGACCACACAGAATCAGCTCTACTGACCACACAGAATCAGCTCTACTGACCACACAGAGTCAGCTCTACTGACCACACAGAATCAGCTCTACAGACCACACAGAATCAGCTCTACTGACCACACAGAACCAGCTCTACTGACCACACAGAGTCAGCTCTACTGACCACACAAAATCAGCTCTACTGACCACACAGAATCAGCTCTACTGACCACACAGAATCAGCTCTACTGACCACACAGAGTCAGCTCTACTGACCACACAGAATCAGCTCTACAGACCACACAGAATCAGCTCTACTGACAACACAGAGTCAGCTCTACTGACCGCACAGAATCAGCTCTACTGACCACACAGAGTCAGCTCTACTGACCACACAGAATCAGCTCTACTGACCACACAGAATCAGCTCTACTGACCACACAGAGTCAGCTCTACAGACCACACAGAATCAGCTCTACTGACCACACAGAATCAGCTCTACTGACAACACAGAGTCAGCTCTACTGACCGCACAGAATCAGCTCTACTGACCACACAGAGTCAGCTCTACTGACCACACAGAATCAGCTCTACTGACCACACAGAACCGGTCTAACTAACCACACAGAATCAGCTCTACTGACCACACAGAATCAGCTCTACTGACCACACAGAACCGGTCCAACTTACCACACTGAGTCAGCTTTACTGACCGCACAGAATCAGCTCTACTGATCACACAGAGTCAGCTCTACTGACCACACAGAATCAGCTCTACTGACCACACAGAAGCAGCTCTACTGACCACACAGAGTCAGCTCTACTGACCGCACAGAACCAGTCTAACTAACCACACAGAGTCAGCTCTACTGACCACACAGAATCAGCTCTACTAACCACACAGAATCAGCTCTACTGACCACACAGAGTCAGCTCTACTGACCGCACAGAACCAGTCTAACTAACCACACAGAGTCAGCTCTACTGACCACACAGAATCAGCTCTACTGACCACACAGAATCAGCTCTACTGACCGCACAGAATCAGCTCTACTGACTGCACAGAACCGGTCTAACTAACCACACAGACTCCAATCAACTGACCACACAGAGTTAGCTCTACTGACCACACAGAGTCAGCTCTACTGACCGCACAGAACCGGTCTAACTAACCACACAGAGTCAGCTCTACTGACTGCACAGAATCAGCTCTACTGACCACACAGAATCAGCTCTACTGACCGCACAGAACCGGTCTAACTAACCACACAGAGTCAGCTCTACTGACCGCACAGAATCAGCTCTACTGACCGCACAGAATCAGCTCTACTGACCGCACAGAATCAGCTCTACTGACCACACAGAATCAGCTCTACTGACTGCACAGAATCAGCTCTACTGACCGCACAGAATCAGCTCTACTGACCGCACAGACTCCAATCAACTGACCGCACAGAGTCAGCTCTACTGACCACTGGGTCAGCTCTACTGACCCCACAGAACTGGTCTAACTAACCACACAAAGTCAGCTCTACTGACCGCACAGAATCAGCTCTACTGACCGCCCAGAATCAGCTCTACTGACCACACAGAACCGGTCTAACTAACCACACAGACTCCAATCAACTGACCGCACAGAGTCAGCTCTACTGACCACACAGAGTCAGCTCTACTGACCGCACAGAATCAGCTCTACTGACCACACAGAGTCAGCTCTACTGACCACACAGAACCGGTCTAACTAACCACACAGAGTCAGCTCTACTAACCGCACAGAATCAGCTCTACTGACCACACAGAACCGGTCTAACTAACCACACAGAGTCAGCTCTACTGACCGCACAGAATCAGCTCTACTGACCACACAGAGTCAGCTCTACTGACAACACAGAGTCAGTTCTACTGACCGCACAGAACCGGTCTAACTAACCACACAGAATCAGCTCTACTGACCACACAGAATCAGCTCTACTGACCACACAGAGTCAGCTCTACTGACCACACAGAATCAGCTCTACTGACCACACAGAGTCAGCTCTACTGACCACACAGAATCAGCTCTACTGACCACACAGAGTCAGCTCTACTGACCACACAGAATCAGCTCTACTGACAACACAGAGTCAGCTCTACTGACCACACAGAATCAGCTCTACTGACCACACAGAATCAGCTCTACTGACCACACAGAATCAGCTCTACTGACCACACAGAACCAGCTCTACTGACCACACAGAGTCAGCTCTACTGACCACACAGAGTCAGCTCTACTGACCACACAGAACCAGCTCTACTGACCACACAGAACCGGTCTAACTAACCATACAGAATCAGCTCTACTGACCACACAGAATCAGCTCTACTGACCACACAGAACCGGTCTAACTAACCACACAGAATCAGCTCTACTGACCACACAGAATCAGCTCTACTGACCACACAGAATCAGCTCTACTGATCGCACAGAACCGGTCTAACTAACCACACAGAATCAGCTCTACTGACTGCATAGAATGAGCTCTACTGACCACACAGAGTCAGCTCTACTGACCACACAGAATCAGCTCTACTGACCACACAGAATCAGCTCTACTGACCACACAGAACCGGTTTAACTAACCACACAGAGTCAGCTCTACTGACCACACAGAATCAGCTCTACTGACCACACAGAGTCAGTTCTACTGACCACACAGAACCGGTCTAACTAACCACACAGAGTCAGCTCTTCTGACCACACAGAATCAGCTCTACTGACCACACAGAGTCAGTTCTACTGACCGCACAGAGCCGGTCTAACTAACCACACAGTGTCAGCTCTACTGACCGCACAGAATCAGCTCTACTGACCGCACAGAATCAGCTCTACTGACCACACAGACTCAGCTCTACTGACCGCACAGAACCGGTCTAACTAACCACACAGAGTCAGCTCTACTGACCGCAGAGAATCAGCTCTACTGACCGCATAGAACCGGTCTAACCACACAGACTCCAATCAACTGACCGCACAGAGTCAGCTCTACTGACCACACAGAGTCAGCTCTACTGACCGCACAGAACCGGTCCAACTAACCACACAGACTCCAATTAACTGACCACACAGAGTCAGCTCTACTGACCACAGAGAACTGATTTAACTAATCACACAAACTCCAATCAACTGACCAAATAAATATTATTAAATATAAATAATATTATTTACAAAAGCAGAAGAGATCTGTGTAGGTGAGCTGCAGAGCATGTGTAAGGTGTTTATACAGAGTCCGTCAGGATCGTCTGACAGAAAGCTGCGGCTGTGCAGTCTGTTTTTATCTCAGCCGTCTTTCTGGAGAGGCGTGAATTGTAGTTTGAAGAACAAAGTTAGGTTCCAGATTTCTCCTGGACGCCCCAGACATTGTATGAATGTGTTCAGTTCCTTCAGCAGCAACTAACCACACAGTATCAGCTAAACTAACCACACACAGCACCAGATAAACTAACCACACACAGCACCAGCTAAACTAACCACACACAGCACCAGATAAACTAACCACACACAGCACCAGCTAAACTAACCACACACAGCACCAGCTAAACTAACCACACACAGCACCAGCTAAACTAACCACACAGAACCAGCTAAACTAACCACATAGCACCAGCTAAACTAACCACACACAGCACCAGATAAACTAACCACACACAGCACCAGCTACACTAACCACACACAGCACCAGCTAAACTAACCACACACAACACCAGCTACACTAACCACACACAGCACCAGATAAACTAACCACACACAGCACCAGCTAAACTAACCACACACAGCACCAGATAAACTAACCACACACAGCACCAGCTAAACTAACCACACACAGCACCAGCTACACTAACCACACACAGCACCAGCTAAACTAACCACACACAACACCAGCTACACTAACCACACACACCACCAGATAAACTAACCACACACAGCACCAGCTAAACTAACCACACACAGCACCAGCTACACTAACCACACACAGCACCAGCTAAACTAACCACACAGAACCAGCTAAACTAACCACATAAAACCAGCTAAACTAACCACACACAGCACCAGCTACACTAACCACACAGCACCAGCTACACTAACCACACACAGCACCAGCTAAACTAACCACACAGCACCAGCTACACTAACAACACAGCACCAGCTACACTAACCACACACAGCACCAGCTAAACTAACCACACACAGAACCAGCTAAACTAACCACAAACAGCACCAGATAAACTAACCACACAGCACCAGCTACACTAACCACACACAGCACCAGCTAAACGAACCACACAGCACCAGCTACACTAACAACACAGCACCAGCTACACTAACCACACACAGCACCAGCTAAACTAACCACACACAGAACCAGCTAAACTAACCACAAACAGCACCAGATAAACTAACAACACAGCACCAGATAAACTAACAACACAGCACCAGATAAACTAACCACACACAGCATCAGCTAAACTAACCACACAGCACCAGATAAACTAACCACACACAGCACCAGATAAACTAACCACACAGCACCAGCTAAACTAACCACACACAGCACCAGCTAAACTAACCACACAGCACCAGATAAACTAACCACACACAACACCAGATAAACTAACCACACAGCACCAGCTAAACTAACCACACAGCACCAGCTAAACTAATCACACAGCACCAGATGAACTAACCACACAGCACCAGATAAACTAACCACACACAACACCAGCTAAACTAACCACACAGCACCAGATAAACTAACCACACACAACACCAGATAAACTAACCACACAGCACCAGCTAAACTAACCACACAGCACCAGCTAAACTAACCACACAGCACCAGCTAAACTAACCACACAGCACCAGATAAACTAACCACACACAACACCAGATAAACTAACCACACAGCACCAGCTAAACTAACCACACAGCACCAGCTAAACTAATCACACAGCACCAGATAAACTAACCACACAGCACCAGCTAAACTAACCACACAGCACCAGCTAAACTAATCACACAGCACCAGATAAACTAACCACAAAGAACCAGCTAAACTAACCACACACAGCACCAGCTAAACTAACCACACACAGCACCAGCTAAACTAACTACACACAGCACCAGCTAAACTAACCACACAGCACCAGCTAAACTGACTACACACAGCACGAGATAAACTAACCACACACAGCACCAGCTAAACTAACTACACACAGCACCAGCTAAACTGACTACACACAGCACCAGCTAAACTGACTACACACAGCACCAGCTAAACTAACCACACACAGCACCAGCTAAACTAACCACACACAGCACCAGCTAAACTAACCACACAGAACCAGCTAAACTAATCACACACAGCACCAGCTACACTAACCACACACAGCACCAGCTAAACTAACCACAGACAACACCAGCTACACTAACCACACACAGCACCAGATAAACTAACCACACACAGCACCAGCTAAACTAACCACACACAGCACCAGCTACACTAACCACACACAGCACCAGCTAAACTAACCACACAGAACCAGCTAAACTAACCACATAGCACCAGCTAAACTAACCACACACAGCACCAGCTATACTAACCACACACAGCACCAGCTACACTAACCACACACAGCACCAGCTAAACGAACCACACAGCACCAGCTACACTAACAACACAGCACCAGCTACACTAACCACACACAGCACCAGCTAAACTAACCACACACAGAACCAGCTAAACTAACCACAAACAGCACCAGATAAACTAACAACACAGCACCAGATAAACTAACCACACACAGCATCAGCTAAACTAACCACACAGCACCAGATAAACTAACCACACACAGCACCAGCTAAACTAACCACACAGCACCAGCTAAACTAACCACACACAGCACCAGCTAAACTAACCACACAGCACCAGATAAACTAACCACACACAACACCAGATAAACTAACCACACAGCACCAGCTAAACTAACCACACAGCACCAGCTAAACTAATCACACAGCACCAGATGAACTAACCACACAGCACCAGCTAAACTAACCACACACAGCACCAGCTAAACTAACCACACAGCACCAGATAAACTAACCACACACAACACCAGATAAACTAACCACACAGCACCAGCTAAACTAACCACACAGCACCAGCTAAACTAACCACACAGCACCAGATAAACTAACCACACACAACACCAGATAAACTAACCACACAGCACCAGCTAAACTAACCACACAGCACCAGCTAAACTAATCACACAGCACCAGATAAACTAACCACACAGCACCAGCTAAACTAACCACACAGCACCAGCTAAACTAATCACACAGCACCAGATAAACTAACCACAAAGAACCAGCTAAACTAACCACACACAGCACCAGCTAAACTAACCACACACAGCACCAGCTAAACTAACCACACAGCACCAGCTAAACTAATCACACAGCACCAGATAAACTAACCACAAAGAACCAGCTAAACTAACCACACACAGCACCAGCTAAACTAACCACACACAGCACCAGCTAAACTGACTACACACAGCACCAGCTAAACTGACTACACACAGCACCAGCTAAACTAACCACACACAGCACCAGCTAAACTAACCACACACAGCACCAGCTAAACTAACCACACAGAACCAGCTAAACTAATCACACACAGCACCAGCTACACTAACCACACACAGCACCAGCTAAACTAACCACACACAACACCAGCTACACTAACCACAAACAGCACCAGCTAAACGAACCACACACAGCACCAGCTAAACTAACCACACACAGCACCAGCTACACTAACCACACACAGCACCAGCTAAGCTAACCACATAGAACCAGCTAAACTTACCACATAGCACCAGCTAAACTAACCACACACAGCACCAGCTACACTAACCACACAGCACCAGCTACACTAACCACACACAGCACCAGCTAAACGAACCACACAGCACCAGCTACACTAACAACACAGCACCAGCTACACTAACCACACACAGCACCAGCTAAACTAACCACACACAGAACCAGCTAAACTAACCACAAACAGCACCAAATAAACTAATAACACAGCACCAGATAAACTAACAACACAGCACCAGATAAACTAACCACACACAGCATCAGCTAAACTAACCACACAGCACCAGATAAACTAACCACACACAGCACCAGATAAACTAACCACACAGCACCAGCTAAACTAACCACACACAGCACCAGCTAAACTAACCACACAGCACCAGATAAACTAACCACACACAACACCAGATAAACTAACCACACAGCACCAGCTAAACTAACCACACAGCACGAGATAAACTAATCACACAGCACCAGATGAACTAACCACACAGCACCAGCTAAACTAACCACACACAGCACCAGCTAAACTAACCACACAGCACCAGATAAACTAACCACACACAACACCAGATAAACTAACCACACAGCACCAGCTAAACTAACCACACAGCACCAGATAAACTAACCACACACAACACCAGATAAACTAACCACACAGCACCAGCTAAACTAACCACACAGCACCAGCTAAACTAATCACACAGCACCAGATAAACTAACCACACAGCACCAGCTAAACTAACCACACAGCACCAGCTAAACTAATCACACAGCACCAGATGAACTAACCACAAAGAACCAGATAAACTAACCACACACAGCACCAGCTAAACTAACCCCATAGCACCAGATAAACTAACCACACACAGTACCAGCTAAACTAACCACACAGCACCAGCTAAACTAATCACACAGCACCAGATAAACTAACCACAAAGAACCAGCTAAACTAACCACACACAGCACCAGCTAAACTAACCACACACAGCACCAGCTAAACTAACTACACACAGCACCAGCTAAACTGACTACACACAGCACCAGATAAACTAACCACACACAGCACCAGCTAAACTAACTACACACAGCACCAGCTAAACTGACTACACACAGCACCAGCTAAACTGACTACACACAGCACCAGCTAAACTAACCACACACAGCACCAGCTAAACTAACCACACAGAACCAGCTAAACTAATCACACAGCACCAGATAAACTAACCACACACAGCACCAGCTAAACTAACCACACAGCACCAGCTAAACTAACCACACAGCACCAGCTAAACTAACCACACACAGCACTAGCTAAACTAACCACACACAGCACCAGCTAAACTAACCACACAGCACCAGATAAACTAACCACACACAGCACCAGCTAAACTAACCACACAGAACCAGCTAAACTAATCACACAGCACCAGATAAACTAACCACACACAGCACCAGCTAAACTAACCACACAGAACCAGCTAAACTAACCACACACAGCACCAGCTAAACTAACCACACACAGCACCAGCTAAACTAACCACACAGCACCAGCTAAACTAACCACACACAGCACCAGCTAAACTAACCACACAGAACCAGCTAAACTAATCACACAGCACCAGATAAACTAACCACACACAGCACCAGCTAAACTAACCACACAGCACCAGCTAAACTAACCACACAGCACCAGCTAAACTAACCACACACAGCACTAGCTAAACTAACCACACACAGCACCAGCTAAACTAACCACACATCACCAGATAAACTAACCACACACAGCACCAGCTAAACTAATCACACACAGCACCAGCTAAACTAACCACACACAGCACCAGCTACACTAACCACACACAGCACCAGCTAAACTAACCACACAGAACCAGCTAAACTAACCACACACAGCACCAGCTAAACTAACCACACAGAACCAGCTAAACTGACTATACACAGCACCAGATAAACTAACCACACAGCACCAGCTAAACTAACCACACACAGCAGCAGCTAAACTAACCACACACAGCACCAGCTAAACTAACCACACAGAACCAGCTAAACTAACCACACAGAACCAGCTAAACTAACCACACAGCACCAGCTAAACTAACCACACACAGCACCAGCTAAACTAACCACACAGCACCAGCTAAACTAACCACACAGCACCAGCTAAACTAACCACACAGAACCAGCTAATCACAGCACCAGCTAAACTAACCACACACAGCACCAGCTAAACTAACCACACACAGCACCAGCTAAACTAACCACACAGCACCAGCTAAACTAACCACACACAGCACCAGCTAAACTAACCACACAGCACCAGCTAAACTAATCACACACAGCACCAGATAAACTAACCACACACAGTATCAGCTAAACTAACCACACAGCACCAGCTAAACTAACCACACACAGCACCAGCTACACTAACCACACACAGCACCAGCTAAACTAACCACACACAACACCAGCTACACTAACCACACACAGCACCAGCTAAACTAACCACACACAGCCAGACAAAATAACCACACACAACCCTCACGACTGGACTATCATGGTACCACGCTGGAGTTCACTGAGCTCCTCAGAGTGACCCATTCTTTCACTAATGTGTGTAGAAGCAGTCTGCATGACTAGCTTCTGGTTTTATACACCTGTAATCATGGAAGTGATTGGAACACCTAAATTCGGTGATGTGGATGGGTGAGTATGGCAGCATAGTGTATGTAAAGGCACTACTTTTAATATTATTAATACTATTTGAATATGGTAAAAAGTGTTTTACTGAGTAAATAAAAGCTTCCATGTCCCAGAGCGCCTCAAACTCTTACACAGTGTTGTATGTTCCTAACGCCTAGCCTGCACCTCATGCACGACCATCAGCTTCTTTCAAACCAGGTGAACTGCTCTGGATTTGCATGATTCAAATGAATCAGTTGCACTTGAATAAAATATGTTACATAAACACATTTGCTGTGTTTCGGCCCGGGATGTGTTGACGTTGCATATATTATTCACAAACGGCTGACACATTCGGATCATGTAAGACTCCAGTAATGAAACGCTTGACTGTAAACGAGGTGGAACAGAATATCCTTCTACTAAAGCTGCAGCACTATTGTAATTATCGGGTTTTTTCTTCTTCTTCTTCTTCTTCTTCTTATTATTATTATTATTCTTGACTACAACTCAATGTAAAGCAAAACCCATAAGGCTCAGAAACATCAAACTTGGCCACAAGGTGCAGCAGGTGTAAAATTACATGCCTTGGCCTGATGGTGGCGCTACAAAACACGTTTTGTCTCATAACTGCTGTTTTTTTTATTTTCCTGATTTCTTGGCTGGAGATAAACCACTTTGTAATTTAGAACTTGTAGCTCCGCCCACTTAGATTTCTTGTTAATTTGCATAATATGCCAAACCTACTTTTGCGAACTAGTCTAAGAGTTTATGCCCAATAATTCCCAAGACCCTGCATGTCAATAATTATTGAAATAATATTTGACTTTTGTAAACAATATGGCCGCCACATGCTAATAACCCTTTCTGAAAAGTATTATTTATCATTTATTACAAAAATCTATTCCTCAATAACACTTTAACCAAACCATTTGAAACTTGAAACACTTATTCAAGACTAGATTTTGAGGTGTCCTGCCAATGTTGGTGCAGATATATCGCTAGGTGGCGCTGTAAATGCTAAATAACTGTTTCTCAGACTATAAGTGCATCTCTCAGGATATAGATTAAACAATCATTGAAAATTAATGGCTGCCAAGGCCTGATTGGGCTAGTCATGCTTGGACGCACTCTTTTTCATTGTTTCTGTGTAATTGCAGGTGACTGATGGGTGCGACTTGATGATAATGAACAAATCCTGAGCTGACAGGTCTAAAAACGGAAGCGGTTCGCATCCAGAATGACATACGCTGACAAAACAGCGTGCAGGTGCGACTGGGTTGGCATCTATTCTTCGCCCTCAAACAACCCTGTTCTAAAAATGCTAGTTCTGTAGTTCTACTTCTCCAGGTTCTGCTCTCTCCGGCACTGGCTGTCTAATCCCCACTCGGGAGCGAACAGACTCCTCGTTCAGAGAAGATTTTCCCGATGTTTGATCGGCGCGGAAGGAGTCGGCGCTCGTATTTAGAAAGCAGTCAGTCTTTGGTGACGCACACGTTGCAGTGATTCACACGGCCGAGCATTGTTTCACTCAAACAGAGGGAATTAACAACAGTAAAACAGGCACAGAAAACAAAGCCAGCTCAAAAAAACCCAAACACATCTGCATTCGGATACAAGCCGCCAGATTCGCTGGCAAACAATACCCACCATTCACCGGAAACAAAGAAAGAACAAAAGTGGGTTTTGTTGTTTGAAGGGAAAAAACACAGAGAAGGTTAAGAGTGAGTAAATACGAATGAAAGCCCTGCGGAGGGAAATAAGAAGAACAAAAAGGCGCCGCCGCATCGGCCCGGCTCTGTCGGGCCCAGAGCAGAGAGGACAGTCTGTGTGTGTTTGGCTTTGGGCATTTGCAGATATTTTGTAAAACAGACTAAACCACACGGGCCCCATTAGGACCGAGGGATGACAACGTGTCAGGCGAGTTCAGAGCGGAGCTGCTGCACATTAAGGGAGATGGTAGGGGACGTCGGGGGGATGTGCAGCTCTTCTTTGGCTTAGAAACTTCAGTCCAAAACTTGTAACATCTTTAAAAAAACAAGACTGTGAACAGTCGTTCTGGGCCAAAGGGTCCAAAACATATCCAGACGGTTTATATCCTACATACGGCCACTCTGCTAAAAGTCTGTGTCTGGATTTCGCCAAAAGAAATGTACATGAGATTGATTACCTCAGTTTAGATAGGGGCGCCAAGGCAACCAAGCAATCAATCTATGCCAGACCAAGAGGGACAAAAGAGACAAGAAACTTGGCAACCCAGAGCCCAAGTGTTGAATAAGACTCGCACTCCCAAAAACTTGAGACTTGCCTAAGACATAAACTTCAAAGACTCAAAGCTTGACAAAAACTTAAACCTCAAAGACCTAAGACTTGACTAAGGTTCAAGACCTGCCTAAGACTTAAAAAATCAGAGACATGACACCTGAATAAAACTAAAACCTCAGAGGCTCAAGGTTTGACTATGACTAAAACCTCAGAGACCTAAGAATTGACTAAGACTTGCCTAGGACTTAAAACCTCAGAGATTTGAGCTCTGACTACAACAAAAAGCTCAGAGACTCAAGGCCTGGCTAAGACTAATACGTCAGAAACTTGAGACTTGACTAAGACTTGAACCTCAGGGATTTAAGTCTCAACTCAAGACTTGGGACTATAAGGTGCAAGACTTGAATCTCTAAGACTCAATTTAGACTCCAACAACTCAAACTTTAGAGACTCAAGACTCAACAGACACTAAAACCTTAGAGACTTGAGACCTGACTAAGAGACAAAACTCAGATTTAAAAAAATTACAATCAAACAACAGACTCAGAGGCTTGACACTTGACCAAAACTTGAACCTCAGAGACTTGATTAAGACTTTAGCCTTCAAGACTCAAGACTTGACCAAGACCCAAACAGTAGAGACTGTAGACATAACTAAGACCTGAACCTCAGAGGCTCTAGAATTGGCTCAGACTCTCATACCAGACATTTGTACTTAAAGACTTGAGACTCTGAGGTGTGAAATTCGAACCTTAGAGACTTGAGACTTGTCTTAGGTGCAAACAGAAGAAACTTGACTCAGACTAAAACCTCAAAACTTGACCAAGGCTCGATTCTCAGAGACTCAAAACCTAAATAAGGCTCAAACCTCAGAGAATCAAGACTTGAGTACAGCTTGAACCTCAGAAACTCAATACTCGACTTGTGACTCAAGTTGGACGCACATCTCAGAGACTTGAAACTAGACCTGAACCCATATCACAAAGACTTAAGACTTGACTTGGACTCTAACAACAGAGTCTTGAGACTCAACTCAGACTCAAACCACAGAGTCTGGAGACACAACTCAGACTCACATCATATCACAAAGACTTGAGACTCGAATCGGATTCAAACCACAGAGACTTGAGACCAGACTTGAACGCAAACCACAGAGCCTTGAGACTCAACTGGGACTCACATCACAGGGAATTTAGAGAGAAAGAGAAAGAGAGAGATAGAGAGAGTGAGAGTGAGAAAGAGAGAGAGAGAGAAAAAGAGAGAAGTGCTAATCAAAGGGCAGGAACAGCTGCTGTGATGGGGAGTGCGGTGTGTGTGCATGAAGAATACCTCTCTCTCTCTCTCTCTCTCTCTCTCTCTCTCTCCTTCTCTCTCTCTCTTGATCAGCAGTAATCCTGTAAACGACTGATTGCTCTATTGTTCTGTTTGCTTTAATTCTTTCTCTTCTCTCTCCTGTTGACGGTAATCGCTTCGGTAAAACCTTAACTTGTGATATTTATACCCTCACAGAGACAGACCACCAGCCTGCATTACTTTAATACAGCACTCTGTATGTTGTATTGATTTTCAGTTCTTCTGGCGGACCCTCAGAACGCCTTTAATTAAACACAGCCCGCTGTTCTGAAGGTCACTGATGGCTGGAACTCGGACAGGAGGTAGATTCATTACACACACCGGGCGTGAAAAACATGAACAGCGTCTGAAAGGTTCGTGTGAGCGCCGTTACAGAGAGGGTTCTAAAAACGTGGCACTGGTGGGTTTTCTTAACTATTCCAACTTATCAAACGCAGAAAAACTGGAGTTCACTGGGGGTTCACCTCTTGGTTACCCCCACTGTTCTTCGGCGAGATGAAGCTTAGGGCCTAAAGAGTTATTCCTGGCATTTATGGGCTTCAGATCAGGCAAACTCAAGGAAACTGATGACGTTAAAACAGAAATAAAACTGATATAATACGTTTTCTTTGGGGACTACTTTGCCTCTTAACACCCTTATTGCATTTCTCTGCCACCAATCTGTTTTAAAGAGTGTTTTTAACCCCTTTGATGAACAACCTTCTCAAAAGTGACCCGATTTTATCTTCTATATCAATCAAGCTTATCAATCAAGCTTACATGAATTCCTCAGTTTACTTGTTTCTGATCATCACAAATCCGGATATTAGTTTTATTATTTACTTATTTAATACAAATCATGTTTGGATCACTACCTTCTAGCTTAACCATGGCTCAAAATTAAGCCGTTTGTAAACATTTGCAGTTGGGAACATATATTTACAAACACTACTTTTGTTCATAAAGTAAATAAACAAGAATTTTAATAATTATTTAAGATAGATCAAAAACAATGTTTACCACATGTTGTACATAACAAGGGGCTTGCTTAGCTTGGGCAAACATTCTCTTAAAACTATCCCAAACCGACATCAGGCCATGTATTTATAACCATTTAGCAACGTTCTGTGAGGGAGCTTTTAAAGGTGGACGTCTGGTTCCATTCACCACCACTGTGAACAGTTCTAGCTGAGAACTTCGCACCAAACCACTCCGAATGACTGCCTGAGTGATTACAGCGACTCTCTTCATAACAGTAATCGCAATATACATTATTAAATCAAGTGCAATTCATGCAATGCAGTGGTCATCCCTCCTGAAGATCTCCTTTAGTTCCAACCTAATGCACTCCATCCAGCCAATCAGGAACATCTGTAGAATGTACTGGCTGGAGCAGGTGTGGCAGATCATGGTTGGAACTAGACTGTGCGGGACGACAGATCTTCAGGACTAGGGTTAGTGGCCACTGTTCTTATGATAGTGATGGTTTTGTGGTTACAGGTATGACAGGTACTGACAATGTTTAGAATTTTATTAATCCAGTCTGTTTTATCCAATCCTCACGGGTCTTCTGGAATACCAGACATGCTTGCACAACCATTACACTTGATCCCACTGCCAGCTCAAAGTGTCACTGGAGGGCCTTCTCCAAATCTACTGTTCCACCAAGTTGCTCCAGACCCTCGCAGGCTGCCATCCAAATGTCCCTAGGTGCTTTCCAGTTTGCTCCGCCTCCCCTACCCAACACTTATGCACTCGATCCAGCCAATCAGGACAGTAATATGCAGTTTCAGGCCAGCAGCATCAGCGCATGGGCTAAAACTTGTGTTAGCAGGATTTCTGATACATCTGAATTGGCAAACGTTACATTTTAAGCTTTGAGCTAAAACAAGTTTCATTGTGGCAACCTACTGTTTTGGTGCCCACAATGTTGTCAAAACTTTAAAATGTACTTTCTCAGAAAGGTCTGACCACATTATAGGTCTTCAACCTCCTAGAATCCTCCATACATTCCATTATATCTGCAAGGAACTCCATGGAATTTTTCCAAGTTGCCAATAAGTAGTTATAATACCATAAACAATGTTATTAGTGTCACCGAAGGGCCTTGACCAAAGCTACCTGGCCCCCAAGCTGCTCCAGACCCTCACAAGCTGCTGTCCAAACGTCCTTCTGTGATGGCTAATTTGTTGCAGCTGTGCCGCCCTCTTCTTTTTCTGATTGTTTGTCTTTGAGTTTGTGGTTTGTTCATTCTCCTCCAGTGTACTGAATGGGAAGCCCACTTTTGACACCAACTTTGGCAATATTATGTGAACGTTGGCCAAGTTATTTACTTTAGATTAAAGAAACGCAATTATGGTTATATTAATAAAAAATAATAAAGAAAATAAAAATAGGCCTCTTGTTCATCATACAGACGAGTAAATAATAAAAAACACTACTATGTCTTCTACTAAGTCTTCTTGTCAGCAATACTCATTCTTCTTCCTCTTTGTTTGTCTTTGAGTTTGTGGAAGCATGGTTCTGCTCCAGTTTCCTGAATGGGGAGCCCATTTCTGGTCACCTCCAAGTCCACAATACAACTCGACAGGAGGCACACACATTGTACTACTAATCGCACAAGCAGTAACTCTACACATCTTTAAGCAGACGGCCGCAACTCTTTACAAGATAAAAGTCTCACTGCAGGTCCGCAAGATCTACAAGGTCTACAAGATGGCGCCCACCGTGGCAGACGTCTTTGTGTGTTCCTCCGGAAGCCAACGTTATTTATTATTTATTTTGTCTTTAGTATTTATTTTAAATGTATCTACTTCAACTTATATTGTTATACCTTGTATATTTTGTATATATATTTTTTATTTCTTTTATTTGTTATCTTATCTATTGGTGAATGGAGGAGCAGCAAAGTAAGAATTTCATTGTACAGTGTAACTGTCTGTTCTGCTGTACACATGACAATAAAACTCTTGAATCTTGAATCTTGTAAGCCTCAATATGGTGTAATGACTATAAATTATTAAGAAATGTAGCAGATTTATTTATACATTTTCTAAATATTTAACATATGTACGCAGCCATTATTTCTGATGCGCAATGCTCGCTGGGTAGATGAGGTCAGATGGTTTCAGGTCTAAACTGGACTGTGGTCTGAAGGAGTGAATGTTAGTTACTAACCTAGCTTAAAGAAAACCATGTACATTGTGTTGTTGATGTTGTTTCAGTGAAAGGCAGTGGGAAGACTGATATTAGTCTAAACAGCTTCACAAACATAAACAAGGAGAATAGTTAGTGGAGCAGTGTGTGGACCAACACAGCTACCCAAAGACCCCCGCTCTGCTCTCCTCACTTCAGTCTGGATAAGTTTGAGTGGTTCAGTAGACCACCACTGGTGAGAGACTTGACGGAGGCTGTTGGTTTTAAGCGTAGACTAAAACACAATGCAGTGCCACAGTTTCCCCACACAGGAAGTCCAAAAGCTCCAGATTATGAAGAACCGCGAGAAGAACCGTGAACGTGAATATGCGCTGGATTCTCTCCTGGCATCCCACCAACACCCACCAACACAGATCCTGAAGGTGAAAGTAGAGTCTTAGTAGTGAACATACTACTTCACTAATAAAGGAGTGTGAAGCTCAGAGACACTCCCGTTCAGTGTATCTAGCTGTTTACTGAGTGTGAATGTTTCCTGCTAGAAAGCGAAGCTCCTTTAACAGACACTCTCCTTCTCCGTCAACACCAACACACAGCTGCACAACAACTCCAGCACTGTGTTCACTCTCTCCTCCACCCTCTCTGTTCACCATTTACACTAACGTGGTGTGTGATGTCACCACTGATGTCAGAAATGTTCTAGCTCAAACTGTAGTGACTGAACCATTTGACGTCACTACCCGCTGATCACGTCAATAGATACAACAATGGAGACCCACGTGCAGCGGATTTTACACAAAATCTAATAAATCCTGAACGCTGAGCTTATTGGTCTAATTTCTCAACTCAGTACTACGTAGGTCACAGACACAGCAAACAAAGAAGCTGCTGGTGTTCTGACCGCCCCGGAGTCCAGACCCACGCAGTGCGTGTTGTTTGTACAGTGTTTGTGCAGCTGTTCCTGCTGCCTGTCATTAAAAGTCCATTAGCAGCCTCATCATATCTGGACTGGAAACGAGTCCCGTGCTGTAATATTCGCCGCCGCGAAGCTCCGACAGAAAGTCAACCCGCCGAGCGCCGCGTCCCAGCTAATTAGTCTGAAGGCCCTTTTCAGCCCCGCCACTCTCTGCCCGCAGCTCTGCCGGTGAAGTGTGCGCTGCCGCTTCAGTCACTTGTTGATGGAGGCATTTTGTCTGAGCCGCCGTTGTTGTTATCGCCGCAGCGCCAAAAGCATCATTATCACCGAAAACACAGCGTGGCAGCGGCTCTTACCGCTCACATCTGCTCTCCCAAGCAGAGAGCCTCGGCTGGAGAGCATTCGCTCGCTATTACTGACTCACACGCCGCACAAAGTCTGCCTCGTAAAAATATCTGCATATGTCGGTTCGCGACAGGAATCAGACGCTGCATCGCAGTGTAACTAATTCTCCACCAACACATGCTCGGTCAAGCCGAACGAACGGGAAAATCAATGGACTCAATAGAGCTCCGTGATGAAGAAATCAACAAACACAGCAAAGATAATGAAAATAACAGAAATGATACGACTGGAAATAAACAATGTGTTTCAGAGACCAATAAACTACAGCACACTTCTTAGACTATATATGGTTTCTGTCCAAAAATAAACATGTATATCTATTTTGGACCATCATTTGAGCTGCTCAGCACACTGTGTGCAAATTGCATGATGAACGGACCAACAGAAATGCTCAAAATAGATTGGAAAACATTCTGGTTCCATTGACTTGCATTGATAGTACTCTTGATGTATATATATTGCCAACATTGTTCACTCACCCATCCAAATCACTGAGTTCAGGTGTTCCAATCACTTCCATGGTCACAGACCAAGCACCCAGTCATGCAGACTGCTTCTACACACATTAGTAAAAAGTGGGTCTCTCTCAGGAGCTCAGTGAACTCCAGCGTGGTACCGTGATCGGATACCACCTGTGAAACAAGTCCAGTGGTGAAGTTTCCTCACTACTAAATATTCCACAGTGGACTGTCAGTGGTGTTCTAACAAAGTGGAAGTGATTGAGAACGACAGCAACTCAGACACCAAGTGGTAGAACACGTACAATGACAGAGCGGGTCAGTGGATGCTGAGGAGCATAGAGCACAGAGACCACCAACTTTCTACAGAATCACTACAGACCTCCAAACTTCATGTGGTCTTCAGATCGGCTCAAGAACAGAGCCTAGAGAGCTTAATGGAATGGGTCTCCATGGACAAGCAGCTGCATCCAAGCCTTACATCACCATGTGCAGTGGTGTAAAGCACGCCACCACTAGACTCTAGAGCAGTGGAGACGTGTTCTCCGGAGTGACCAATCATGCTTCTCCGTCTGGCAATCCAATGCATGAGAGTGGGTTTTGTGGTTGCCAGGGGAACGGTACTTGTCTGACTGCATTGTGCTGAGTGTAAAGTTTGGTGGAGAGGGGATTATGGTGTGGGGTTGTTTTTTAGGAGTTGGGCTCTGACCCTCAGTTCCATTGAAAGGAACTTTTAATGCTTCAGCAGACCAAGACATTCTGAATAATTACATGGTCCAACTTTGTGGGGACAGTTTGGGGACGGCCCCTTCCTGTTCCAACATGACTGCCCACCAGTGCACAGAGCAGCTCCATAAAGACATGGAGGAGAGAGTTTGGTGTGGAAGAACTGGACAGGCCTGCACAGATTCCTGACCTAAACCAGCAACTGAATTAGTTTCACTATTAGTTTAACCTAAAAATACTTTCAATCAAATGGGAAGTAATTTTTATAGGTTGTACCAACGAAGCCCTTTAGACTGTCTGTATTTAGTACAGTGCTGTTTATTTCATTCACACTCTGATCTCTGTACCCATTGATATGATTGGCAGTCTATAACAATAAAAGACAGTTCCAGGGTTTCCTAAGAACTTGGCATACGTGTGTATGCACAGCATTTTACCACAGATTTGAATGTGGCTTAGCCAATCAGATTTTAGAACCTGAGTTTTAGTCTAGCAAACAAAACTGTCGCAACCTTCAAATGTAATTCCTCAGAAAGTTCTGGCAACGAGAACGCCATAGAACGCCTCATTAAGTTCCATTATTTCTGCAGAGGTTGCCAGCAGGTAGTCCCAATACTGTATGCCAATATTACTTGAAACATACACTATCAGTCAAACGTTTGGACACACTTAGCCAAACTACTAATAGTAATAATATTAATGAATAAGTGTGAAGAGATTTAAACTATAGAATAAGAGGTATGGAGTTATTGCTGGAGCAGAATAAAACATCTGGTTGTGTTTAAAGAATGTTTAGAGGGTCTTTTAGAAATTAGCTCATTTGCTCTGATGCAGGTTTACATACTTTGAACATTCTGACCAGCAGCTTCATGAGGAGCCACATGAGCTGCTTCTCTAACAGGTCTGAAAAAGATAGTGTACATGCAGAGAGCTAGTAATATACATTCTCATTTTTACATTTAAATACAGTCAAATGTTTGTTTTAGTAATATTTGTGTACATGGGCTCCAACTTCAATATTTACACTCGTCTCTTGACACATTCAGATCTAAACCTCTTTATAGTTATACACATATAGATTCAGGTAGGTGTCTCCAAACCTTTGACTGGTATGGTTCTACGTTCAGAAACAAGCCTAAATCAGTACTCCAGTTAAAGTATTTATATTTAGGTAAAATACTAACACAAGCAAAAGTACCTTCATATAAAGCGACTTTTGCAAAAGTCCAAGACTATCTAAAGTTCTGAGAACCCAGAACCTCTCAGCACAAAAACTGAAGTCTTTACAGCTCAACTTATCTATTAAAAAAAACAGAATGAAAGTAAACTGAAAACAGAAATTATTGACTAAACTTTGAAATAAAAGTGTAACTGAGTAAAGAAAAGTACAAAAGTATCAGGTAAAAACTACTGAAGTACTGAATAACATATAGAACTGTACTGTATCTTCAGCATCTATCAGCTCAGGAACTGAAGTATTGTATTATTTTTTATTGTTTGGCTGTAAAATAAGATACTGAGCCCCAAAGTCAGACAGATGACCAATCACAGAGCAGAGGAGATGCTCTCAACAATGAAACAGAACAGACTTTCTAGGAAAGTCTATTAAATATGACTAATTAAATATGACTAAATATGACTGATTAAATGTTTAACAGAGTAAAAGTACAAAAGTATCAGGTAAAAAAACTGCAGTGGATCCTTTTATTATTTTGGTCTATAATAACATGTTAATGCTCTAAAGTAAGAGATGTGACCAATCACAGTACAGTACAGGCGATGTCCAACAACATAACAGAATACAATTTAACAGAAAACAGGAATTAAGTGTTATTGTGACTAAAGTGACTAAATATGAATAAATAAAAGTGTAACTGAGTAAACATACTAACATTTCAGGTAAAAAACTATGAAACTACTTATAGAACTGCAGTGAAACTAATAATTATTTTTGTCTATAATAAAATAAATAAAATGTTAAAGCTCCAAAGAGCAGAGCAGCACAGAAGATGTACAGCAACAAAAACAGAATACCACTGAACAACAATAAATATTTCATTAAAAATGAATGACTAAAACATAATTAAGTAAAAGTACACAAGTATCAAGTAAAAACTACTTAATTACTGAGTATTATTATTATTATTATTATTATTATTATTATTATTATGCTCTAAATTAAAATAATTAAGGTTTTAAAGTCAGAGATAAACACAGAAATGAAAAAAAATGGAACGAATAAAAGTGTAGCTGTTAGAAACTGTTACTATTAGAAAATACTCATAAGAGAACCAACCATGTACTCTAATAGAGAAAGTACAAAAGTAGCAGGTAAAAACTACTTAATTACTGAGTAACTTATAGAACTGCAGTGAAACTAATAATTATTTTGGTCTATAATAAAATAAATAAAATGTTAAAACTCCAAAGAGCAGAGCAGCACAGATGATGTACAGCAACAAAAGCAGAAAAACACTGAACAACAACAAATATTTAATTAAATATGAATGACTAAAATGTAATTACGTAAAAGTACACAAGTATCAGGTAAAAACTACTTAATTACTGATTATTATTATTATTATTATTATTATTATTATTATTATTATTATTATTATTATTATGGTCTAAATTAAAATAATTGGGGTTTCAAAGTCAGAGATAAACACAGGAAATGAACATATGAACAAATAAAAGTGTAACTGAGTAAACATACAAAAGTATCAGGTAAAAACTATAAAACTACTTAATTACTGAGTAACTTATAGAACTGCAGTGAAACTTATAATTATTTGGGTATATAATAAAATGTTAGAGCAACAAAAAACGAATAACACTTCTAATTATGAATTACTAAAATGTAATTATGTAAAAGTACACAAGTCTCAGGTAAAAACTACTTAATTACTGAGTATTATTATTACTATTATTATTTATTTATTTTGGTCTAAATTAAAATAATTAGGGTTTCAAAGACAAACACAAATTGAAAATATGAATGAATAAAAGTAGAACTGTTGCTATTAGAAAATCCTCATCAGAATCCTCCAGTAAATAGTCATGTTATATATTGGGAACGTTCTTTAGACATTCACATGATCTGGATATATAATTGAAAGCTGTTTCTTTGAAGAACCATCCACTGAAACGTTTGGTAGGTTATGCACTGAAACATTGATGCATTGGACGCGTAGATGCATTTCTCGAATATATCTTCTCCACGTTTCTCAAATACATTCTATCAACACCGTTGTCGCCAAAAGCAAGTGAACTGAAAGGCCTACATGTTGATTGTATTCATGTGGAATCAAGTCGATTCATTTCAATTCATTGAAACGTGATACATTTCTTCAGTGCGGTTCTTTCACAGCATCACCCCAAAGAACCCGTTTTAGCACCTTTATTTTTAAGAGTGAGGCGGCCTGATTCAGCTCCGTAATTACCCGATGAGTTAATGAGGCATCCAGCAGTTTGAGGACCCCCCGCCTTGAGGGTTTTAGACCCCTGTTGGTTCAAATAAGAAAACTGTAACATGCGTCATCCCTGCTAACAGTGCCTGAGAGACTTCATCTCTCAACGCCAACGAGAAACAGCAGAGTGAGGCAAGTCGCTACCAGCTCAGGAACTAATTGGCAAGAGTAACAGAGATTAGAGGCCGCTGGTGGTGCAGCATTAGACTGCCTTCGCATTAGTCAGCATTATAACCAGCTCTGCTGAAAATTGGTATGGTTAGGGTGATTCAACATCGCTTAAGCTGCCGTGTCAGCAGCCTCTTTTTGGGTCTTAGGTCCTGTTAAGGAAAATGAAGCAGCCGTACAGCCTCCTGCTCAGGTATGAAAGCAGGCTTTGGATTGAAAGTGACTAGTAGGTGCAAGTCAAGGCAACGAGAGTAATCCTGTCCATTACCCAGGCCAAGATCTTCTCAGTGGTCGGAAATTAAACCCAATGAAGGGCTAAATAAATAAATCAATGGACTACAGTTTCTCACTTTACACTTTACAAGGTGGATGGAAGAGTTTCCAATAAAGTGGCCAGTACAGCTAGTGTTTAAAAACCCCAGCAACACCACCATCTGATACACCCATGCTAGCACTACACACATTACCATGTTCCAATATTACAAACTTTCCCATGAACATGACCAACACCACCATGAACACAACCATGAACACCATCATGAATAACATCATGAATGCTACTTTAAACATGACCATAAACCATATTAAGCTCTACCCTAAACAATGCCATGAGCTCTTGCATGAAAACCACCACGAACACCATCATGAACTCTACCATGACCACCACCATCATGTTTACACTGGACTCCACTAAAAACACCACCATGAAGTTTACACTGGACTCCACTATAAACACCACCATGAAGTTCACCTTGGACTCTACTATAAACACCACCATGAAGTTCACCTTGGACTCTACTATAAACACACCATGCAGTTTACCTTGGACTCTACTATAAACACCACAATGAAGTCTACATTGGACTCTACTATAAACACCACCATGAAGTTCACCTTGGACTTTACTATAAACACCACCATGAAGTCTACATTGGACTCTACTATGAACACCACCATGAAGTTCACCTTGGACTTTACTATAAACACCACCATGAAGTTCACCTTGGATTCTACTATAAACACCACCATGAAGTTCACCTTGGACTCTACTATAAACACCACCATGAAGTTCACCTTGGACTCTACTATAAACACCACCACGAAGTTCACCTTGTACTCTACTATAAATACCACTATGAAGTTCACCTTGGACTCTACTATAAACACCACCATGAAGTTCACCTTGGACTCTACTATAAACACCACCATGAAGTTCACCTTGGACTCTACTATAAACACCACCACGAAGTTCACCTTGTACTCTACTATAAATACCACTATGAAGTTCACCTTGGACTCTACTATAAACACCACCATGAAGTTCACCTTGGACTCTACTATAAACACCACCTTGAAGTTCACCCTGGATTCTACTATAAACACCACCATGGAGTCTACATTGGACTTTACTATAACCACCGCCATGAAGTCTACTTTGGACTCTACTATAAACACCACCATGAAGTTCACATTAAATCTTTATCATGGACACCAGCATGAAGTCCATACTGAACAATACCATGCACACCACCATCAAGTCTGCATTGGACTCTACTGTAAACACCACCATGAAGTCTACATTGGACTTCATTATAAACATCTCAATGAAGTCTGAACTAAACACTATTATGAAACCCACCATGATCTCTACATTGGACTATACTGTGAACACTACTATGGAATTCCACAAACACCTCAATGAAGTCTACACTAAAGACACACCACCATTAACAAACACACTGAGCTCTAAAATGCACCTCCATTACCTCTGTATACCATTAACCCCATAATGAACACTGTTACCCTGATAGTGTCATTACTGCTCTGAGAATAATCCACCCTCCAAATACCGCATGCACAACACTGATGAATGATGTATGGGATAGGGACCATAAACTGTGCGCCAACAGATGGACTACAGTATGTAACTCTACACCTATACAGTCGACCTGCAAAGTAGATTATACAGTGATCTCTTCATCTCCACTCATGTTCACCATCAACTCATTCTCCCAGCACTCCATTACAATTTAACCTTAAATATACAATAACAATACCCCCTAGAACAATCTCCCCTTAAATATACAATAACAATACTTCCTTAAATATACAATAACAATACCCCCTTAAATATACAATCATAATAGCCCTTTAAATATACAATACCATACCCCCTATAACAATACTTCCTTAAATATACAATAACAATACCTCCTTAAATATAGAATCATAAAAGCCCTTTAAATATACAATAACAATACCCCCTATAACAATACTTCCTTAAATATACAATAACAATACCCCCTTAAAAACAATAACAATACCTCCTTAAATATACAATACCATAGCCCCATAACAATACTTCCTTAAATATACAATAACAATACCTCCTTAAATATAGAATCATAATAGCCCTTTAAATATACAATAACAATACCCCCTATAACAATACTTCCTTAAATATACAATAACAATACCCCCTTAAACATACCATAACAAAACCTCTTTAAACATACAATTATAATAGCCCTTTTAATATACAATAACAATACCTCCTTAAACATGCAATCACAATATGCCTTTAAACATACAATACTAACTGTTATACATGATAATAAGCATTAAAACACTGGAATATGAGATATAAGACATGATAAACACTTAGGTACTAACAATTACACACAATACTCCCGGTTTAAACACTGGAGTATGAGTTATAATGTAGAATATATACAAATAACACTTAAATACTAACTATTATACCCAATACTCCCCATTTAAACACTGTATCATGAGTTATAATGCACAATATACACAAATAACACTTAAATACTAACTATTACACACAATACTCCATATTTTAATGCTGGAGTATGAGTTATAATGTAGAATATACACAAATAACACTTAAATACTAACTATTACACACAATACTCCCCATTTAAACACTGTATCATGAGTTATAATGCACAATATACACAAATAACTCTTAAATACTAACTATTACACACAATACTCCCTGTTTAAACACTGTAGTATGAGTTATAATGCACAATATACACAAATAACACTTAAATACTAACAATTACACACAATACTCCCTGTTTAAACACTGTAGTGTGAGTTATAATGCACAATATACACAAATAACACTTAAATACTAACTATTACACACAATACTCCCCGTTTAAACACTGGAGTATGAGTTATAATGTAGAATATACAACTAAAAGCAGTTAAATACTAACTATTACATACAATACTCCCTATTTAAACACTGTAGTATGAGTTATAATGCACAATATACACAAATAACACTTAAATACTAACTATTACACACAATACTCCCTGTTTAAACACTGTAGTATGAGTTATAATGTAGAATATACACCTAAAAGCAGTTAAATACTAACTATTGCACACAACACTCCCTATTTAAACACTGGAGTATGAGTTATAATGCCCGATATACACAAATAACTCTTAAATACTAACAATTACACACAATACTCCCTGTTTAAATGCTGGAGTATGTCATATAGAACAAAATAAACCACACCTAAACCATATAAATACTGACTCTACACACAATACTCTCCATTTAAACACTGGAGTATGAGTTACAATGCACGATATACACCTAAAAGCAGTTAAATACTAACTATTACACATAATACTCCCCATTTAAACACTGGAGTATGTCATATAGAACAAAATAAACACCTAAAACCATATAAATACCAACTATTACACACAATACTCCCTGTTTAAACACTGTATGAGTTATAAGGCAGAACCTCGCTCTGAAACACAAACAGCCGCTCAAACCGCATCCAGTGCCTGAACGTTCAGAAGCTGAAAGATAAAGTGCAGGTATCCATCTCTGTACTCACGTGAGCTCGCGTGCAGCAGCAGCAGCAGGTGAGCTGTAATCTCCTCCGCGCGGAACGATCTCTCAGCCCGGCTCGTTCTCCTCCTCAGAAGCGCGTGTGGCGCGAGCGCGCTGGTGTTTGTGATGATCGTGTCCCGTTTGCCCAGCCTTATGTCCAGCTGCCCTCCTCCTCCTCGCGCTCTCTCTCTCTCTGCACTCCGCTGTCAGCGCTGAGACGCTCGCGTGCTTTTAATAACCCCCTCCCCTCTCTGCATCCACGTGGAGGGCGGTGCAGGCGCGAAGGACCGCCCCCCTCCGCTCCATCACTCATAGCGGACCGAGATCTACCTTCTTCTGGACTGGAGCCTCAACTCGCCGTACCTGCTCCAGCTTCTGTAGCGGACCTGCTGATCGGGGAGGAAGCAGGCTGGAGGAGGACTGGGGACCACTGCAATCAAACCCTGGGGACCCCCAGTAACACAGGACCTCTGATTTGGCCATTTATTATTACTATTATTACTATTATTATTATTAGGGGGATAACGGGGAATCTGGCATACTAAGGATTTTCCAGGGGTCCAATATAATTTAATTGAAATTCTTTAATAATAATAGAAAATGCATATGTTGGTTCATTGGGTCATTCTCTATACCAACACTGGGCCATTTAGTATAGACCTTCAGTATAGACCCTCGTCTCTGACCTCACGTCAGGTGATGTGACTCAGCTCCAAAAGTTGGTAGACAGATGTGCAATGGAGAAACGAAGGGGTGTTGGTGGTGTTGGGGGGGCAGTTGGGTTTGCAGGACACCAGATACCACCACATACTCTACAAAGATACTGCATGTCATGTACAGGGTTTGGACAATGAAACTGAAACACCTGGTTTTAGACCACATTAATTTATTAGTATGGTGTAGGGCCTCCTTTTGTGGCCAATACAGCGTCAGTTGGTCTTGGGAATGACATATACAAGTCCTGCACAGTGGTCAGAGGGATTTTAAGTCATTCTTCTTGCAGGATAGTGTCCAGGTCACTACGTGATGCTGGTGGAGGAAAACGTTTCCTGACTCGCTCCCTCCCCAAACACCCCAAAGTGGCTCAATAATATTTAGATCTGGTGACTGAGCAGGCCCATGGGAGATGTTCAACTTCACTTTCATGTTCATCAAACCATCTTTCTCCAGTCTTGCTGTGTGTATTGGTGTATCATCATCTTGATACACGGCACCACCTTCAGGATACAATGTTTGAACCATTGGATGCACATGGTCCTCCAGAATAGTTCGGTAGTCCTTGGCAGTGACGCGCCCATCTAGCACAAGTATTGGGCCCAAACCATCACTGATCCACCCCCATGCTTCACTCTGGGCATGCAACAGGTGTTTCAGTTTCATTGTCCAACCCCTGTATATGATAATAAGACAAGCTGGTGGTCATTGGTGGTCACTTATTCACTCAGAGTCAAATAATGCAGCCCAAGCCATTAGCACTGTTATTGTAGCTATTGGACCAGAGTTGGGCTGGAAGTGGGTCCAGATCTCTGAGCAGCTGACCATCTGTATCAGTATCTGCAGCTGTGTTCATCTCAGACTGATGCCATTGTTGTTGGTGGGTCTCTGTTCAGATTTAAGTTGGTTATAGGGTTGGAAATATTGGGTTTTTAATTATTAGGTTAATCGTATGTATGTTTTTATGACTTACAGTGACATTACCAGCCCATTATGGACTACTACCTCCAAAGCTATCAAAAGTATTCACATTCATTACTCAGGTAGAAGTATAGATACTAGGGTTTAAAAATACTTCTGTAGAAGTTGAAGTATCAACTGAAGCTTTTTACTCCAGTAAAAATTTAAAAGTACTGCTTTCAGAACTACTTAAAGTATAAAAGTAACAGTAATGTAAGAAAAGTACAGATAATGGAGTGTAAATGTAAGGAGTAGACAGTACTGACAATGGAGTGTAAATGTAAGGAATAGAAAGTACTGATAATAGAGTGTAAATGTAAGGAGTAGAAAGTACAGATAATGGAGTGTAAATGTAAGGAGTAGAAAATACTGATAATGGAATGTAAATGTAAGGAGTAGAAAGTACAGATAACGGAGTGTAAATGTAAGGAGTAGAAAGTACTGATAATGGAGTGTAAATGTAAGGAGTAAAAAGTACAGATAATGGAGTGTAAATGTAAGGAGTAGAAAGTACTGATAATGGAGTGTAAATGTAAGGAGTAAAAAGTACTGATAATGGAGTGTAAATGTAAGGAGTAAAAAGTACTGATAATGGAGTGTAAATGTAAGGAGAAGACAGTACTGATAATGGAGTGTAAATGTAAGGAGTAGAAAGTACTAATAATGGAGTGTAATGGAGTAAAAGTCTAAAAGTACTGCTTTCAGAACTTCTTAAAGTACAAAAGTAAAAGTAATGTAAAAAAAAGTACAGATAATGGAGTGTAAATGTAAGGAGTAGAAAGTACTGATTATGGAGTGTAAATGTAAAGAGTAGAAAGTACTGATAATGGAGTGTAAATGTAAGGAGTAGAAAGTACTGATAATGGAGTGTAAATGTAAGGAGAAAAAAGTACTGATAATGGAGTGTAAATGTAAAGAGTAGAAAGTACTGATAATGGAGGGTAAATGTAAGGAGTAAAAAGTACTGATAATGGAGTGTAAATGTAAGGAGTAGAAAGTGCAGATAATAGAGTGTAAATGTAAGGAGTAGAAAGTACTGATAATGGAGTGTAAATGTAAGGAGTAAAAAGTACTGAAAATGGAGTGTAAATGTAAGGAGTAAAAAGTACAGATAATGGAGTGTAAATGTAAGGAGTAAAAAGTACAGATAATGGAGTGTAAATGTAAGGAGTAGAAAGTACTAATAATGGAGTGTAATGGAGTAAAATTCTAAAAGTACTGCTTTCAGAACTTCTTAAAGTCCAAAAGTAAAAGTAATGTAAAAAAAAGTACAGATAATGGAGTGTAAATGTAAGGAGTAGAAAGTACTGATAATGGAGTGTAAATGTAAAGAGTAGAAAGTACTGATAATGGAGTGTAAATGTAAGGAGTAGAAAGTACTGATAATGGAGTGTAAATGTAAGGAGTAGAAAGTACAGATAATGGTATGTAAATGTAAGGAGTATAAAGTACTGATAATGGAGTGTAAATGTAAGTAGTAGAAAAGTACAGATAATGGAGTGTAAATGTAAGGAGTAGAAAGTACTGATAATGGAGTGTAAATGTAAGGAGTAGAAAGTACAGATAATGGTATGTAAATGTAAGGAGTATAAAGTACTGATAATGGAGTGTAAATGTAAGTAGTAGAAAGTACAGATAATGGAGTGTAAATGTAAGGAGTAGAAAGTACTGATAATGGAGTGTAAATGTAAAGAGTAGAAAGTACTGATAATGGAGTGTAAATGTAAGGAGTAGAAAGTACTGATAATGAAGTGTAAATGTAAGGAGTAAAAAGTACTGATAATGGAGTGTAAATGTAAAGAGTAGAAAGTACTGATAATGGAGTGTAAATATAAGGAGTAGAAAGTACTGATAATGGAGTGTAAATATAAGGAGTAGAAAGTACTGATAATGTTCTGGTCAGGTTTAGTCATGCAACAATTATCATATAAACAGACGATTCACATTATTATGACCACGTCCTACATTGGAACAGGACCACTATTATAGGCAGTACGTACCACATACTGTTCTGTATGGATGCATTTACATAGTATTACAAATACAGCACAGGAACTGATATTTCAAGTAAACTCTGATATAAAATCTAAACCAGGTCCTCGCAGCACAGAAGTGCTGACTCGGGATCTCAGGAGCTTCATCAAGATTCCAGAATGGAGCACAGCAGGATTTAACCGGCTTTCCATCTGGTCTAAACTGGTCTGGCGGATCTAACTGGATCAGACGTTCCTTTATATATACCTTCAGCTCTCAGGCTCTTTAAGAGTGAACGTTACACTTCAAGGTCACATCAACAGCTGAGTTTAACAGACTGTTCCAACTTTAACAAGCTAACGCTATTTTGTTAGCATTGTGCCGGCTAAGCTCACATTGCCATAAGTGACCTACTTCACTCATTATAATATCTTAATAATATTATAAAGGGGCACAGTGGTGTAGTGGTCCATATGGTGGTGTAGTGGTCAGTACGGTGGTGTAGTGGTCAGTATGGTGGTGTAGTGGTCAGTACAGTGGTGTAGTGGTTAGTACGGTGGTGTAGTGGTCAGTACAGTGGTGTAGTGGTTAGTATGTTGGTGTAGTGGTTAGTACGGTGGTGTAGTGGTCAGTACAGTGGTGTAGTGGTTAGTATGGTGGTGTAGTGGTCAGTACTGTGGTGTAATGTTAGTATAGTGCTGTAGTGGTTAGTACGGTGGTGTAGTGGTTAGTATGGTGGTGTAGTGGTTAGTACGGTGGTGTAGTGGTTAGTATGGTGGTGTAGTGGTTAGTACGGTGGTGTAGTGGTTAGTATGGTGGTGTAGTGGTTAGTATGGTGGTGTAGTAGTTAGTATGGTGGTGTAGTGGTTAGTATGGTGGTGTAGTGGTTAGTACGGTGGTGTAGTGGTTAGTACGGTGGTGTAGTGGTTAGTATGGTGGTGTAGTGGTTAGTACGGTGGTGTAGTGGTTAGTATGGTGGTGTAGTAGTTAGTATGGTGGTGTAGTGGTTAGTATGGTGGTGTAGTGGTTAGTACGGTGGTGTAGTGGTTAGTATGGTGGTGTAGTGGTTAGTATGGTGGTGTAGTGGTCAGTGTGGTGGTGTAGTGGTCAGTGTGGTGGTGTAGTGGTTAGTATGGTGGTGTAGTGGTTAGTATGGTGGTGTAGTGGTTAGTATGGTGGTGTAGTGGTTAGTATGGTGGTGTAGTGGTTAGTATGGTGGTGTAGTGGTTAGTACAGTGGTGTAGTGGTTAGTATGGTGGTGTAGTGGTTAGGATTCCTGGTCCGGGTGGTTCTGTGTGGAGTGTGTATGTTCCCCCTTTGCTTGAGTGGGTTTCCTCCCCCAGTCCAAACACATGCATGTTAGGATCCTCACTCTAAACTGCCCCTGGGTGTGAATGTGTGTTAGGGTTAGGGTTAGGCTCTATGGATCCTCCTCGACGCTCCCACCACAGTCAGCATGGCTTCAGATATCTGTGGGTATTTGGTATTTACAGTACCGAGGCTGAAATTGGCTTGAAGGCAAGTGACTGGGGCTTCTTCTGTAGCTACATTAGGGGTGACATGAATGGACCACCAGTGTTCTTCTTTGTGTTTACATTTCATGATCAGGTTTAGATTTTTAAGGTGGTCTTGTGCATCTTGGCAGTCTGGTGTACCTTAGCTAGTCGCCACTTCACTGCAAAACCACTGCAGTGTTTATGATGACTACTGTAGATGTACTTTTCCCAAACTACAAGGCGTAAGTGAGGATAAAACTGGTTTCAACTCCTGATTCCAATTTTCCAATCCACCTTAAATGTCCTTACATAGTAATTACATGCATTATAATAATTAGTTACATGTATTAGTTTCAATTCACTGTTATAACAAAACTACATGTAAGTAACTCTGAAGTTTAAACTCATATATTAGAAGGTATGTCTGAAGTCACTGACTGGCAGCAGCAGTTTATGTACCTTCATTAAGCTCCTGCTGTGTGTTGAACTGGACCTATAGGAAGCATAACTGCCTGTAGCTCCAGGTTGAAGCGTCCAGGCTGCTGTAAGGGCTTTGTTTAGGCTTAAAGCGCTACTAATCCCATGTTATGCAGCTCACCGAGGGTGAAAGGAAACCTAAGGCCTTAAAGAGATCCCTTAAGATAAACATTGTTCAGGCTTTGGCTGTGATTTCAGGATCTGACAGTCCACACGTCAGCCCATCGAGTGGATTTATGGCTGTTAAAGAGACGAAGATGTTAATATATTCATTAAGTTTTTATCCGCTCGTGTAAATGGGGTGATAAATCTTCTGGTCTTTGTTTCCTTCTGCGCTGGATTGCAACAACATGAGATTATTTATTTATTTTAAGACTCAAATGTGTGTAATGAGTTTTCCAGGGTAATATTTTTATGGATGTGAGTTTCTTCTTGGTTCAACTTCAAGATCTACGTCCAGTCGTTCTCAGGTGACTGCTGACCCTGATTTGTCTTACTTTATGCAAATGAAAAAGAAAACTGGAGCAGTTTCTTTCAGAGAACTCCTCCTAACAATACAACAGTCAAATATGTGCACACCGTAGTGTAAACCGAGATGGCCGGGTCACTCTTATGTTCTCACGCTCTAGTAATCCCTCCAATCTAGTCACAAGACTGAAACGAACCTTGATTCTTAAAATTAAACTATTAATTCCAAACTACACACACTGCAGATTCATACTGGATTATAATCACTCCACAGTTATTACTGTCAGACTGTAAACACTACACACTGCAGATTCATACTGGATTATAATCACTCCACAGTTATTACTGTCAGACTGTAAACACTACACACACTGCAGATTCATACTGGATTAAAATCACTTCACAGTTACTACTGTCAGACTGTAAACACTACACACACTGCAGATTGATACTGGATTATAATCACTCCACAGTTATTACTGTCAGACTGTAAACACTACACACACTGCAGATTCATACTGGATTATAATCACTCCACAGTTATTACTGTCAGACTGTAAACACTACACACACTGCAGATTCATACTGGATTATAATCACTCCACAGTTATTACTGTCAGACTGTAAACACTACACACACTGCAGATTCATACTGGATTATAATCACTCCACAGTTATTACTGTCAGACTGTAAACACTACACACACTGCAGATTCATACTGGATTATAATCACTCCACAGTTATTACTGTCAGACTGTAAACACTACACACACTGCAGATTCATACTGGATTATAATCACTCCACAGTTATTACTGTCAGACTGTAAACACTACACACACTGCAGATTTATACTGGATTATTATCACTCCACAGTTATTACTGTCAGACTATAAACACTACACACTGCAGATTCATACTGGATTAAAATCACTCCACAGTTATTACTGTCAGACTGTAAACACTGCTCACACTACAGATTCATACTGGATTAAAATCACTCCACAGTTATTACTGTCAGACTGTAAACACTACACACACTGCAGATTCATACTGGATTAAAATCACTCCACAGTTATTACTGTCAGACTGTAAACTGTGCTGCAGATGAAGTTCAGCACACATACTCAGATTGCAAGCCCTCCTACATTTTAGTGCTGTGAATAATTAAGTGAGTAGAAGATAAACTGTGCAGCAACACCTGCACAAATATGACCTTCATAAAAGAGTCATCAGAGCAAAACCTTCCCTGCATCCTCACCATAATGTTCAGAGGCAGAAGCCCACAAAGACTGAACCAGTTTGGAAACAAGTTTTGTGGAGTGATGGAGTAAACCAGGACTTTTGGTCCGCAGTGAGTAAAGACATGAAGAAAAAATGGAGCAGAAGTTCACGAAAAGAACATCTCCAACTGCTAAGCATGAAGGTGGATCGATCACGCTTTGGTCTTGTGTTGCCGCCAGTGGTCCTGAGAACATCTCACTGGTGAACAGGAGGATGGATTCAGTTATTGTATATACCAGCAGATTCTGGAAACAAACCCCACAGTGTCTGTAAAACAATCTGAAGATGAAAAGAGGATAATGATCCTAAACACACCACAAAAGCCACAGTGTACTACCTCCAGAGGAGCAAGCTGAAGCTCTTGCTGTTCGCTGTCCTTGTAGTCCGCTGAACCTAAACATCACCAAAAATCTGTGGACGGAACTGAAAGAACAAGACAATGAACTAGAAATCTATATTCACCAAAGTGCTGATCATTCAGAGGGTTTGGGCTTTTTTTTAATTTTTAAACTGCAAAATATGGAACTAAACGATGAAATAACTGCTTGGAAAATTAATAAAATACATTTTTATTCTTCAAAGTAGCAGAAATATGGACCAGGGTGCCCAAACTTTTGCATACCAGTGTACATATGTTTTTGTCACGGCTTCCTATAAAACATAAAACATTGTATTAACATATTAAATACACTTTATACAGTAACCTGGACGCGGATAGTTGAAAACCTTGATTCCAAACTTTCCAACAGTAGAACGATTATTGAAGATATGTAAAGAAATCACGTGACACAAAACAAAACATGAAAGTATGGACAAATAAAATCACAAATACACATTACACCGATTTATATCTAAGTACAAATATAATTTATTATATACACATATTATATACATATGTCTTGACAAACTCCCTTTATATACAATCGCTGCACAGATGCTTGTATCTACACCCATATATAGAGTGTGTCTCAAATCCTAGTGAGCTCCTACATAGGCAGCATTTAACATCATAGTATGCGCCCCTGACATGTAGACTGTCCCAATTCTTACATATCTTAAACATGCTGTCTACTGAGGAACCTTATTTAGACCTGATTTTAAGGAAGCATCGAACTCTTTCTCAGCCTCTAAGACAATCCCATGATGCAGTGCAGGCTAATCTATGAGCAGTGAAGTGGTTTTAAAATGTAAGTTATTTTGATTCTTTCTAGAGTTTTAATGTGTTTCTGGTCATATAATCACACAAAACAGTATTTTATTATCAACTCTGTAACGAGTCCTTCACCATTTACACTTTTATACTCCAGACATTAGCATTTATGCTAGCAGATTTTTAAGCCTCGGCTGGTAACCTAGCAACCAGCTTAACCACCGGTGGCGTGCTGTAGTGGGCGGGAACAAGCCGTGACGCAGTCTCTCTCTAACTAGAGCGTCTCAGTAATCTGTTTTATGAGGAGAGATGAGGAGAGAACACTGCTACTTACATGGCTGCTACCTAGACAGCCTACTTACACACTCACTAGGATTTGAGACACACCCATTATCAGCTCCACTGACCATACAGGACCATATTGTAGTTCTACACTTACAGACTGTACTTCATCTAATTCCCTGAATACTCTATTCCACTCACACCAGCACAGCACATACTAACACACCACCACCACGTCAGTGTCTGCAGTGCTGAGAATGACCCACCTCCCTAATAGTATCTGCTCTCTGGTGGTCCTATGGGGGTCCTGATCATTAAAGAACAGAGTAATAAAGTATACAGAGAATCAGATGAACTAGTCTGTAAGTGGAGCCCCTGTATGGTCAGTGGAGCTGATACAGTGGACATTTTAAGATGGATAGATCTGATTGGCTGAGCTAATGAGCTAATGCTGCCTGCATGGAGCACTGAGTGTACTAATGTAGTAAGAGCCGGGTTCTGTTGGAACTGATGGGACTCTACTGGCCAGCTGGCTAACAGGCTAGATTAACTTACATCATTAAATTCATTATTTAACCCCTTAATGCACGAGCTGAGCAAACCCCTTTTAATGCACAACATGGGGCTAAACTAGACCTGTATTCATTTCCTACTTTACTGTATGTACTGTTGAGTATCTCTCTTGTTTATCTACTGAAATCAGTTTATTTTATTAGTTAATGTTCCGAGTGTTCATTAAAAATCTTGTTTTTGATCTTATCACTATTTTAGTTCTTATTTATTTACTTCATAAACAAAAAAAGTGTTTGTAAACGTGTTCCCGACTGCAAATGTTTACAAATGTTAAACGTTCTGTCACCCTCCAGGTCTGCCTCACTGGAGTTCTAATTGTCAACCCCACCCTTCTACACCTGTCTCTCATCAGCCCTAGGCTTCTTAAGCACATGCTGCAACAGTACAAAAATAATTTATATTAAAAAACTAAATAATAAAACTGAAACCAGGATTTGGGATGATCAGAAACAAGTTGAGGAATTCATGGAAGCTTGAATGATGAAACTAATTTAAAATCTAAGTTGGGTCACTTTTGAGCATTGGCGTAGGAACTGGGGGGGATGGAGGGGACGTGTCCCAATATCAGAAACAGGTAGATTTGTCCCACCCAAAAATTAAGCCACAAAAAAGCAGAAACTGTTTAAAACCTTTTATTTTAAAAGCGTATTTTGGCAGAGTTTGCAATTCACACGCTGTGTTGTTAGAAACGGGCTCTGATTGTTAGCTGGTCTTTCAGTTTGTTAAGGTTTGTGTTGAGATGCCTGTTCAGAAATATCTTGCAGTCAGCAGCTTCACTGACCCGAGCTGGAGTGCCGGGTAGCTTGCACCAGCTTTAAACTGGAGGTCAGTGATGAGAGCAATGAATAGCAACGATGATCATATATACTGTAATTAAACAACTTTAGTATGATGTGTTGTTATGGTAACAGACTAAGAGGGTTTGGGTTAGCTAACGTTTATATTAACTTTAGTCAGAAAGAACTCTGAAAGTTACATTACTCTCTGGCCACACCCCAAACTGCAGACTGTTACTACACTACATATATAAATAATAAAATATAATAAATAAAATAAATAAATGAAGGAACAAATAAAAGTACACCAGCGTTAGAAGTGCTTTCTGTAGTTAGTATGTAATGTTCCAGAGGGTGCTGTTTGGGACACAGCCTTACTGCCTAACATTAATGTTAGTCTAGTCAGGAAACCTTAACATACATTTATTTATCATTTCATTTCAGCATTATGCTCCAAATAAAATAATATTTTTTGGTTATATATGTATATAATCCAGACATTGTATGTATAATTTAAAAGTTTTCTGACAGCAGTACCATGTGATGTGGAGTATCTTGTTTAGTTTGTAAAGTGATTTTTAATTGGACTTATCTAATAATAAACAGACCTAAAGATATTGGGTGTGTCTCAAACCCTAGTGAGTGTCTAAGTAGGCTGTCTAGGTAGTGAGTGTGTAAGTATCAGCGTTCTCTCCTCATAAAACAGATTACTGAGACGCTCTAGTTAGAGAGAGACTGCGTCACGGCTTGTTCCCGCCCACTGCAGCATGCCACCGGTGGTTTAGCTGGTTGCTAAGCTACCGGCCAGCATCCAAAACAATAGCCCGAGGCTTAAAAATCCGCTAGCATAAATGCTAATGTCTCAAGTATAAAAGTGTAAATGGTGAAAGACTCGTTACAGAGTTGATAATAAAATACTGTTTTGTGTGATTATATGACCAGAAACACATTAAAACTCCAGAAAGAATCAAAATAACTCACATTTTAAAACCACTTCACTGCTCCTAGATTAGCCTGCACTGCATCATGGGATTGTCTTAGCGGCTGAGGAAGTGTTCGATGCTTCCTTAAAATCAGGTCTAAATAAGGTTCCTCAGTAGCAGCATGTTTAAGGTATGTAAGAATTGGGACAGTCTACATGTCAGGGGCGCATACTATGATGTTAAATGCTGCCTATGTAGGAGCTCAGTAGGATTTGAGACACACCCTAAGTTGTACTTAGTTTATTAACTTGTAATTTACTGTAATTCCACAAATGTTGTTCTACCTCATTATACATACAGTGATTAACACCTGATTTACTACAGTGGGATCAGCTTATAGGTAATAATTAGAGGACAGGGTGGGCTTTGATTCATAATATCAAATGTGTCCCCCCCACCCAATGTCAAACCTGCTCCTAAGTCCTTGCTTTTGAGCCAGGTTGAGCATCAAAGGGTTAAAATACTGACTGTACTGCAATCTAGAAGTCTGAAGCACATCGCCTGAACATCTTACCCATCTTACACTTCAGATGTCCAGGCTTAGTTTGTACATCCCCAAGAAGTTTACCGTTGAAGAAACTATCTTATGGCTGATAAAAAAATGGAAGACAGGTGTAAATACCAGGTAAAACTAAGCCACTGGAGCTTTTGATTGATTTGGCAGTATGCCAGCTTATCCGACAACATTAATTCAATACGCTGATCCCTCTACGTCAGGGTCCGTCTGCCTATCCCTCATATTTGCTTTGTGATTCATGGGCCACGCCAGCTTTGTTGGACAATGTGATTTATTGGACGTGTCCACCCTCGCTGTGTATCTAAGGTCTGGCAGGGTGTGAGGGCTTCGGTCAGGTGTAAACACTTAGCTGCTTCATTATTCCTACTAATTCAATCACACTCATCTCTATCTCAACTGCTGCTCGAGAATGGACGGACGACGTTTCAAGTCAAACAGACTTTAAACCATGTTTATGTAGAACCGCATGTCCCGCAGCTGTTGAAGATCACAATAGGGATCAATTAACTTCACAGCCAAGACCTTGTTTGGTACAACTGTCAATAAATGGCAGCCATCAATTCGGCTCTGCTGCTGTTTGCTCTTCCATAGTGTTCCACAGATTTCTCTATGTCCTTGCTGCTGAGGTTGAATTTTCTCTGGAGTGCAGGGCTCTTAAGGTTGAACCACAGCTTCACAGGCAGCCAGTGGAAAAAAAACTCTGCAGAGAAACCAAATCAATTATATGAGTAGTATGACTAATGCGTTGGTGTACGTCTGTGACCTGGGCAAAAGAAATGTTTGGATAAAAAAAAGGAAGTTGGAGGCCAAAATTCTTTTGTAAGACATTAATGTTCACTAATACTGTTACATCAGGATATATCAATGGTCAAGCAACACTAATCACTGTAGGCAAAGACGTACATCACATACTCTATTATCATATTTCAACATCATACACTCTGTTACCATATATCAACATCACACATACTCTTTTATCATATATCAACATCATACACTCTGTTACCATATATCAACATCACACATACTCTATTATCATATATCAACATCATACACTCTGTTACCATATATTAACACCACACATACTCTATTATCATATAGCAACATCACATATACTCTATTATCATATATCAACATCATACACTCTGTTACCATATATTAACATCACACATACTCTATTATCATATAGCAACATCACATATACTTTATTATCATATATCAACATCATAGACTCTGTTACCATATATTAACATCACACATACTCTATTATCATATAGCAACATCACACACTCTGTTACCATATATCAACATCACACATACTCTATTATTATATATCAACATCACACACACTCTATTATCATATCTGAACATTACACATACTCCATTACCATGTCTTTTTTTAGGAATAAAGGGGAATGGCAACAATTTCTGCATAATTCAGTGTCAGAGACGTAAACAGTCCTGTTCAGAGTGGGTTTAGTGTAAGATGGTTTAGATGGTGTTTACAGTGGCGGTGAAGGTAACCAGATGTCACCATGTCTACAACATGAATATTCAGATATTATCTACAATCAAATTTACCAGTGTACCTGTCTTCGGAGCGTTTATCTGAATGGTGATGATGGAAAAATAGTCATACATCTGAGTTCCCTTTGGGGACTATTTTGTCTCACAACACTCTGCATGTATCCCTCCACCACAAATGCATAAAATTAGATGAACGTAAGTTGTAAGTCAAACCTTAATTACAAAACAGCATCTCAGTCAACAGCCAGAGTACTTATAACCATTTACTGTAATAACTTTCTGTGAGGGAGCTTTTAGAGGTGGACGCCTGGTTCCATTTACCACCACTGTGAACATTCTCTACTCTCCACAACAGAGCTGTTTTACACCAAACCACTCAGAATCACTCTGTTTACATGATAACCACTTTATCATGGAGACCTTTCTGAAAAATCAATTTCCTTTTAAAAAGTAGAGAAGTGGAGGCGTTAAGAAGAAATGTGGGAAAGTGATATTCGTGGTTATAACAATAATAATAATAATAATAATAATAATAATAATAATAAATTAGATTGTAGAAACTGGTTTGCTTCTATTAGAGCAACGTGATGGAAACTGGGAATCTCTACCAGGACTGTGTGTACTTGGTCTTGTTTGGCGAGAGAGATCTTTTGCTTTGTTTGTATTTGCTGAAGACTAAAAAGACAAACCCCTCAATTGGACTGAACTCTGTTCACTGTTTGTCGTTTTGTGTTTCTGGATTTTTGTGTTGCATGCCGTGCGCTCTCAGGACCCTCGGAAAAGGAGATCTGTGAGTGAAACTGGAGCTGTTTTCTCCACGGTTCTCCACAGGAGTTGAAAAAGCACAGCGCCCACATATGGAGCCTGCAGCAAGCTGTTGCTCTGCACTTCATTCATCATCTGGACTGGACCCATTTCATCTGCTACACCTGACCAGCTGGACTTTAACCTTTCCGCAGCTGTGTTGCTTCTTCGCTGTGGAAATCGGGCCTGATGTGCTGAGACGGAGGTCACAGTGCAAGGCCAGATGAAGTGGTTGTGGATCTGGAGGAGCGGAGCTGTACGAGAGGCTGTTTCTTTCTCCTCCTGCTCCTGCTGGAGTCAGTGCGGCTGGCGTGTGAGCCGCAGTGGCCTTGTCTGCCTCTTTGGTTCG
This sequence comes from Megaleporinus macrocephalus, assembly GCA_021613375.1. Taxonomy (NCBI): domain Eukaryota; kingdom Metazoa; phylum Chordata; class Actinopteri; order Characiformes; family Anostomidae; genus Megaleporinus; species Megaleporinus macrocephalus. The sequence continues at coordinate 66,907,433 of CM038702.1, read as the reverse complement.
TAATTAAAGGTTGTTCTGCAGTAAACCCTGCCTATGAGGACAAGCTGCCGAGGATCTTCTACAAATGGTTGATTGACAGGCATCATGATGTGGGCAGTAAGCCAGTAGTCTCTAAAGAAAGAGTATAGAACCCTTACCACTTACCAAGAGTCACTGCAGGAAAAGAGTCTGATACTGAACGACTGCCCATCCTCTGTGGTCTGATACTGAACAACTGCCCAACCTTTGCGGTCTGATGCTGAACAACTGCCCAACCTGTGTGGTCTGATGCTGAACAACTGCCCAACCTGTGTGGTCTGATACTGAACAACTGCCCATCCTGTGCAGTCTGATGCTGAACAACTGCCCATCCTGTGCGGTCTGATTCAGAACAACTGCTCATCCTGTGCGGTCTGATTCAGAATAACTGCCTAAAATTTGCTTCGCAGTAATTGGCGGGCTAATAAAAGAAGGCCTCTGATTGGCTGTAAATACAGTGACAGCACTCACAGAAAACAAAAGTCTGTAAGGTCCTGTTAGGTGGTCACAGGTATCTGGAGACATGCTGACTGCAGTGCATCCCAGGAGGATCTATAGAGCCAACATCACCATCCAGGTGGTCCTACTGATGCTTAATTGGGTTCAAGTCTGGGGAATTAGGGGTCCAGGGTAGTAGTTGGAAGGTATGGTCAAGATCTTCCAACCAGTGTGGGACATTTCTAGTCGTGTGACGTGTCTTATCGTCTTGCTGGAAGATCCCATTCACCCCAGAGAAGACCATCAGCATGTATGGTGTTTGTGATCTGCTAGGATGGATTCAGACCCAAATCGGTTGAGAGTGTCTTCCACATGAATGAGTGGATCCAGAGAATGACACCAAAATCATTTTGGCAGCTTCGTTTGGCGCCACCACAACATTAGTCATGTTTGATCTCCAGAGCAGAGGGACTGAGGCTTATCAGATGTCCTCAGGCATTGAGAGGGTGTGGCCCTCCTTAATCTAGTGACGATGACTGGTTTTATGACCAGTGACAAATTAATGAAACCTAATTTATATTTATATGTCAACATGGAGCAATAGTGTGACTCCTGGCAAAACAAAGGCTCTCAGCTGCTGCCTGTCCTGCCTATAGCTGGTGGCAACCCTGCTGAACCTCCTCACGTACTACCAAACTTGTAGCAGCGTCACACTGGAAGTCATGTGACCACCACCCAACCTCTTCACCAGAACCACCCTCTTCTTATAGAGCAGGAAAACACTTCAAGTCACCAACTGCTCGTGATTTGGGGTCATTTTTCCTCATTTCTAGCTAATCACGTCTGGTACGTGTCCCGCTGCTTTGAAAGCGCTACATTAGCGCTGGCAGGCTTTATGTGCAGCCCTGAGCTCTTTTGATCTATACGAGTGTCTGTGAGTCATCTGGTCTGCAAAGGAGAGGAGTTACTGATGTAGACATGCAATAAGAGCCAGTCTGCACGTGTTCAGTCTTTACCAGGAGCTTCAAACCGCACCTGCTGCAGGATAATGTTAACCAGTGAGGATCAATCACGGATACTTTATTTATCAGTTACTGATGCTGGTGACACGACATGGTCCTATATTCATAATACATTAGTAATGTGTTCATCAGGCATATATATATATATTGTGTGTGTGTATGTATGTATGTATGTATGTATGTATGTATATATGTATGTATGTATGTATGTATGTATGTATGTATGTGTGTGTGTGTGTGTATATGTGTGTGTGTATGTATTTATGTGTGTGTGTGTACGTGTGTGTGTATGTGTGTGTGTGTGTGTGTGTGTGTGTTTGTATGTATGTATGTATGTGTGTGTGTATGTGTGTATGTATGTGTGTGTGTGTGTATGTATGTATGTGTATGTGTGAATGCATGTCTGTGTGTGTATGTATATGTGTGTTTGTATGTATGTGTGTACATCTGTGTGTGTGTGTGTGTATGTATGTGTGTATATGTGTGTGTATGTGTATGTATGTGTATGTGTGAATGCATGTCTGTGTGTGTATGTATGTGTGTGTTTGTATATATGTGTGTACGTCTGTGTGTGTGTATGTATGTGTGTGTGTTTGTGTGTATGTGTGTGTTTGTGTGTGTGTTTGTGTGTATGTATGTGTGTGTTTGTATGTATGTATGTACGTGTGTGTATGTACGTCTGTGTGTGTGTGTACATATATGTGTGTGTATGTCTGTTTGTGTGCATATGTTTGTGTATGTGTGTATGTATGTATGTGTGTGTGTATGTGTGTATGTATGTATGTGTGTGTATGTGTGTGTATGTGTGTATGTATGTATGTGTGTGTGTATGTATGTGTATGTGTGTGAGTGTGTGTATGTATTGAGTATTATTATAACCCAGTAATGGTGGATCACTGTAACTCTGTAAAGTGTGATGTGTTAGTGCTGATCTGTATCCTAACGTCAGTGTTATCACAGGCTTCACTCCCAGCAGTACCCGTACTGTATAATCAGCACCTCGGTGGGCTGCAGGGGGTCCTGCTTTGATCTGAACAGGCTGAAATGTGTGATGGTAAAACTCCTCTAAGTGAGTTGATCTTCTTTATTTAATGGCTGAGAACAGATCAGGCACCACCCCGACTCTCGTCTCAGCCCTGCTCCAGCTCACCTGCCGCTGAACTCCTGGAATTTAATTGTCTGTTTCTGGGATTTCGTCCAAGTTCAAACCCGTTTGGAATGAATTAGAGACGCTCACAGCTGGTCACTCGAGGAGGGCCGGAGAAAATCTGCAGATCTGGAACATCACCTGGAAAAAAAGAGGAGGGGGGGAGGGGTCTACAGAGAGAGAGAGAGAGGGAGAGAGAGAGAGAGAGAGAGAGAGAAACAAGGAGAAAGAAAGCAAGAAAAAGAAGGAGGTAAAGGGAGAGAAAGAAGAGTAAAAAGAGAACGTGATAATGAAAAATAGATGGGGGATATACAACAGGGCAAAAAAAAGGACAAAGAGGGAGATAGAGAACAAGAGCGAGATAAAATAAAACAGATAGATAGATAGATAGATATACTATAAACAGAGATGGAGACACTGTAGAGAAACAGAAAGAGAGAGTAAAAGCAGGGAGAGAGACTAAAAGAGACAGAACAGGAGAGAGGTTCAGAGAGAGAGAGAAGAAGAAGAAGAAGGGAGACTAAGAGAGAGAGACAGAGCTAGGGAGAGAGACATAGGGAGACAGAGAGAGGGAGAGAGAAACAGAGAGAGGGAGAGAGAAATAGAGAGAATAAGAAAAGAAGAGAGAAACAGAGAGAGCCACAAAGATGGAGAGAGAAACAGAGAGAATGAGAAACGGAGAGAGAAAGAGAGAAAGACACAGAGATGGAGAGAGAAACAGAGAGAATGAGAAAAGGAGAGAGAAACAGAGAGAGAAACAGAGAGAGAATGAGAGAGAAAGAGAGAGACAGAGAGAGGGAAAAAGAAAAACAGAGAGAGACAGAGAGAGGGAGAAAAAAACAGCGAGAGGGAAAGAGAGAATGAGAGAGAAACAGAGATAGACAGAGAGAGGGAAAGAGAAACAGATAGAGACAGAGAGAGAGGGAGAAAGAAACAGTGAGAGGGAAAGAGAGAATGAGAGAGAAACAGAGATAGACAGAGAGAGGGAAAGAGAAACAGAGAGAGACAGAGAGAGGGAAAAAGAAAAACAGAGACAGGGAAAGAGAGAAACGGAGAGAGAGAGAAAGAGAGAAACAGAGAGAGACAGAGAGAGGGAAAGAGAGAGACTGAGAGAGGGAAAGAGAAAAACAGAGAGGGTGAGAGAAACGGAGAGAGAAACAGAGAGAATGAGAAAAGGAAAGAGAAACAGAGAGAGGGAAAGAGAAAAACAGAGAGAGGGAAAGAGAGAGACAGAGGGAGGGAAAGAGAAAAACAGAGAGAGGGAAAGAGAAAAACAGAGAGAGGGAAAGAGAGAGACAGAGAGAGGGAAAGAGAAAAACAGATAGAAAGAAAGAGAAAAACAGAGAGAGGGAAAGAGAGAGACAGAGAGAAACAGAGAGAGACAGAGAGAAACAGAGAGAGACAGAGAGAAACAGAGAGAGGGAAAGAGAAAAACAGAGAAAGGGAAAGAGAGAGACAGAGAGAAGGAAAGAGAGAAACAGAGAGAGGGAAAGAGAGAGACAGAGAGAGGGAAAGAGAGAGACAGAGAGAGGAAAAGAGAGACAGAGAGAGGGAAAGAGAGAGACAGAGAGAGGGAAAGAGAGAGGAAAAGAGAGACAGAGAGAGGGAAAGAGAGAGACAGAGAGAGGGAAAGAGAGAGACAGAGAGAGGGAAAGAGAGAGGAAAAGAGAGACAGAGAGAGGGAAAGAGAGAGACAGAGAGAGGGAAAGAGAGAGACAGAGAGAGGGAAAGAGAGAGACAGAGAGAGGGAAAGAGAGACAGAGAGAGGGAAAGAGAGAGACAGAGAAAGGGAAAGAGAGAGACAGAGAGAGGGAAAGAGAGAGACAGAGAGAGGGAAAGAGAGACAGAGAGAGGGAAAGAGAGAGACAGAGAAAGGGAAAGAGAGAGACAGAGAGAGGGAAAGAGAGACAGAGAGAGGGAAAGAGAGAGACAGAGAGAGGGAAAGAGAGAGGAAAAGAGAGACAGAGAGAGGGAAAGAGAGAGACAGAGAGAGGGAAAGAGAGAGACAGAGAGAGGGAAAGAGAGGAAAAGAGAGACAGAGAGAGGGAAAGAGAGAGACAGAGAGAGGGAAAGAGAGAGACAGAGAGAGGGAAAGAGAGAGACAGAGAGAGGGAAAGAGAGACAGAGAGAGGGAAAGAGAGAGACAGAGAAAGGGAAAGAGAGAGACAGAGAGAGGGAAAGAGAGACAGAGAGAGGGAAAGAGAGAGACAGAGAGAGGGAAAGAGAGACAGAGAGAGGGAAAGAGAGAGACAGAGAGAGGGAAAGAGAGAGACAGAGAGAGGGAAAGAGAGAGACAGAGAGAAGGAAAGAGAGAGACAGAGAGAGGGAAAGAGAGACAGAGAGAGGGAAAGAGAGAGACAGAGAGAGGGAAAGAGAGAGACAGAGAGAGGGAAAGAGAGAGACAGAGAAAGGGAAAGAGAGAGACAGAGAGAGGGAAAGAGAGACAGAGAGAGGGAAAGAGAGAGACAGAGAGAGGGAAAGAGAGACAGAGAGAGGGAAAGAGAGAGACAGAGAGAGGGAAAGAGAGAGACAGAGAGAGGGAAAGAGAGACAGAGAGAGGGAAAGAGAGGGAGAGCTGCTGAGAGGACAGAACCTCAGCGGCTCAGTAGAGACTCAGATCTGGACGAAGGGTCGAGACATCACATCTTAACACGGTGGCTTCTTTTACTCTGTGATGAGAAACACAGGAGTCATTTATTAACATCCAGCCTCACAGAGGCCGTGTACAATCAAACAACAAACACCACCAAACTGCTTCATCTCGCTCAGCTGCTTCCGCCTCAGAAACTAAAGCCCTTCTGGGTTAAAGAGGGATCTGTCTCAGACGAGAGTGATAACTACGAGAGTCTGATATATAAAATAAACTGTGTTGTGAAATATCTGTCCAGCTTTGCTTTAAGTAAGAAAATAGTCGCACCCCAACACAAGCCCCCCCCAACCCCCCCACTGTGAGAGGCCACGGGGTTAATGTGAGAGGAGCGTGTTGCGGTTAGTGCTGCGGCGTTTGTTGCGCGGCGTGCAGCCTGAGCGACGGAGAATAATCAGCCTTTGTAACCCGGCTGACCTGGAGTCTCCGTTTCTGCTGTAGATGAATTCAGTGAGTCACTCTTCAAACATCACGCGGCTGCAGGTGTTTACAGGAGCGCGTCCAGTTCACATGGGGACGGTTTAGTTTCAGAGCCACAGATTCATACTGAGTTCATCATGACTCACTCTGAGACTCACTCTGAGACTCACTCTGAGACTCACTCTGAGACTCACTAGCAGTGATAAACTGTAACACTACCTTCACCTACCTGTGTACAGGTAAACTGTAACCCTACCTTCACCTACCTGTGTACAGATAAACTGTAACACTACCTTCACCTACCTGTGTACAGGTAAACTGTAACACTACCTCCATCTACCTGTGTACAGATAAACTGTAACACTACCTTCACCTACCTGTGTACAGGTAAACTGTAACACTACCTTCACCTACCTGTGTACAGATAAACTGTAACACTACCTTCACCTACCTGTGTACAGATAAACTGTAACACTACCTTCACCTACCTGTGTACAGGTAAACTGTAACACTACCTCCATCTACCTGTGTACAGGTAAACTGTAACACTACCTCCATCTACCTGTGTACAGATAAACTGTAACACTACCTCCATCTACCTGTGTACAGGTAAACTGTAACACTTCCTTCACCTACCTGTGTACAGGTAAACTGTAACACTACCTTCACCTACCTGTGTACAGGTAAACTGTAACACTACCCTCACCTACCTGTGTACAGGTAAACTGTAACACTACCTTCACCTACCTGTGTACAGGTAAACTGTAACACTTCCTTCACCTACCTGTGTACAGGTAAACTGTAACACTTCCTTCACCTACCTGTGTACAGATAAACTATAACATTACCTTCACCTACCTGTGTACAGGTAAACTGTAACACTTCCTTCACCTACCTGTGTACAGGTAAACTGTAACACTTCCTTCACCTACCTGTGTACAGGTAAACTGTAACACTTCCTTCACCTACCTGTGTACAGATAAACTATAACATTACCTTCACCTACCTGTGTACAGGTAAACTGTAACACTACCTTCACCTACCTGTGTACAGATAAACTGTAACACTACCTTCACCTACATGTGTACAGGTAAACTGTAACCCTACCTTCACCTACCTGTGTACAGGTAAACTGTAACACTACCTTCACCTACCTGTGTACAGGTAAACAGTAACACTACCTTCACCTACCTGTGTACAGGTAAACTGTAACACTACCTTCACCTACCTGTGTACAGGTAAACTGTAACACCACCTTCACCTACCTGTGTACAGGTAAACTGTAACACTACCTTCACCTACCTGTGTACAGGTAAACTATAGCACTACCTTCACCTACCTGTGTACAGGTAATGAAAGAATGGATGAAGCAATGTGTGACGGAGTGGATGAACAGATATGCAGATAAAGTAATGAACAAATGAATGAATGGATGAAGTGATGTGTGACGGAGTGGATGAACAGATATGCAGATAAAGTAATGAATGGATGAAGTGATGTGTGACGGAGTGGATGAACAGATATGCAGATAAAGTAATGAATGGATGAAGTGATGTGTGACGGAGTGGATGAACAGATAGGCAGAATGCAGAAGAACAGAGAACAGTTTGTTCTATCGTGCTTTGAGCCGGACCTCTGATAGTCTGGACTGTTGGGAGAGGTTCTGTTATTAGAGAACGCAGAACCAGGTATTAGAACCGGAGTGATCTGCATAACCTGATCCTCTGTTTTGGTCTGCTGAGCGTATATACGGTTGCTGTGTGTGTTTTATTGCCAGTTCTCGTGCTGTAGCGTCGCCCATCAGCCTGTAATTGTCTCAGCAATATTGAATGTAAAGCAGCCATGCCATAAAAGCTGAAATCCTGAAAGCCTATTAAACTGAAGAGAGAGAGAGAGAGAGAGAGAGAGAGAGGGAGGGAGAGAGAGAGAGAGAGAGCGAGAAAGAACTCTGCATATACGAAGCCCCCGCTAATGCATAATAACCCAAAGAACTGCACTCATCCAATAAAACTCACGATCCATCCTCAGAGTCTGCAAACAAAGCAGAGCGAGGGAATGGTGGGAAGCGCAGCCGCGGAAGAAGGTGGTCCAGCAAAAGTGCAGGTACAGCAGGGGGGCTGCTCACTGCGGAGAGGGGCCCAAATGAGCAATGACCACCCACAGGGACATGGAATTTATTAAAGCTTCTTGCTTTCATGTTCCAAATGGCAAAGAGAACAAACAGAAACAGAAGCAGAAACAAAAACTAAATCAAATCCAGTAATCAGAGAGCTGAGAGCTGGGGGGCGTGGCTAATGAGCAACTTGATTGACAGCTCTCTGTCCATCACTCCTAACCAGCTCCACCCCTCATACAGGACTTATATCACCGTCCAGCTTATACACGACGCTAACTGGACAGAAAAAGTCACAGACGGAGGAGTAGATGTAGAGAAGGATGGACAGATGAATGAGTACGGTAGAAAGAGTAGAGTGACAGATGTGAAGATGGACAGATAGAGGAGGTAACGAGTGAAAAAACAGACTGACAGAGATGCAGATGGACGGATGCACGGAGGAAGCACTAAGTGCACATGGACGAATGAACGAAGCAACAAGACTAAAAGACGACAGAGACAAACAAAGAAAAAATGGATGAAGCCATGTGTGACGGAGTGGACTACCAGATGGGGACACAAAGAAATGAAAAAAACGACTGGATGGATAAAGTAATGCATGGCGGAGTGGACGAACAGATAGTCAGAAGCAGAAATTAGTGGATGGATGAAGCACTGTGACAGAGAGGATGAACAAATATGCAGATGAAGAAATGAACAAATAGATGGATGGCAATTCATGGCGACAATTCATGGACAAACAGATGGGCAGACCAAGCAAATAATAAATGTCAGAGTGGACAAACATGTTCAAATGAATGAATGGATGGATGTAGCAATGCATGACGGAGAGGATGATCGGATGTTCAGACAAAGATACATAAGCAATGTTTGACAGAGTGGACGAAAAGTTGTGCAGACGAAGAAATGAATAAATGGATGAATAAAGCACTGCGTGACGGAGTGGATGAACAAATGGACAGACAAGAATTGAAGAAATGGATGGATGAAGCAATGCAGGTTTTACAGATGTGCCGATTGATGGGTGGACTAATGGTTAAATGAAACGATGGATGGAC